>JAODXP020000019.1:23399221-23449221 GCA_027497455.2 Sardinella longiceps
ACTATGCATATATTTTGATAAGAATATAATTAACGCACATGGAATTGAGACACAGCGGACAGTGAAATTACCTATACTGACCTGGTACAGTGGGCTGCTTGCTGGAGAGTTGGCCTACTGATAGTTTAGATGACGCATTGGACAGGAATCGAACTGTCAACCTTATAGTTACAAGTTTTAAGCCCTAACCACTAGACCACAGCTGTCTGACACAAAATGTGGCAACAACACCTACCATGGCATCCCCATGTATAAAGAATATGATATAAAACACGTTATTTTTTTTTTTAAGATATTTTTTGGGCTTTTTATTAGATAGGACAGTGTAGAGATGACAGGAAGGAAGTGGGAGAGAGAGAGATGGGGTGGGATCGGGAAATGACCTCCGGTCGGAATCAAACCCGGGTCATCGGGGTAATGATCTGACGCTCTAGCCACTGAGCCACGGCGTCCTCGCACATATGTTTTTAATATGTGAATTTGTGTCAGTGGCCTAATATCTGATGTCAATATCCTGTAAGAATCTTATATTTATTTTATGTTGTATAAGAATCTCAGATGGGGTTTGTACTACTGCCAAACCACATGCAAAATACATTGCATATATGAAGCTTATAACTTCTCATATGGAAAAGTTTTATTTAAACTTTACAATGTTTCTATGTTTTATGTGATTCACATTGGTGAAATTAAAGGAATATTTCATTTTTTATGAAGATTGGTCAGTCATCCTCTTCCTGAAGTTACATATGTGGGTAAAAGCATTTTGTCCCTAGTGCATGCGTTTAGCTTAGCATAGGTGCTGGAATGTAAAGTAGCCAGATAGCAACTCTTTGGCTACATTACATTCCAGTGCCTATGCTAAGCTAAAGCTGGACTGCCAGACCAAAATGATTTTTCCCACATATCTAACTTCAGGGAAGAGGATGACTGACCAATTTTCCTAAAAAGTTAAAGTATTCCTTTAATTTCACCAATGTGTGAATCACATAAAACATAAACATAGAAACATTGCAAATGCATTTTGCATGTGGTTTGACTGCCCTACACACCAGTGGCGGCTGCTGGTTTTTCAGATAGGGGAAGCTCAGATTGTGCGATCGGTATTTTTTTAGTTTTTTTTTTTTTTTTTTCCATTTAAACTATTTAATTCTGTTTTTAATGTCATGGGCTGTCACATATGTCAGGTTTGTTTGTTCTATTGAAATATGCATAATTTAATTGTAGTAATGGAGATCCAGTTGCATTTGAATGACAACATAGGCTACACTATATTGGCTTAAACTATTTAAATTATTCAGATGCAAAACCCTCCCAAGTCAATTTGCAATGAATTTACAGAAATAATTCCCTAATAATTCCTTTAAACATGCTTTATTATTGGAGCCATATTATAGGGTTCTCTTTTTCAAGAGGTTAAAATAATGTCTGACCTCAAAACACACATCTCTAAAGTACCATGACTGAAAATATACATCTCTCCACTTCTGTTTTGGTTCCCTTCTCTTGTCTATTAGCCGGTAGCCTTCCAAACAGGAACAGTGTGAGAGAGAGACAGAATGCCAATCAAAGAGGTCCAAGTATCTTGTCAATCATGAAAATGGAAGCTTGTCCGAGCCCGCCCTCTCCCATTGACCCCAAGTGAAACAGAGCTTCCTGGAAATGACGTTTTTTGCGTATTTTTGCCGAATTAGCCAATAAACGCGAGTTTCACTTCAAATTGAGTTTCTATGGGGGTCTATGGGGAGATGACAACAGCGCGTCAATGGGATCTCTATGGCGAAACTTACGTGAGTTTATAGACCCGAAATTACATTTCTGAACAACGAAATCGAAACAGTTTGAAACGGTGTGACAATACAAGTGACTGACACGCGTTTAGCATGTTTTATTAATAGTTTATGTACGATCTTTTTGGAGAAATTTTAGGGGAAGCTGAGGTTCCCTTGCTGTCTTATGATAGCCGCCTCTGCTACACACCTTATACAACATATAGGCCTAAAACATTGTAAAGTGTATATAAATCTGTTTCACATGGGACGTGTCATATACAATTCTTACATGGTGCAAAGTTGTATAAGTTTCACATTATATGGATTTTATATGGATTTTGCATGAGCTTTGAGTCCCCTATAAAATATATATAAGATTCTTATACAACATGTAGGAGTAAGTGCCATGTAATGTAAGTTTCACATAAATCTTTTTCGTATGGGATGTTTCCCCATTTGCATTCTAAAATCTCACTATTAGGCCTATGAATAAAAGACAGGAACTTGCAGAACCATGCAGCCAATATATATATATTTTTTTTGTTTTTCAGACAGAATGTAGTATAAACTACTATATAACATGTCATACTGGATAATGCATTGCATTATGAATTCTGCATGCTAAGGCCATTCTAGGGTCTGTCAATGATTGTAGAAGCCTAAGTGGCAGACCTTTTAAGTATTTCAAATGTGGGCCCTCCATGTCTGAATCGGGCCTAAATGCAATAACATGCAGTAAAGTTTTATTCATGACTGTGTCAGTTTCCAGAAGGTGGTCGTTGGACTCGGAGGCAGGAATGGACAAAGGACCTGGGGTGCCAGCAGGATTGAACCGTAAGGTACGCACAAGTACTGTAATTCTCCCCCCCCCCCCCTTCTACTATTGTTTTAATTCAGTATTGTAATTGTAACAGTACCCACGAGATTCTGTGAGAATGTACGTTAAAGGTTTACCGTCTACGCGGAAGTGCTGGGAAAACGCGATCTGTCACTTCTGTAATGATATGGTCAATAAACGTAAGTAATACATTTCGCCGCTAGAACTCGTCTGGGTTTTCTGCCGGTGTATTACAACGCTTTGTCTGCATTGTGGCGATTCGGGGGATCATAGGATGTACATCTAATTTATCTGCCAACGTAGCCTGGCACAGCCTCCCAGTGACGCAACACCTTCAGCTACGAATCTAAACAGCGTTTCTGAGTTCCACAAATATCTGGAACTCCACCCTCTTGGTCGGGAATCGACTTTGAGCAGCTCCCACGGCTCTCAGTAGCTGTTCAAGCTGTTCCCTTCGCGTCACATACATCAGAGGAAAGAGTGGTGTGATTGGTTTTACTTTGGCACAGCATTTTCTGACATCGACCAGTAGCAAACCGAGGCATTTGAGGGAAGCCATGCGCTTTTGGAAACGTTTGTTGTACAGGCTCTTGGTCAGACCAAAGTCTTGCAGAGCTTTGAAAGTCAATGGCAATCAGGCTACTGCCAATGTACAACCCTGTTCCCACACTGCTCTCTCTCTCTCTCTCTCCCAAGGTACGCATAAATGGACAAATGGGTAAGAATGCATGCAGAATTGAAACCTGCATTTCATTGCTGTTGGCTGCTAATTTTAGCTTCACCTTAAAATGAAATAACTTGAAACCCCATACTTTGATTTTGGCTTTGTTTTTAACCAGATTGTCAAGAGAAAACACAACAGTGCATCAGTCTTATATATCTCAAGTGTAATTTTATTGCCTTGCAGTCACAGTTCTTTTTTCCTTCTTTAAGTAAGAAAAATGGGGAGGAGGCAGTCTTGTATTACTCAAGGGTTTCTTGTAGGGAGTCGTAGTTATCCCAATAAGGTCTCCAAGTTCTGTCAAACTAACAGTAAAACAGTGGCTGGCCTGATCCCTTTTTGCAAGAGCGTTGACTACTCTCCACAGCACAGTGACGCAGGAAGAAAGGGAACATTCCAGTGCAGAGCATCAGTGTCTGTAGCCCAGCACTCATAAATCTTAAAACCAGGCAGTCACCTCAGTGTCCTCCATGAAGAATGAAACACATGGTTCTAGCATTTACCCTACATGACAGGCGGCCTATGTGTAGCCGAATTGTGAATGTGGAGTGAATTCAAGCATAGCCCTGTTGAAAGACCTTGCTAAATGCGCTAGTTAGCGAGTGGAACAAAGTAATTTGGTACAGCACAACGCAGAAGCGGACAGGCACTTTACACTGAATCAATGGGACCTGACTATTGCAAACCGAAAGTAAGATCTGAGGTTACATTGACTCAATGTAAAGTGTTTTGCGTTCGCGTTAGGTCTGTGCTGTTCGAAAATCTTTCATTTCATGCGAAATATATTGCTGTTAGAAGGCTCGTGCAGCAGGACTATGCTTAAACTTACTCCGGTATATTGCTTTAAGTCACAAAGAGCAAGTAGCGACAGCAGGAAGAGAATGTGAGCTCTCAACAAACCAAACTTTATAACTTCCTAGTTAGTCATGTGACCTGCCCACAGCAGTTCTATTTAGTTGTATGTCTAATTTAGCTTTGTTATTGCACATTTGTAGTTTGGGGAAATGCAGTTTCAGTCTTTTTGGATTGCACTGTTGCACAGTTTGATTGACAATAAAGTCTGCTTTGACTTTGACACAAACACCAACTCTGCAGGCATGAGACAACCAGTCTTTCATCCTAGAGAACTGAAAATCAATAGTGCCAAAACTGAAGTATAAGACGTATTATTCTCAGGTGGGGACAGTCTCAACTCAAAAGAGTGGTTGTCGACTGTTTATTGAAGGCTTTTAGGATAAGGTTAAACACTGTTTAAACAAAATTTCCCTCTTGTCACAGTCACACACATTCTCTTACTTTCCAGACATTTGCCTTAAAAGAAAAAATGGGGGATGTGCTATTGCCATGAAGGAGAAGGTCGTATTTATACGACAACAAAAAGAGAAACTAAACTGGACAGTGCATGAATTGCACAATGACTGTAATGACAATGGACAGAAAGGAGAAGTACGTCTGGTATTTGTATGGACAGCCAAGAGTAAAGCCAAGAAAGTCCTCGTTGTGGATAGCAAAGATGTAAAGGTGGGTCACTGAATAGGCTACTTCTAATTGTCAAATCTTTTTTTTTCTCTTTCAAACATGGTGATACAACAGGAGTTCTCATTTATTCATTCATTCCATGTTATTTATTTCATAAATGAAGGATCTTAAGCACCCACAAACCACAAAATAATAATTTTGTTTCTTTTCATTAGACATATCACATTCACTTATTGGAAAAGAACCAGAAAATTTGATGCAACATAAACTGAATAGGGAACCAACTAATGTAAATTGAATAGGGCATAGTATCGGTCTTCTTTTTTTTTTTTTTTTTCTACAGCTTGAATCTACGGAAGATGTAGATGAAGATGACACGAAATGCCAATTCCATTTCTGGAAGCAAGGAGACTCGACGGGAACCTTGCAATCATGTGCCAAGGACGGCTTATATTTAGCAATCCAAAACGAGCAGCTGATTGCAAGCAGAAAATTAAATGCTGAAGTTTTCGAAGTGATGAAGGGTTGAAGTGATTCAACTTTTCAAATGATTCAAGTGAATATATATATGGGCAATTCCACGAAAAAGTAAACCTCACCTTAAAACTTTAAGTTTCTCCTACATGGATATACAAATTCTTTCAGAAACCTTCCAATACAAAAAAGTATTGTTTCGATGTAAATATTCAACTGAGCAAGTTTCGAAAGGATATCTGTTTGTTAAAATTTTTACCCTATTCAGCTATAATGTAAATCTATGGAGGGGCTTATAATGGGCATAAGTGGGTGATAACACACATAAAGCTGCAATGCTATCAGTTATTTTTTATTGTTATATTACTATTTCTGTCATTACAGGTTAAAATCCACCATTCACAATTGTTTTGTATCGTTTTGGAAGGTTTTTCCAGACGTCACGCCCATAACGTCACATCCATAACGTCACATCCATAACGCCATTTCTCCCAATGAAAACCAACTTTTTTACATTTACGTTTGAAATGAAGTCTTTCTCTGTCTTTACTGAGGTGTCCTGTTTGGTATGAATGTAGTAATATTTACATTTCTCTAGAAATTTCACACACTTCACAGCAAAAACTACGCTCCCTCCAAACCTGATTGGTGGAAAGCTACAGGGAGCGCTTGATTGCAACGACGAGAATTCTGAGTTTTTCCTAAATAGTATTTTTCATGTACTACTTCCAGAACTATGTGACAATTCCACAACATTTCATTTTAAAAGAGTTGCCGAGTATATCTCTAAAGTTTACAATGAACACGTAGCAGAAAGAGTTGCCGAGTATGTCTTTAAAGTTTACAATGAACACGTAGCTGGTAAAAACTTTTAAAGATTTAAAAAAGCAAATTTGCAGATCCAGATTGTTGAATTAAAAGAATTCCCTCCAAAGAAATAAATGAATAATCAACCAAGTTTAAAGGACAAATTTGGTGTGAATCAGTTAATGGCACTGTTGTTCCAGGAATGCTGTCTTCAAGAAAAAGAACGAAAGAATTTGATGCTACATAGACCGAGAATAACAAACCGATTACTAATGCTGACTTAATGGGGCATAGTGAAATGAAACTGAAAGTAAGTTGTTATGCCCTATTCACTTAGTGTTAGTTGCCAGTTGACTGCTCTCTCTATGTTATAAAATTTTTCTTATTCTTTTTCCTACCTTCAGCACTTCAGGAAATGCAGATTAAAGGAATTAGCTCGAGTGAATCAACACATGGCCCTGCTGAGTGCTAAGTACTATTGATATCCATCACAATGACTGAAATGGCGAAATGCCAGCTAACGGCATCAGATTGGGGCATGTCAAAATGAAACCGAATCGATTAGGTTTCGTTTTGACATGCCCCATTCTGTTACGGTTAACCAGCATTTTGCCATTTCGGGCATCATAGGCGTCACAGGCGTCACAGGCGCTCTTTTCCATTCGGGGACAAATCTGGAGTTCCCTGGGCCCAAATCCAATGTAAAAAAAGATCCAGATTTGTAAATGCCATATTTTATTATGTGGAATCAGGGCCCAGTTAATGCCTGATTTCACATAGCAGTCACATTTCACAATTTGGGCTTAACAAATTGATCACTTTGATCTAGATGAAATAAATCTGAAAAACTTTGCCCTGCAGCAAAATGATTTTAATCAAACCCAGGCCACGTTGTTAACAGAGCTAGTCACCTCGTAGTGGGGATAGCACTCTGTCACCCAAATGACTCATTTAACTCAGCCTTTTTATCACACAATTAATACATGGCTTTATTCTCATCAGGGAATAGCCAATTTAACACCTATGACGTGATTCCCTGTGGCCATTACGAAGTTCACAGGAATAAGGCCAATCCCATGCCAGGCACTCCCTAGGCACAGCCCCAAAGCAAACATTACGATTTCCCCATCCCTCTGCGGCAGCTGGCTAACCGAGCTGCACAAGAACTGCCGCTGCGTCCCAGGTGCTAAAATTTGTATAGGTACTGGACCTTTATCTTTAGTTTATTTTCATCTTAGAGGTGTGTTTATCATTATCATGCTGTAAAATTGCCATGCCATGTATGCGGCCCAATTTCTGAAGAGACAGGATCATGCTCTTTGGAAACTGGTTATGCAGCAAGTGAATGACCACAATGACCCTAAACACATCTCTAAGATGACAGCTACCTTGCTGAAGAAACTGAAGATGAAGGTGATGGACTGCCCAAGTACTATTTCAACACCTTGTACGCATCCTGAAGTGGAAAGTGGAGGACAGCACCAGCAATGTTCTGTCATCATGAGGTAGTGGGAGAGGACTCTAGAAACCTGTGCAAGTGAATTTCAAGCCCACAGAGTGTATAACAATGGTGCTCACACAAAAGACAGTTTGGGCACAATTTTGGCATGTTTGTAGTGGGGTGTACTAACTTTTGTTGCCAGCTTTTAAGACATTCATGGCTGTGTGTCAAGTTATTTTCAAAGGACTACAAATCTATAGTGTTATAAGCTGTCCAATGACTACTTTAATGCCAAGTTGAGATAACACAATATTAGCCGCAACATGATAAAACAAGACACGTGTGTGAGCTCTCCAGTGTTCACATTACGCAACTCATATTTTTAGTATTGGGAGTCTCACGGTGGGGCACAAGGCTGATCTGCGACCTCTGTGTTCACACTACAAGGCCAGGCACTGCGATCCTGTGATCTCTGTGTTCCCCTGCCTCTCGTTGTACCTTGTTCCCTGCCCTCCTGTGCATTGTCTAGTCCTGTGTATTTAAACCCTTGTGTTTCCTGTGTTCCTTGCCAAGTCATTGTTGTTATGTTACATGTCCTTTTGTTCTTTCTCAAGTACATTTTCAAGTTTTTCCCAAGTTTATCTCTAGTCTCGAGTCTTGTATTGCTTGCAAATGGGTTCTCAAACCCTTTTGTTGTGGAAGCGTGATAGTGTGGGGTCATCTTATGAGATCATTGGCATAGTTTGCCAAGGTCGCTTAGGCCTTGGAAATAACAACACAAGGCAGTGGAGCAAGGCCAACGCAGAATGCAGGAAGAGCTACGAGTCCAAGGGACCAAGCACTTGATCAACTGCTGTCCTGGAAGGAGCTTTGGAGCGCAGACCAAGGCAAGATGACCTTCTTATTGTGTGCCATGGCTGATCTCTTTCCAACCCAAAGTAATTTAAAGATCTTGTGTGCAGTATTCTAGGATGTCCAGAAGTACTGGAAGAAGATTTGAGAGTTCTTGAAGGTGTGTACGTACAGGGGCGCTGCTAGAAATTTTGGGCCCTATGAAAAATTTTTTTGGGGGGCCCCTCAAGTATTGATTTCAACATTCAAATTTTCTCTGGGCCCCCCTGTCAGTGCCAGGCCCTTAGAATCATCCTAACCTTTCCCCCCCTAGCGGCGCCCCTGTGTACGTATAAAGCTGGCAACAGACCTACCGATTATTAACCCCGATTTTGATACGATGGAACGTCCGGGCCAGTCATGGGTAGTCGTCACGGGTAATCATGAGTAGTCGCAAGTTTCAGTCGTGGCTAGAATCGTTATGTGTGTTTGGGTGACAGATTTGTAACGATGCGATTCTTCCCATTGTTGACGCAATTACGACTGGGTCCGACTGAATCAAACATGTTTGATATGATCTTAACCGGTCCGTTCTGAGGTCGCTATGATACCAATTATGACATTAAAATGCAGACAACTCGATCGTTAGGTTTGTGCTCATGAACGACTGTCAATCGTCCCAGATTGAGTCTGTAGGTTTGGCTCACTAATCGTAAAAGACTGGCGTTCTAATCGTAAAAGACTGAGAAAGTCGGTAGGTCTGTTCCCAGCATAAGTCAGAAAGATATGAAGGGGCTCGACCATTTAATGATTGGTATGTTTAAAGTAAAAATTCAATGTTGCACTGGGAGTCAGTGAAGGAAAGCTAGAATGGGGGAGATGTGTGCTCTTGCTTTTGTGTACTACTACACCACTGCTTCCCAAAAGTAATGAATTAGCTGCAGGTGCTCTACGCTTAAGCCCCATACACTACTCCCTAGTATGTAGCATGGTACGCAAACAGAGGAAGCCTAGTGGCCACATGACCACAGCAGAGGCCTACTGAGTGTCTAGACTTTTTGAGAAGTTAAATACCGAGAAAGAAAAGAAGAAATAGGCAATGATACAGAAAATCTACAACTCTTGCAAGGTCAAATGATATATTATAGACTAAATGATTTGTATTGTATTATAAACTACACATTATATAATGAATCTGTGACTGTAATGTTCACTTTTCAGCTAGCAAACATACAGCAAGACACATATCAAGACAAAATATAAATAAATAAATATTCTAGCACACTCACGTTAGGTCATGACTGTTGTTAAGAAGGGAAATGGCAAAAGGGACAATTTTATATACAAGTACATACATATAAAATCTATTGGTCCTGCAGCAGACTCCAGTCATCCTTTGTTCTGTGAGTTCAGACTTCTCTCCACAGGGCGTAGGTACACCATGCCAAGAAACAGTTAACAGTTTTTCTCAGTCGCATAGGTACATTTCTCAGATCAGAATCGACATTCTCAACTTGGTCAATCTTCAAATCAACGTGTCATTTGTTCCAGCAAGTTGCAATTGCATTTGTGCATCCATGCAAAAAGTTGTATACAATTCTGTATTGAATAGTCTCACACCCCATAACATGTAGGCATGGGTTCATTGTATCATAAGTCTTTACATGCAAAATGGTTGAACATAAGACATAAGTATATAAGCAATATAATGCAAGGTGTAGGAAGACTGAACTGCAGTTTCTACAGCACTGCATGTATAGTTTTTCCAAAGAATATTTGGAAAGGTGGAGGTATGCTGAAGGAGTGTACATACCCAAAGAAGAAAAGTCTGAGAACATAGACCAATTTCGGGTGATCTCCTTGCTCAGTGTGGAGAGCAAAATCTTCTTTAGCATCGTGGCCAAGAGACTCTCCAACTTCCTGTTGTCCAATAAGTACATCGACACGTCTGTGCAGAAGGGAGGGATACCAGGAGTCCCCGGTTGCCTGGAACACACAGGCGTGGTAACCCAGCTCATCAGGGAGGCGAAAGAGGACAGAGGTGACCTGGCTGTGCTGTGGCTGGATCTCACGAACGCTTACGGTTCCATACCCCATAAGCTGGTAGAGGTTGCTCTAGAGAGACATCATGTACCCCAGAAAGTGAGTAGGCTCATCCTGGACTACTACAGCAAGTTCAGCTTGAGAGTTTCATCTGGCCAGCTTACATCTGACTGGCACCAGCTGGAAGTGGGTGTAATCACTGGTTGTACCATATCGGTGACCCTCTTCGCGCTGGCAATGAACATGCTTGCCAAGGGAGCTGAAACGGAATGCAGAGGTCCACTCAGCAAGTCTGGAGTGAGGCAACCACCCATAAGAGCCTTCATGGACGACCTCACAGTGACGACAACAACCGTCCCAGGAGCCAGATGGAGATGGTGGGGACCTTGGAACACATCTTGAGCAGCTGCTCCAAGGCGCTGAGTGAGGGTCGCTATCGATGGAGGCACGACCAGGTCCTCAAATCCATAGCTGAGGCAATCAGCAAGGGGATCAAGGACAGCCGATGCACCCAAGCTACAGCCAAGGCCATCCACTTTGTGAAGGCAGGACAGAAGCCACAGAGGACATCAAAGAGCAGCTCGGCTGGGTTGCTCTGTACGGCCCGAGACTGGGTGATGACAGTTGACCTGGAGAGGCAGCTGAGAATACCACCACACATCACCCAGTCCAATTTGAGACCAGACATCATCCTGGTCTCCGAGGCTACAAAGCAACTGGTAATGTTAGAGCTGACAGTTCCATGGGAGGATAGGATGGAGGAGGCGCAGGAGAGGAAAAGAGAAGTACCAGGAGCTGGTGGAGGACTGTCGTAGGAACGGCTGGAGGACCAGGTGCATGCCAGTGGAGGTGGGGAGCCGGGGATTCGTCAGCTACTCCCTAAGCAAGGCCTATGGCATACTAGGTATAACAGGCACCAATAGGAAGAGAGCCATCAACAACAGCGCAGAGGCTGCTGACGGCCGATTCACACACAAACCTGTGCGTGAGCGGCGCGTAAGCGGTGCGGGCGCGGTTTTGGGGCGATTTCATTTAGAATACATGTTAACAGGTTAGGTCATTCAGACTGCACGCGTGTTCTGCGCGGCTCCTGTCCGGTTTCTGAGCGGTGAACCGCGCAGCTCCCGCGCTGCTTTTTTGAAATAGAAACAAGTTCTATTTTTCCAAGCGTTTTCAGCGCGGTAAGCGGGACTTGCGCGGTGTCCATAGATTTTGAATGCAGAGCTCGGGCAGCCGCTTCGCGCAGAACACAATTTCTTGTGTGAATGCCCAAGTCCACAGGCACCGCTCACAGACCGCTTACGGACCGCCCCGCTCCCGCACCGCGAACGCACAGTTTGTGTGTGATTCGGCCCTGAGAAAGCATCCAGATGGCTCTGGCTGAAGAGGGGAGCGAGGTGGGGGGAGTAGAATGCCACTTGGACACAGGCTGGGGTCTGATCAGCCCCGGTCGGGTCACCTGGACAAGGGTGTCTGTTGCGAGACCCGAAACACCCGGTGACTCCAGGAAACAACACTGATGATGTGTCCAAGTCAGTGCATCAGGGTAGAGCTTAGATCGGGCCCAAAAAATTGAGCCCGACCCTACCGAAGACCGATCATTTTCTGCCAAGCCCGGCCCGGCCCGGCAGATAACGTGTGATAATGAGCCCGAGACCGATTTATACCCGACATGTTAAATAGCCCTAATAATGGCCTACTTTTGTAACTGCATGTTCAACAACAATTCCGGATTGATTTACAGACATTTGTTCAGCATATTCCTGAAGCATATTGCCTGTTGACAGACAAGACTTCATGACAGTGTTGAGGTCGTCTTTCATACGTTGTGCTGACACGCAGCTCTGCGAGCACCTCTCATTCACTGAGATTAGGCTACTCATTAACTAATTAGGCTGTCATGCTGGCAAATCCACGGCAATAGACGGAGGTTATAATGCGTTGTGCGCTGTAACGTTTACCTTTATTGTATTCAGAAACACCGTAATTTCCAGATCCGTAATTTCCTTTCACTTTCGGTTCCCACGCGAAAGAAGCATGATTTTACTGTCACCAAACAAAGTTGATGTTTCCTTATGCTTTCCACTGGACTGGGTTAATTTTATTTAATTTTTCCCCCATCACATTAGAAGCTTTAGGCCTATAGTATGTTACAGGTCTGATGTAGCCGACAGAGCGCAGCTGACAAGTGCTGCTCAGCGCTGCGCAGAGCTGTCCAAACATTTTTTTCTATTATCACCTTAGGCTTAGATAACACTTTTTGCTGATTACTTAACCATAATACATACAACTTTACTGGGTGTCACACCATATAGCGTCATAGGCTAAATAAATAAAATAAAAAAAACATATAGGAAGCATAGGCCTATTTATGGAACATTGATCACGAGCCCGGCCCGGCCCGAGCCCGATAGAGTGACGGCAAATGTCAGCCCGAGCCCGGCCCAAGTTCGGGTAGGGCTCGGGCCGGGCTCGGGCTCGGGCAGCGAATCTCAACTCTACATCAGGGGATGTTTTGCAGAACACAGCAAGCTTTTTTTTAGTGCTGTAGTGCTGTCTTTTCCTTTCTGTAGGGCAATGACATGGTTTGTCAACAATTTGTAGTACAAACAGTAGCAGTGTAATTTTGAATGTTCTCTCATCTATTCAAACAATCTCCTACATACACTAAAGTGTCCTTTACAACTTACAATACTTATCACCAAAACTATAAGGTTTATATGCTTTCCATCAGAACACGCCTCATGTATACACTGTTACAATGACAACATGACTAAGCAATTTGACTGTTTTGTCCACATGTGATGACACAAGAACTTGTCCTTCTGATGGCCTGACATCTTTATTGACACAAATATTTAATTTTGAGAGATGAATTAAGGATTTTGAGCTAGAGATTGGCTTTTGCAGGCAATCCATGATGTTTTTCCATGATGTTTTTCTGTCATTTGAAAGAGGCGATAATTCAGTGCCCCCTGCTGGGAAAAGGCTTTAGCACAACAGGGCTGAACTGAGAGATCTGAGGGTAATCTAAGTCCAATATGTAGCAAAAATAGTCAATTCTTATTTGTGAAAACATTAACTAAACTTTTAAGGTCTTATGGTCACAAGATTCCATAAATATAGCCTAAACATAATGCACAAATAATATCTAATAATAATAATCATCATCATCATGAAAAAAGAGGCATACCAAATAGGTCTTTAGGAGGCATGTAGCATCCTGGGCGAGGCTTTTGTAAAATTTAAGTTTCAACTGACATTGCAAAATAATCTTCAATTCCTCAATTCGTCAATTCTTATTTGTGAAAACATTAACTAAACTTTTAAAGGTCTTATGGCCACAAGATTCCATAAATATAGCCTAAACATAATGCACCAATAATACAATAATCACATAGCATTAATTAAGTGCAGGCCAAGTGGTGGGTGTGGAATGTAAAGTGCAAGTAATAATGCAGTGTAGTGTTAAGGGATGTAGTGGAATGTAAACGCCGTTTGCGCACCTGTAACTAGCGTACCGCAAATATAACCTACCCACCTTTACCAGCGTTTACGCATAGCCTAACTTTTGAATGCAGATCTAAATGTTCTCTAAGTTCCCTTGTGTTTTATACCCAAAACAAGCCAGACTATTTTTTGTCACAGTGGGTTACCATACCTGGCCCAGCAGATTCGACTCATTAGCCTAGTGTATTTATATTTTTTGGAATTCTATTTTTTTTCCATGAAGATTATGTCTATATTGGTGGAATCTCCACTCTGGACCAGAGTGTTTTGTACTTTAATGTTTCAACTTCATATGCTTTTTACACCACTTTGGGTGTAAAACACAAGGGAACTTAGAGAAGAATTTAGACTAGATCAACTCTCCTGGGCAGTTGGTTGACTTCAGTGCAGTAGATCTTCTTTACACTGCCAACTCTTGGGTTTTATTGCTGGACTGTTGTCTATGCTTATGCCCTCTTGGTTCTGAATAAAGTGTCTCATTCGGCAACATACCTGTCTCAGCTGTGCTTGCTTCATCTGAAGGCAAGTAATTTGAAAAGTAATAAGGCTTTTCTTTGAAAAGAAAAAACACCAGTTCAACACCATTAAAATCTGACTTGTTAGCGGTGCTCTCAAGACCAGCCACACGAAAGCTCAACCCTGTTGTGCTGAAGCCTTTGCCCAGCAGGGGGCACTGAATTATCTCTATATAAGGCTCTGGCCTCTTTTAAAGGAATAGTCCACCCCTTTATGAAAATTTGTTATTCACCTCTTTACTCTGAGTTACATATGTGGGTAAAAGCGTTTTGGTCTCAGTGCTTGTGTTTTTCTAGTATGGCATTGTCAATTTTCATGCATAGGCGCTGGAATGCAAAGTTGCCAGATAGCAACTCTTTGGCAACTTTACTTTCCAGTGCCTATGCTAAGCTAAAGGTAAAATTGGGTTTGCCAAACTTGGACAACGCATGAACCGAGACCAAAATGCTCTTACCCACATATGTAACTCCAGGTTAAGGGGTGAATAACCAATTTTCATAAAGAGACGAACTATTCCTTTAAACGAAGAGAGCCAAATGTGGTAGTGGGTCTATTATTGAAGTGATACATCACCCCTTAAATTAAACCAGTGAATTTTAGCTTTCAGATTTATCTTTCAGTTTTATCATCACTTCTGCTGTTCTCTGTGCCTGATGGGAGGACTTTTAACTCCAGCTTGGCAAAGATCATTGATTCAGATTAGACCGTTAGCATCTCTCCTAATAGTAGCCTATTTTGTGCAAGCCATTGTGACAACCAGTGGTTAAAGTGGGATTTGGCAGGAGGGGGAACTCTCATGTTTTGTGTCTGCACAAACAAAGAAAAACATATAGGAGAAGAATAGGATGATATTGTTCATTTATCTGAGGTGCCGGTACTGCGTCCCCCCCACCCCCACCCCCACTTTCACCCCTGGTGACAACCATCCACAAAATTAAGTATAAGGGTGGCAGCATCCTGATGGAGAATGCCGGTGTGATAAGGACCGCAAGAACATCAAAAAAGTTTGAATGTTTGCCAGGGAGCAGAATGTTGATTGTGAAGACCGGGGAAGACCGCTTGGTAGTTGTAGCTTCCAGGGGCGTATCGCTAGGTGTTAAGTAGCTAACTGTAAAATTGCAAGTTTTCAATGCCATGATTGAAATGTTGGAACAGTCATTACACTATTTTTACGATGTTGCAATATGTACTTGTGGTCCTTATCACTCCGGATTTCTCCTTTAACAAAACAAATGGCATCATGACACAAGAAAATTTTATGTATGCTATTCAAGCACTGAAGGCATATGCATGCAAGAAGGCCTGAAAAAAGTTTAAAACCTGACCCGGTTACACCAGCTTTGTCAAGAGGAATGGGACAAAATTTGGTAACGCTTTAATTTACAGCCCGTGAAGTAAGTATTAGGTAAGAATGGTGTAACAAAAACGTATCAAGGGATAAATTACTGAGTACTTACAGCGTAAGTTTGCTGGAATAACACACGTTCACGCTTTATTTTACAGCCCATGAAGTACTGGGTAAGCACAAGTTAGAACAGTGTAACAAAACAGAACTTAATGTGTAATGTTGCCATGATTACAAAGTAATTTGCCGACATCACACTTGGCTATGCATTTTTTTAAACTTAGGTCACATGCACTATTATGTGCATTACATTTTTCTGATAATGGGCCATTTGTGAATAGTGAGCGCCTTTCGTTTCGTGCAGGTGCGCTTTTTGGTCTCACAGCCAGTGGAAGGGGAAAGGGGAGGGGGAATTGCCCTCTCCCTTGCTACAGCGGGCAGCTGTAGGCCAATGCAACTGATAGGTTGGTGAAGTCTAAACCAGGCCAGTAATTCCTTCGAAATAAGCACTTCGTTCATAATATTGTGAATCCAAGCCTACAATATCACAAAAAAAAAATTCCTGGGTTGTGGGAAATCTTTGCTTGCCTACGTTTCAAAGCAACAGCATCAAATGGTAATGCAAATGTAGAGTGCAACAAGCACGTAGACCTAATTAATGCACGCATGATGTCCTCTACCTTCAAACCCAAACAAACTATGCGAATGTGAAAAAAGACTATCTCCGTTTTTCCTAGACACGTTCTTGCCATATGTAAAATAAAGTGCATCCAAGTTGATGGCTTTCCAATATGCTTCTGCATCCAGGCTACCCCACACTTATTTTGTAATTATGGCAATATTACACATCAAGTTCTGTTTTGTTAGCTGTTCTTACTTGTACTTACCCAGTACTTTGCGGGCTGTAAAATAAAACGTAAATGTGTCTTATTCCAGCAAACTTACGCTATAAGTACTCTGTAATTTATCCTTGATACTTTTTTGTTATACCATTCTTACCTAATACTTACCCAGTACTTCACGGGCTGTAAATTAAAGCATTACCCAAAATTTCTATATCTATTGTATGAAGCCTGAGGAAAGAAAACCCGGACCTTTTGGCCCAAACGAAACTGTTTCAAGGCCATTCTATAATAAAATACTAAGGAAGAGTATGCAAACTTTTACTAAGTCGTTAAAACAACAACAAATGTCTATTCTGTTGTTTAACAAACATTAAACAATCTGATGATATGATCTGAACTGAAACAGAGAAAGCTTATTGTTTTCAACTATACATGAGGACGGCCACTTTTTGTTTAAATTGTTTCATATCCACTTAACATTTACAACACAGACTGGAAATGGCTGTTTTCAAAGATATTAGAGGTGTCTTGCACATACAGCTATGTGTAGCTAGCTTTAGTGGCCACCTAGGTCTACTTTATTTAGAATATTATAATAAAGCTACTGCTACTTTTCATATAACATGGCAACAGGAAAGATTTACTCATCTCAAATGGAATTAGTAACTGTAGGCTACCAAAGTCCTTCTAAGGCAACTGTACACATATGTGCACATTGTGCATGAAAGGGTTAGAGGTTTTAGATGCATCTTATAATTCAAGTCAACCATCATTAAAATAGAGTAATTCTATTAATAATAATTATAATTCATTAATATTTCCTTTTTGCCTTTGCTATGTATCTGCATTACAGGGGAGTGTGTAGGCTATACTAACTCACCAGTTTACAATGATGTCATTTACTATTGTCACCATTTGGTGACCGCTGCCGGCTTTACATTGGAATCCCATAATTCTGAAATAAAAGTAGCATTTTTTTCCCTATCCATCACCATTAACAAATTGTTGTTTCCTCCATCTTAACAGCACACACGCACAGTCGCACACACATATGGTACACACACGCGCTCAAACCCCAGGAGCTTCACCGACTGTTGCATATTTTAAAAATACAATCAATGTTGTATCTTGCCTCTTATGGGACAACTTCTTCAAAACAACACTTATCAACGTAAAAAAAAAAATAAAAATCTGGAATCTGCTATTGGTTAAAATCTATTTATTTGACAAAGAGTTTATTCTTGTAATGTCTGTAGTTCTCTCTTTCTCAGCAGAGCAAGACTGACACAGCTGCCATAGTTTCATTTTAAAGTTAGAATTTATAGAAAAGACTAGTATTGCTCCCATGTAGGTCAGGTGACAACGTAACGGCAATTCTTGCCCTAATGATTAGACTAAATTAACACAAAAAAGATAAAGAAACGGTTCACAACAATCTTAATGGACAGTTCATCTTTTTTTCTTCAAGTGCAACAAATGCCACAATTGTTAAACAGGTAAACGTTTGATTCCTTTCTGGTTTTTTTTATAACACATAAAGCAAACAAAACAACCAACCAAACATTACCAGCAACAATGAGAAACACAGTATTTCCAAAACAGAGTAGGCATGCAGAGTTGAAAATAGTAAAGATTAGCATGAAGATATACAAGGGGAGAGAGGGGGCTCTTGTTTGATGTTTTGCACTTGAACTGAAAAGACTGACTGTAATACCCTGGCACTGATCAGGGAGATTGCTGGATCAGCACAGAATCTGTTCTGCTCTGCGTGAGTAAGATTAAAACTTAAAGTACTAGAGCAGGGCTTTAAACAAACTTTTAACAACAACATTTTTAAAGAAAATGATAAAACAGGCAAAAACCACTGTATCATGATGTAAACAGAACAGAATTGTTTCCCCTGGGTAATAATCTGAGCTGAATGTAGCTTGTTCAGGAAGCATGTGTCTCATATATATTTATATAAATATAATTCTATATATTTATGTCTATGCATTTTAAAATGTACTATTATCTAATTTGGTTAGTAAACCTGAAAATATTCAGTTTCCAGTTTTTCTCATTTTAAGTTCATTTTAAGCACTCTACCAGTATCTAATAAACAAGATGCAGAAGGAACAAAAACTGTCCTGTATTACTGCTGGTGGCTTGACCACTCGCTGCTGATAAGAGCCCAGTCACCTGCCCAGTCCTCTGGCATTGCTCTACTGTCCCATGTAGGCCTACTGTCCAGCACCACTGTCCTGTGACACTTGCCAACTCTCATCTCAGTCCTAAACCTAATCCATGGGACAGTAGGCAAGCCAAGTGCTACAAGACAGTGGGAGTGGAACAGGACATGGGGATGGGACAAAGGACAGTAGAGTTGTGGCACAGACAGGAAGTCAGTGGTGCGGGATAGTGCACAGGACAGTGTGGAACAAGATAGTGGATCAGTGGCAGAAGCCACCACAGCAGTTGTACAGTTAATGGGCCTCATTACCAACTGTTCTTCTGAAGAAATCTGTTCTCCCAGTTACGCAGTTTTCACGAAGACTCTGTATTCACCAATCTTTTCTTATCAGGATTCGTTTTTAAGCAAGGACAAAATTATAAGCAGTCAGGAGCACTTTTATGAACCTTTAGGCACTGAGTTGTTAATACAATATCAATAATTAAGCTACTGCTTTTTCATCAATTATGCAGTTGTAAAATATAATGAATTTGAAATACAAATGTCATTTTATAAAAGTAAATATCATTAAAATATATTGTCATTTCCATTATTTTCTAATCATTATATTTGAAGAGTGAAATAAACATAATAAATAACTTTTTCACATCTAATCTGCAAGTATTGCTTATGCTATAAGAACTCATCATAAGCCTACGGTAGCCTAATGAAATCACACATATACTATATATATAACATGTGGTACAAAAAAAAAGTGCCTCCGTAAAATAGTAAATGAAAAATTAAGTCTCAATTGCAATTTTTCATATTCATATATCTTGATCTTCTTAAGAAAAAATGTTACAAAATTCTTAAAATGATATTGGTGAATGAGGCCCACTGTTCCTACCTCTATTGCAGACAACTTGAGGTTAGGCATAACAGCCAGCAAGGTGTCCAGATATAGAGGAATAATAGACAAGGAGGTGGGGACCGATATTTTTGGCCTATATCGGGACAGCTTGAAGGCCGTTATCCTGCTTATCACCTGATTGATCAACTCTTGCGCATAGACAATAAGCATGTGTTCAAAACATAAAAATCCCACCCACTTCTCTTTCAAAAGAAGCTAACCTGTACGGTTGCTGTACTATTTTCAGTTGAAAGTAGATCCAAGACTGCTTACTGTTATAGGCCTAGTCACCATTCTAAAGAGCATTGATATGGAGGGATTAAACTTCTTTACCAATTCTACGTTACAGGTGTCCCATTAAAGGGGAATAAATGACACCTTTCTCTTTACTGGACACCACCAAGACTGGTCCAATTAAGCCTATTATGTTCCCTTTTTCCATCTTAGATTCGGCCTCTAATTGACACACAACAAAATTGTGCTTTATTTAATCTATTTTTTGCAATTATTTGTCAAAGGGCATTCAGTGTTAGCTGAATTTATAAACTACATTCATTCATATGGATCAAATAGCCTAAGCCTATGACATAAACGGTGGTGCTTCAATTTGAAGATACATCAGCCTGGATTATTCTTTACATTTAAAAAAAAAAAAAAAGAAAGAAAAAAAGAAATACAAACGAATAAGCACCAATTAACCATTCCATGTTTAAGGAGGTAGTTTATATAGGCTAATTTCTGTTGAGTGATATTCTCAACTGCACCAGAGCTCTGATGACAAGAAAAGTTGAAGCTGACCAACAGCCTTTGGATATACCTTGGAGATGCTGCTAGGTGCTGGGCAAGGCTACTGTAGGCCTAGCCTATTCCATGAATCATGGCATTTTTCCCATTAGAAAGAAAAGAAAGAAACAGAAAACATTCACAGAACTCTCTAGCCCACAGAAGTGACTCTATAAACTGGAATAGTGGGATGGGCAAATGCTGAGGAGCTGTAAGGCTAGATGTTTTGCGCATATTTACCCATTCTGATAAGACTTTAAATAGCCTATAGAAACATTGACATTCTCACAACGGGAGTCAACAGTGTTATTCCTTCACATCAACATTTGAGTAGGTTTACATTAACATATCAAACCTCCATTTATCAGCCATTTACCCATATAGCGTTGGTCTAACTACTGAAGTAGTCTGTACAGTCATATCACATCCTAGCTACTGAAATAATTGAATTTACGCAGTCCAAACTTTGCTCACCATGGCAGACACAGTGTGCAGTTCATCATGCAAAGAGGTTGCTTCATTTCTTTTCTCTCAGACGGGCTATGAAAGCTTTAATTTCCATAGCTGGCCAAATCAATCATCATCAATGTCGTCTCCTTCCGATTCCTCTACTCTCCTTTCATACATTTTATCCCTCTGCCTTTCTTGGATCTCTTTCATCTCCTCGGCGTAACGGCAGAACGCACCTCCAAACTTGTTCCAGGCTTTAAATGGAATAGTTATTGAGTTTCTGTAACTGGGCTTTACTTCGCTCACACGTAGGAATACGCCATACTTGTTAGATCCAACGTCGAAAAAGAATCGTTTGGAATCCACCATGATGGAAGTGCCCTCAGGAAGCTCCCCATAGCCCCTTGCGCACCCACCACCTACGAGCTCATCATCTCCTCCGTAATCATCTACTAACTTGGCCAAGGCATCACGAAATTCAATCAGACCCTGAGCAGGAAGTGCGATTGTTTGACCAGATTGCATGCCTCCGCCAGGTACCCCTCCTCCCCCAATACCGAACCCTGGCCCACGGTTTACGGTTTGTCGAATTCTGAGAAACCTCCCCCGTTGATTCTCCTTTAGATCGAGGTAGTATTTCCTGTTCTCTCTGACCAGGAATTCGCTCTTCAGTGCCCTTCTCGGACCACTGTCATCGCCCCCAGAAGACTGCGCGATTTGTTCTGGACTACTGGGCCCAAGCTGAGCATAGTGTTCTATAAAATCACCCAGGTAGTCACGGAATTCCGCTGCGACTGACATAGAAAGTGTCAGCCGACTTTTTGAGCCACCGGCTCCAACCTCAGCAATCTTGATAAATCGACCTTTCGAATTTTGTTTCACATCTAGATAGAATCGCTTATTTTGAATATCGAGGCGCTTTGAGGCCAGCTCTTGCGTCTCTTGATCCCTCTGATAATGAAATCCACTGCCTTCACCCCCTCCGCCACCACTGCTTCCACCGCGCTCACTCCCACTGTCACCATCCGCCATCTTCACCATCACCACCAGCAGTAGTCAGCTCCTCTGTACGTTTTACGTGTCTTTACAGACACACCCCCTCAACCATATCTCCCTTCTGATTGGCCTCCTATCTGTCAATAAAAAGCGCCAACCGGTCCGAAGAATGATATTTGGCAACATGGCTTACGAGTTTCTTTGACCCAAAACGCTTAGCCTACAGTGTAGGCCTAGAGCAAATGAATTAGTCTCCGACAAAATAGGCATAATAATAATAATAATAAAAATAATAATAATAATAGGCCTAATAATCATCATCAGCAGCAGCAGCAGCAGCAGCATCTTCACCATCATCATAATCATAATCATAATCATAATAATAGTCCTAATGAAAAAAAGAGGCATAGGCTACCAAATAGGTCTAGGCCTTTAGGAGGCATTTAGCATCCTGGGCGAGGCTTTTGTAAAATTTAAGTTTCAATTGACAGTGCAAAATAATCTTTAGCAAAAATAGTCAATTCTTATTTGTGAAAACATTAACTAAACTTTTACAGGTCTTGGTGACGCAAGATTCCATAAATATAGCCTAAACATAATGCACCAATAATACAATAATCAAATAGCATTAATTAACCTAAGTTACAGGCCAAGTGGTGGGTGAGGAATGTAAAGTGCAAGTAATAATGCAGCGTGTTAAGGGATGTAGTGGTGCGTAAACACATGTAAATGCCGTTTGCGCAACCGTTTGCGCACCTGTAACTAGCGTACCGCAATAGGCCTAGCTAAACCCATATTAACCAGCGTTTACGCATAGCCTAAAGTTTGAATGCAGATCTTGTTGATGTTTTTCATTTAGTTATTGTCAATTCCATAACGTCAATATGGAAGTTTGGCTTATGTGTCATTATCTGCAGTTCTGTCTGTGTGAGTAGCCTAGTCACTCAGCCAGAAAGACACAGCAGGTCGCAATAGGCTATAGATCACGGTCACACGGCGTAAATATTTACCCTAATAAAATAGATATTACGTGATCTCTGAAGCTACAGCACCCTCCTTATGTCAAACCAGACGTTTTTAGGTTAATGTCCCGACGCTTCGGTTCACGTTTTCATGCCACTTGTCCGACAAAGACAAGATGCTAATTCATATAAGGCATAAGCATTATGCAATTTTGAAGTCATCACCTTCACAAAAATATTATTGATGGTATGCTACATAGTTTCTTACCTGAAACAAGAGAACAATTGTGATACGCAACTCTTTTCAATAGGGCTATTAGGGCCCATGCACCGAGGTGCGTGGCTGCTTTTGACAGAAACTGCAGACTACATGAGCTAGGCTATCTCATCCCATATTCAAGAAATTTTTTCTTTGTTCACCACTTAGTCAATGGTTTTGTACATTTGTTAGTGAAGTATTGTTATGCCTACTTTTTAAGAATTTTGTTTTGACAGCGGTTCAATAAATTACTTTTTAAGGATAGTTTGTTTTGACAGCGGTTCAATAGGCTAAATTACTTTTTAAGGATAGTTTGTTTTGACAGCAGTTCAATCAATAAATGGCACCTTTTTAAGGCACTATAGTCACTTTCATTATGGGGTGAGTGATGGCTCTCTCAGCCACCTCTCAGATAGCAAAATCACAACTGGCATGCCATTCTGGCAAGCTTTTGTAATGATTCCTGCCCATATATTGGCCAAATATGGCATACCAAAATGAACCGAAAAGGAGCCAAAGGCAAATCAAAGCACCATCAAAACCAGGTCTGGAACTCCAAAGTTTAGCCAAAACTATCTCAAAATGTGTCCAAATCTCCTAAATCTAGCCAAAGCTATCCCAAAAGGTGCCCGAAATACCCTAAACTCAGCCACATTGTAGCACATAAGTAGGCTGCAGGTGTGTATTTTTGCTTTTTACCTCAGTCCAGGACCATAAACATGAATAATTGTAAAATAATTTTTTACAGCTTAGATTTCTTTGAGGTGTCCAGAACAACATAGGCCTACTAAAAGAAATCCAAGTTGAGGAAATATGTTAAATTCTTGTGAACCGGTTTCTTGTTTTTACCTTTAGTCCCAGTGAAGAAATGAAGAGGGTGGGACCTGTCTCAATTCATTTTATATGACACCATGTGGGTGTAAGCTTTCAGAAAAGGTACAGCATAACTGGTAAATTAGTTAACTCTTAATGCCTCAGGTGGTCCAAATGCATCAGCTATGCACCAAAATCACCAATACAGCTGATCTATAAATGGTTATCAAGGGGAGGAGGGGGGAAACCTGTCTAAATTTACATGTATGTTTACTGAGATTGTGAAGCCGTATGCTTTCAAAAAAAGTATTACTTGTCAA
The DNA here is from genome assembly GCA_027497455.2 of Sardinella longiceps. NCBI lineage: Eukaryota > Metazoa > Chordata > Actinopteri > Clupeiformes > Clupeidae > Sardinella > Sardinella longiceps. The sequence goes on from JAODXP020000019.1 coordinate 23,423,492, forward strand.
GGTTTATTATTTTCTAAAACATTCCATAGGCACTTTTGTACAATAAATGCACATATTTATTCAAATTGTCTCCAAAATAGGCATAAGCTTTGAAATAAGGAGGCAAGTGGGATGTGAAATGTTTTGTGGGGTGAAATCCTGGGCATATATGCTTTCAGAAAATATATAGTTTATGGGGTCAAATATGGCCTAATATGGTAATATGGCCCTACACGCGACTGGCCTACATGTGGGATTTATTTTAATGAGGAGGGTGGGGCATACTGTACCTCAATGTCAAACCATACCATGTTATAAAATATCCTGAGGGTGTTTGCTTTCAGAAAATGTATAGGATATATGGTGAAATTGGTTCCCCCTTCATGCTTCAGGCCAAAACGTGCTAGTAGTGTACATCTAACTTGGGCAAGGGCTACATCTGCTGTTTCCCTGGAATTCAATCTTCCATTACTGTTACCGTCTGAAATGATAAAAAGACAAGACAGAATACATCAGTAATGAACACATGCAGATTGAAACAGTATTGCCTGCAAGCAGTTGACCGTCAGGGTCAATCACTGGGACCATAGCAGGTACACGCCTTGTGGGTTGGCAGGATGAGGGGCTCCTCATAAAAGAGGATGCATGTCACCTGGCCAGTGGGTCCAAATCCTCTAGCTGACAGGTGCTGGCCCTCCAACAGACACCTGACAGCCTCCACTCAAGCCACTGCTCCAGTTCACCTGCTGTATGCTCTTTATATATGTAACAATGACAACACAAGTGCCATTTCTTTTCCATAACAGGAATCAGATCAAGCATTGAACTTCCTAAATTGATCAACCCTGCATGGTAAGAGTCATTGCAGTGAATATCATACAGGCTAAATGCTGTTTACCGATGTTTGGCTGCACCAGTGCATCTTGCCCCCATTTCATGTCCTGATGGGTTTCGACCTTGCAATCCCATCAACTACGACTAACCCGTGGCATGGGAGTTGTATGCCCCAACCACTGAGATAAAACCCCCGGCTTCTAACTCAGCAGTTAGAAGTAGTTCTAGAAGGAGATAAAGTTGTTACTTGTACTGCCACCAGCTAGCCGAGCTAGATGGCAGCATTATCTGGAGTGAGCCCTGGTCCAAACTTGGTCAAGTTCACACATGGCATGTAAGAGACAGGCCACAGAAGCATCCAAAGATGACAACATCCAAAGAAGACCAATAAACAAACATACTTATGTCTTTTTCAAACCTTAATCATAATCCGCCAACGAGTCAGTGGTAGAATTTGGCAATGGCAGAGACGATCTAGCCTACTCATCCCACAAATGCATGCATGGTCCATACAGAACAGGGAGGGAACAAAATAGGCTTTCAACTGGCCTGTAGATTTGACACTTGTATCACAGAGAAATACTTGTATCACTTGTATAGGCCTACTTGTATCACAGAGAAATACTAGGCTACTACCGGTACTTTACTTTTTGTGTTATGTTTATTTTTGTTGGTGAAAAAATGTCTGTTTACACTGCACAGACCACCCTACACCTTTATTTTCATTCATACAGAATACTTTGTGTATAACTTTAAAATACATGAATTTCGTACCAAAGGAGGCATTTCACACAATTAAATAGGCTAAATGGCTAGTTAGTTGGCTTAAATAGTGAGCAGTTGACTTTTCATTCATGAGTGAAAGCCGTGGAGTGGGTGTGTAGTTGTGTTAATGCAAGCGAGAAACTGATATTTTAAAGCCTATTACCACCTGTATAATGAACAACACAATAATATTTGTTAAATGTGTTGTCAAATGTTTATAAATCTGTCCGTCGTTGATCACAGTCAACTCGTGCAAATGATTCTGAGTGGGGGATGGGCACGCTTCAGAAAGGACTTATTCCATTGGATAAAGGCTGCACTCAAAGCAACATCGAATGCTGTCATTGGTTCCTGGCTTTTCTCGCGATAACTTCATTCTAAAACCGTGGAGGGGTTTATTGTTCCTTTTCGTTGAGTCGATTTTTGGTATCCTCAGATTCCCTACTTCAAACTACCAGGCTGAGACATGGTAAGGGTGTTTTGTTTCTGCGGTTAGCCCCATGCTTCTCTTTACGATCACGATAACAGTTCTGGTGTACAGCGAGTTTGCTTCTAAGCATACGACAGCATCTTTAACGTTTGATTAACGTTAGCGATATTTAACGCTAATGCTAGCTCAAGCCAGTTAGCTAGCAGAGAAATTGACACCACTGTCGGCGTCGTTAACTGATAGCTGACTAACAAGCCCATTTTTATTTGACAGTTGATTGTTTTGCTGTAAAGCCACATCATTAAAATGTTTACGCCCAAAAGAATTTGTCTATTTGTCACATTATCTGGATCTTCCAGTTCATTTGCGATTTACACTCCTGGCTTGCAACCGTAGTGTTGAATATAGTCAAACCTTAGGTAGGTATCGATAGCGCTGCTAGTGTGCCATGTTAACGTTAGCAGTTGATGTTAACATAGCTGTCACAAACAACGTGAGAACTGGAGCTAGAATTAAAGTTGGACCGGACTTTGCACCAAACCTAGACAGGTACGTGGTTATTCGTATGGAAAAAGTCCAAGCAAACGAGAACATCGATATTTGCTAGCATTTGGCACTGATCGACCGTACGCTATCGATAAGTTAGTTAGGGATAGGGTTAAGGTTAGCGTTTAGCCCCTCTACCGTTACATTAATGTTGAGTTGGTATCATTTGACACAGTGTTAAATTGATGGTTGTTGGTGTTGCTTTGCATATAGCAGCTCAAATTGGTGTAACGTTAGCGTAATGCCAAATCCTGGCCACAATTTTAGATACTGTCATTTCCCTAAGCGAGTATCATTAGTTCGGTTATCGTTAATGGCTTCTGAACTCTGTCACCTCCAGCTATCTTCATGTGCGAAATCATCAACGTAAATGTGAAACGATGACCGGTAAAATAACGTTAGATTGTATTTACATACGTTTAATCACTTGCCCTTAACAAAGTTGTCTCAAGTGACACACATTTACACTGTTCATTTATGTGGACTAACGCTAACATCAAAGACACCTAACGTTAATTTAAAGGATTAGTAATTTTCTGTACATTTAACTCTCGTGGAGTTGTGTAGCAAACTTGAAATCTCCTTTTCGTAAACAAAATATCGTTAATGTTTTATGATGCTGGCAGTTGAATGCAACAAGGTTCAGAAATGTAAATGTTAGTACTGTAGACTTCTCCCAAGTGCTCCATATCATACAGAAAGGTGATTCTCTGAAGTGGTAAGAAGGGACTTGGCGGGAAACCCTTTTGCACAGTATAAACTGCAGACATTCCTCTTATGATAGCCTAGACGTAGTGAGAACCTATGTCTTCCTGATAGTTTTGATTTCAACATCCCATGGATTATGTCACCCTTACCAGTCGGGAGTGGGCTACTCTGACCGTGAACACTTAATATTTTATTTATAGAAAATAAACGAAAAAATGATCTGTTTCCAACTTCTTTTAAATGTTTTTTTTTTTTTTTTTCCAGGCTGGCGGGAAAGCAGGAAAAGACAGTGGCAAGGCCAAGGCAAAAGCAGTGTCACGCTCACAGAGGGCTGGACTGCAGGTATTTTGTTACTCTGGCAAAAAAGTCAATTCTTTGCTGTTAGTACTGTATTCATGTAATCTTGCTTGTAACATTGCAGAGGCTAATCTTGTCCACCTATCCTGTGCCTTGTGTCCTCTGTCAGTTTCCCGTGGGGCGTATCCACAGGCATTTGAAGACCCGTACCACAAGCCATGGCCGCGTTGGAGCCACGGCTGCTGTGTACAGTGCAGCCATCCTTGAATATCTCACAGCAGAAGTATGTCTGCCACTAACTAAAACCCTTCGCAAGCCCTTATCTTACCGCAAACTTTAATTACCACACTGTGTGTGATTTTTATTTATTTAAAAAAATAATCATTGTTGTGCATGTCTTGCACAGGTGCTTGAGTTGGCAGGCAATGCCTCTAAAGACTTGAAAGTGAAGCGTATCACCCCACGCCATTTGCAGCTGGCCATTCGTGGAGATGAGGAGTTGGACTCTCTTATCAAAGCCACTATTGCTGGTGGTGGTGAGTATACAAGCTCTTGATGTTTTTGTGTTTCGGATTAGCGAGATGGATACATAGCCAATTAGAAATGCTAGTAACGCTTCTGTATAGTTGCTAACAAAACAGACAGATGGACAATAAAACAAAGTCCAGTGAAAACATAACCTCCTTGCAAAGGTAATATTTATTAGAAATGCACTCCGAGAGTGCAGAACTCCGCCAAAGTAATATGGTCACTGAAGCCCCCTTAGAGTTCCGACGTTAACAAATGGACGTGATTACTGTCAGTAGTGAGTAGTCCTTTAAAAAAAAGTCCTGAATCAGGAACCTGATCTGGATCATCACCAACATTTATTGGGTTATTCCTTGCGCAAACACACCTCTGGAAAAAATGTACAAACAAATTCCGGCATAAACGACCTCCTTGGCGGAGGTAACAATGACTATTTTTGCATACTCTCTGTCACCAAGTTTTGTGAGCACAGGAAGTTATTATTCAAGTTGAAGAAGTAGTGTGAAATGTGTAGAAGAATACCTCACTTGTCTAAAAATATGGCTATCCTTGTTCAAGTTCAAGTATTTGCCCATAGAGGGAGTTGTTGCATAGCTGCCAAAAAGTTTCTGCTTTTGTTGGTTTCATGGTCCATAGATCTCTCAAGTCAACAGTAGGTAGATGGGGTGTGTGCTGCTCTTCTGTCGTGAGGATGGTTGAATGAGCGATTAGGGCGCTGGACTTGGAAGGATAGCTGGTTTGATCCCTGACCACTAAAAATAACGTGGGCGGTGATGTGACTGAACATTGCACGTCTCCCATGTCCACATCCACAGTTGGGATGCCCTTGGGAGCAAGGCACCTAACCCATCTCTGCTCTCTGGGTAACATCGCATCAAGCTGCCCCCTGCTCTTAGTTAGGAGTGTGTGTGTTCACTCATTGTACTCAAATTCCACAGACCATGGTGTTATGCCCCATTGCAACTTTTTCAGTTTAATTTACCTTAATTTAACTGGATAGGATTTAGTGTGATGGTTCTGTAACACTTTGTGGGTTAATTGGAGGGTCTACACACTTGGGTTAATTGTTAATTTCCACTCTAGCACTAGTACATCTAGGTGGAGGTACAGTAAGGAAAAAGGTTTGCATGTAAGCTGCGGCCCAGTCTCACTGCTCTGTAGATGAAGCTCTGTACTGAAAAATGTGAGCACAAACCTAGAACACAATGATTGAGTGGTCGACAATGCACAGTGAGAAAAATTGGAGCTCAAACCAAGAAAACGATGAAGGACTGGCTGATCCTGCATAGGAAGCGTTTAAGTTGTTGAAACTCTGGCGTTCATTATGGGCTTTTTTTTTTTTTTTTCCGACTTAAGCACCTGGGAGAATACCGCACTATGTGCTGTGTGTCTCACTAATCTTATCATATGGGATAAATACAGTGATTGACAAAGCATCAAAACAGTATTTACTAACTACTTACAATCGTGTGTGTGTGTGTGTGTTTGTGTTTGACAACAGGTGTGATTCCTCACATCCACAAGTCCCTGATTGGCAAGAAGGGCCAGCAGAAGACTGCGTAATGATGACATGCCGATCCAGACTGTTAAGCTCTCCTCTTCGGACTGTGACCAGACCAGTTCATGTTCCTTCTCTCCTTTTTTAAATTAATTAATATTATGGCTAACTATGAGTGTTAGATTTTGTGTTTTGTTTTATTTTCCCAAAGTAGGATTGGGGGTGGGGGTTGAGCGTCCCTTTGAAATTGTATGTTACTTTAGATTTAATGGGGTATCTTTGTCGCAGTGAATTTGTTTTGATTGGCCTGGCATTTGGAAGTGTTTTATACTGAACAAAGAACGTGTTAAAGCCATTTTATACAAAACTAAAAACTCTTGTCTTTGTCTCATTTTCCGCAATCAAATGGTTATTAATCGTGATGAAATACTAGTTGGTATTCAAGTATTCAAGTACTAGTTACTTATGGTTGCAGGAATCTTTAACAAATAGTTTCTGTTGGATGTATGAAGTGCTATACTAATCGCATCAATATTCCAGTATAGGTTATCACATGGTACTTGTGCAAATACTGAAAGAAGAACTCAAATTGTGTATCTCCCAAAGTTGTTTTAGCATTTGGCCTGCAGAGGGCACATTTGCCATTAGTATATTGTGCTGGATGACTTACCGATGGTCAATATCAGGCTACCTTTCTTTTTAAGGCAGAGGCCATCAACTTATCTTTATCAAGACTTGCTCCTCTTCAGCCTTACACCCAGTTATGTGAAAAATAATAGCAGTGTAACATTACTAATAGGCCTATGTTTAAGTACTGATTTGAAACTGATACAACATGGGAACCATCTATCAGTTCTTCAAAAAAGTTTGACAACCCCTGGTCTAAAGGCCAAAGAATAATAATAACGAATGAACCTGAATAAGCTACAGTACACTGAGGACTGCAGGCATCATATTTTGGGGATGTTTCTCGATGAGGCCCATTTATCGCATAGCAAGCACTATGAAATGTTTCATTACCTTAAAATACTGGAAGAGGTCCTGTTGCCTTATGCTGAGGATGAAATGCTCTGAAAATGGGTATTTCAGCAGAACAACGACCACAAACACACAAGCAGGCGGACAACATCCTGGTTGCAGACCAACAAAATTGATTCTATGAAGTGGCCAGACCAATCCCCAGACCTCAATCCGTTTGAACATTTGTGGAGTGACCCAAACCCAAGAATGCAGAAGATCTGTTCAGTCAGCTTGAGCCGCAAATTCTGTTTGCAGGTGTCCGTATTACTGATGTCACACAGATGTAGGCTTGTGATCCGAAATAATGGTTATACAACTAAAATATTTCTTCAGTGCTTAAAGAAAATTAATTTAATTTTCAGTTTATACAGTACAGTAATATTCCATTTTGGAATTGAAAATGCAGATAGGCTACCACTTTTTTTCCATTTGGAGTTGAATGTGTGCTACTCTGCCTTTTAATGAATGGTATTAGAAATATGGAAGATTTTCTCTGTTGTTTAAACACACTATTATTATTGTGCACATAACTGTAGGCCTACCTGTCAGTTAAAAGGCATAGGCTGTAAATGTGCGCTTTTATTCTTACATCTCAGGACCGCTATCAAAGGTGCAATATGAGATCCTGCATGGTCACAATTTACTCCCATCCTTCCCCCAGCCATCTTTGACATTTATACTGTATCCCGTGTTGTCTCCCAAGACTGGACTCTTTCACAGTGCATTCAGGGGGCAGGCAGCTAGCAGATCAAGGGGATGTGCCTCGCACTGAAGCCATGCAGGAACGGACTATTTCTCCTGTAAGTGATGTAGACATCAAATACTGCCTCCTCATGCGATGCTGATGGGATCAGGAAGAGGGATGCACTACAGTTGAACTTTTATATTTGTCAAGGAGAATTAACATCTTGATGTCATCTTTAATATAGCCTGCTGTTTGCCTTTGATCAGATCACAATGGAGAGTTCTGACAAATAAGCCAAGATGGCTTAAAAGATTGAGAGGAAGAGTGGTGAAGCTCCCAGGCAGCAATGTATCTGTGTGATGGGAAGCTATGGGGAGGACGGCTTCATACTAAACATAGGGTCACTTGGGAATGTGAATGGAATATCTAAAATGTTGCAGAGCTAAAAGTAAATACTAGTCAGTTTTGTACAATTGACTTAATATGCTTGAGCATTAAGCTTGATTCCCGCAAATCAGGAGTGTGTGATTATGCACTGAAGTTGTAAGACTGGACCACTTTACAGTTAATTTTAGCATGTCTTATTCTGGCAAACCAAAGAGGAGGAAACATTGGCATGCCATTGTGTCAATTAATTTATTTAAAAATGCAATTCAATTTAAGCAATTGTAATAAAAAAAAATGGCATGTAACAAAAATGTATCGGCAGTAGTACTATACATTAAGAGTGATGAACATACACATTACACAACTACTAAATACATACAGTAACTTCAACAGATCTACAGTAAACAAATGTTCATGTTCAAGTGTGCACATGTGGAGACAGATACCACAGGTACAGTAGTATTCTCAGCCCTGGGATTTATTTACACATGGGCTATAGATTAGTTTGCATCCAGCCTCTCCACTGGAGAGTTCCAAACATTCACTTCCAGCACATTGGGGTCTTTAAATTGGAATTATGCTCTGATTTTATAGGCTAGTCCCCAACTCTAGTAGCTGTTGCCTAATTAGGCATTCGGCTTTGTGTGTGGCATGGTTGTATAAAATTCAAATGTGTATGAGACGATCATTTAATTCAGGCATTGGAGTTTGGACTGAATTTATCTTCATTTGACAGGGAGATGAAAATTGGAAAACTGGAATATCAGGATGAGAAATTATAGTCATTGTGATTTCAGCAAAATTGCACTGAATGACTAGAGTTCTGATTTGCCCTCTAAAAAGTTCAAACGGCACCTCTACTCTCTTCAGGGACAGTTCCAGTGTAAATGACACAGCCTGGGCTGCTAAGAACCCTGCCATTGTATTGCAGTTTGTTGCTAACGGTTGCTCCTCTCCCCGGGTCCAACCCAAGTCCTCTCTTTTTGTTTGACAGTTTTGTTTTTCAGTTTGACATGGGTTGAATAGTCCTTTTCTGGTCATAATTGGTCCCTTTGACCTTACGAGAGCAGTCAGCACCAAGGAAAAGTCCGACCCACCAGGTTGAAGAAGCGCTTGTTGGGTTCCCTCAGGAAACGGCACAGCTTGCGGAACACCCTCTGACTCAACGGTGCATGCGGCCGCCCTTTGGACTCGTCCAGGCATTTGTCGTGCCCTGCAGAGACCAGGCAGTAGAAGCCCTTGGTTGCATTGAAGTAGAAGTTGGACGGCCTGATGCGCGGCGTCAGTTCCAGGAAACGCTCAGCTTTGCTCAGCTCCGGGTACGGGTCCCGCACAAGTGCCTCGCCATCCACGACGTGGATCTGCTCACGTGGGAAGTGCTCCAGCCAGCGCTGGAAGTAGATGTGGTAGAGGCTCCTCTGGAGGGCCTTATAGCCAGGGTCGATGCGGCCCCCGTGCATGGAGCTCTGCTGCCCAAGGCTGCTGCCCTCCTGGAGCAGCAGTTTCTCCAAGGGCTGGTAGGGCTTGTGCCGCTGCAGGCGGTTGTGCAGCACCTGAGTGTAGTCAGACACGAGACGCTCAGCCGGGTCCCGCACGATCAGCAGCAACCGCACGGCTGGGTTCATTTGCCAGGCGCGCTCGGGCGCCAGTGGCGACGTGAAATAACCGGGTGTCTTTTCCACCGTCAGCTGTCCCGGCAGCGTGAAGGGCATCTGGGCACGATACCAGTCCAGACCCCGGTGGTAGTTTTCGTCCAGGTTGAAGTAGTGCACCTCGGCCTTAGCCACCTCCACGTCCGGGTGGAGGTTGAGCATTTCCAGGAGAGCACGGGTGCCCCCCTTCCGCACGCCAATGATGATGGCTCCCGGGAGGCGTTGGGTGGTGCCATTGGTGGCATGAGTGGATGGCAGTGGCGGTGGAGGGGGCAGCAGTGCCAGAGCCGAGGCGGTGGAGGCACGGAGCTCACGCAGACACACACACAGCTGGGCCTGCACGATCAACAGCAGCAGGAGGGCGAGCAGCACAGTCCACAGCATGGCACACTCTCTCACAAACACACACACACACACTCTCAAGAGAGTTTAGGAGGCACACACGCACACACACGCACACACAAACTTCTTCTTTGTTGTCATAAACCGGAAGGGTGTTATCTGTGATTGGAAACAGAATACAGATAACTTGTTATGCACAGACATAATTCTATACAAACATACAGTATATACAAACATAACATCTACTTGTTATGTACAGACATAATTCTATACAAACATATATACAAACATGACATCTACTTGTATGTAGAGAATTTATCATTTCAAGAGAATTTTCTCTGCTCTGTCTCTTTGTCTATCTCATGTCATCATTTGTGTGCACCTACTGTCTATCATTGTCTATGACATCTCTTACTCTTTCCATTCCTCTGCATAATCTATCCATCTTCTCCTCCTTTCTCTTTCTCCTTTTCTCTTTCTCTGCATGGTGCCTCAGCAGACTTGTCATCATCGTCATCATCATCATCATCATCTTTTCATGCATCATAAATTTCTCCATTACGACTGTGAGGTCTGTCTAATGTCTGCGTGTTTATTCCCATATTATCTGACAGCCGTAGTTATGGCGTCATTTTGTCTGCGGATGTCTCTCACTGCTGTTCATTCAGCTCAAATGCCAACACAGACGCTGTAGCATGCGAATGTTTGTTTTATGGTGGTATCATGTGTTGTCTTCCTTGAGTGAATGAGGAGGAGAGAAAGACAGCAGGCAATGGTGGAACAGGGGCAGTCAGTGGGTTTAGCTGGGGAGGGGTGTGTTGTTCTGTCTTCTCTCATTGTTGCTGGATGTGTTGTCCTCTTATTTTGCTCAGTAATGTAATGTACAATGGGAAATATCTTCCCCAATGGACAATGGATTTTCAGCAGAATTGTAAAACAATTATGCATTGAGAAATATTCTGAAATTCTAATATTTTTTATTTATCTATTCCTCTGGCCAATATGATTATTTCCCCACAATAATGCAAACATACAAAGACTCCTTTTAACAGGGTGTGATACAACGCTGGTTAATCACAGAGAAAAACCTTCATAACACTGACGCAACACAGTACTTGTGTGTGAAATTTTACTGAAATTTTTCTTTCAGTGTATGCCATTTATACAGGGCATTAAAAAAGACCATCAACAGAATGCAAAGAAACAGCTCCAGGTATGTTGTCCTGTCAAGTCAACAAACTAGAGAGGCTCTAGGTCCAGTGATGTGACATGCACATGAAATGCAACTGATTCAGCAACTGGATAGAGACCAAAGGGAGAGGAAGGGTATTGCTTTACTTGGATAGTCCACCTTTTCATGCACATGCTTGGTTGAAGTTCAACTTTAACATTAAAAAATACTGTTGAACAATACTGGCCATCACCTTAACCGAACGCCTAACCCAAATATTAAAATGTCAACAGAGCGTCTGGTCTGACCCTCGCACAAATACGGCATCCAGATCCAGGTCAGGACAGGTGGGGAAAGAAATACGTGGCAGGGGTCCTGATTGTGGTGTAAATCTGAAGCTCAACTGATGCCCACAGAAAGCTCTAAGATACAGAAAGCTCTAAGATGCATAAAACAGGGGAGGGAAGAGGAGGAGGAGGAGGAGGAGGAGGAGGAGGAGGAGGCCTGTGCTCCACCACTCCGGTAATCCCTCCTCCTTTAGAAAAATGGAAAATGAACGAAGAGGATTATGTGTGGGGAAGTGAGAAAGAGATGCGGGGACTGGGGAAGGGGACACCAGCGGGAAGAATGCAAAAAGAGGGAGAGAGAGAGAGAGAGAGAGAGAGAGAAAGAGAGAATCTTGTGAAGTCTTGTGTTGATAAGAGCTGGAGAGCTGCGGCCCTGAGTGGTCCGTGCAGACAGTGACCTTCAGTAAAGCAGCATGGCTCTCTCTGCCCATGAGCATCCAGCTGGCTTTCAAATTAGACTCTTTATGAAGCACACTTGCATCTAGCAGCCTCACCAGTCACCCCACAAAACAGCCCCCGATAGAGCCCCCAAATACACCCTCCCTCCCTTCATCTATCACTCTTTGCAGAGCTCATTCCCCACCAACCCATCCCCCTCTCTCTTTCATACACACACACACACACACACACACACACACACACACACACACACACACACACACACACACACACACACACACACACACACACACATACACAAGCTCAGCTATTAAGATCTAGGTCAATCATATCAGCCACTCCAAGTGCTCTCTGAGCGGCATGTTGGTGGCATTGATTATCTGCCTGGTGTAAATTCTGTGCAGGGAGGGACTGGATGCATTTAGAGATGGTGGTGCTGGGGGTGGGGTTTGCAGAAGGAGATGCACTTGCCCAAAATATGGGATCTGCTGTCATTTCAAGATGTGTGTGTGTGTGTGTGTGTGTGTGTGTGTGTGTGTCTGCACATATGTCTGTGTGTCCATCTTGGCTCCACGGCTGGCGCGGCAGCACAGCGTTTGCCTAGCAGCGTATGCAAAAGTCTATGTGTGTGTGTCTGGTGTTTACTGGGTTTTGCGGTCTGTGCCAGTGCCATGTTTGATGAGGCAAGGTGAGAGAGCATGCGGGTGTGCGCCATGTGGCAGCCTCTTGTGTGGTCAACCGTCTGTTTGGCCTCCACACTGGCCATACTTGGACTTAGTGTGTGTGTGTGTGTGTGTGTGTGTGTGTGTGTGTGTGTGTGTGTGTGTGTGTGTGTATGTGTGTGTGTGGGCCTCCACACTGGCCATACTTGGACTTAGTGTGTGTGCGTGTGTGTGAGGAAGAGACAAAAAACGTCCTTCAATTTGAGAGAAATTGGTGATATACCCCTTGGGGTCAGAATGCAGTTCAATCGGTTTGTTTTTGTCATTAAAGGACAGGTTGGCCTGTGGGTCTTTCTGTGTAAAGCAGGTCTACTGTGTGGAGTGGTGCTAATCTGTTGCCTTGTGGGGGTGTTTGGAATGAGCCTGAAGTAGCAGATGTCCTGTCACTGCCCTATGGTCAGTGGTGCGCACTCACACACGCACACAGACACAGACACAGACACACACACACACACACACACACACACTTCAAGTTGAATGAGAAATGAAACCAGTAGGCAAAGTCTTCACATAGCAGTGATAGTGCTATGACTTGTCCTGATAGATGCTACTTAGCAGAGAGTACAAACTCCATCCGGACTAGATGCCTTAAACAAGGCCCATGAAAAAGTATATTAAAAAACAACAACAACAGCAACAAAATAACAACACGTATTTATAAGCGTCAACTGAAAGCATGAGAGGATACCCACCCATACCATCCCAACTGAATAGTAAAGTTGCTATGTAAAATCAAAGCATTACAAAATCACAGAGCACAGAGACTCATCTTGTGGAAGCGTGCAGCAGCAACTACCGTAGGCCAGGCACCAGACGGAGCGACTCTGGAAGCGTCTCCCTGCCTCGCTATGGCAACCCTTCATTAGGAGAAGCCCAGGTGAGGAGGTGTGTCCTCAGGGAGAGGGCTCAGGAAGGAGCGAGAGGAAGGGGGCCTGTGTGAGTGAGTGAGCACATTACACGCTCTGTCCCCGTGCCACAGCCATGCAGATGATGCCACAGTTGGCCCCATATTACAGCCAAATGAGGGCCACGCCACCGTGGCAAATGATGGCAACAGCCGGGTGTTGTGTTGGTGGCGGAGGTGGGGTTGGCATGGGTATGATGTGTTTTTGAAGACACCATTCAGTCTTTCTTATATAATGTATACACTGTATAACTGCATATCTCAGTGAGGTTTTATTTTACACTTTACATAGGGTGGGGATTGTGTACTGAACAGTGTTTCACAGTGGTAATACTGCTATTAAAAATATTATGACACATATAATATCATTGGTAACATTACATTGTAAAGGGGGATAAGTACTGTATGTCAAGTTTAAAGATATCTATCCTACTTATTTAGAAAGTACACTTGGTCGTAGGAAAGTGTGTTTGGTCATAATAGGATACACAGGGGGCTTTGTTGCTGTTGTAGGCTATACTGTAGTAGGAGGGGGAAGGGAAGGGGTGAGTGTAAGTGAGTGAGGCAGGTTGGGAGGGTTAGGGTGTGGAGACAGTTGACACTCGTTCCTGAGGTTCCAATTAGTGCAGGAAGTCTGTTCTCAACGATCTGCCTGCCTGCCTGCCTGCGTGCCGCATGGAACTGTTCCCAGAGCAGCAGGTGTGTACCATTGTGTGCTCCTCTGAGCAGCACAAGCACTTTTGTTCCCCCTCTTTTCTTTCATTCACCCGTATTTTTGGCAGCCCTGCGTGGAGTGATAGCGCCTCTCGCCTCTGGATAAACACCAGAGGGGGGCAGAACAACAACCAGCGCACAATGTAAGGCAGAGATCCCTTCTGAATGTGTTGTGGAGTTTTGCACGTCTTAAAAACAACACAGTGCTCAGAGTGGTGATATGCTTTGGGCTTGTTAGAGTCAGATGAAAAGAGAGGTATTTTTCTCAGAAAGAGACACTCATGTCGCTTTCAGTTGTTCATCGTGAAATTAGAAGAAAATAAAATACCAAAACAACACAAAAGTACTTGATACTAAATAAATCTGAGATAATGATTGTTAGAATTTAGAGCAAGTTGGCTATACATGTTAGAATTCAGAGCAAGTCGGCTATATAAATATTTTAATTGATGTCTTAACAAAATTATGTTAATGAAACCAAAACCATTCGTCTTTTCTTGAGAGGGTGGATTGTTTTGTTATCACAGAATGCATAAATAACAACAGTTTAGCAGTTAAATCCAAACTGTGATTTAATTGACCGATCCCAAGCCCCGCCCACTTTCACCATGTCACAATAGGGCCCGCAGCGAACCTCGGACAACCTCGGACAACTTCTCCCTTTCCTGCATAATAGTAGACTATGAGGCTTGCAGCTTTGCCTTGAAAATAAGGTGTAATCTCATATCACAACGGTGGAATAATGTGTTTGGGGACCTCTAAGACCAAAAGCTTACTTGCTATGGATGTGAGGGAAGTTGTTTTTTTTTTTTTTTACCCTCGCCAATTCGCTCAGGTCATGCCTGCCATTCATACAAGAAGTAGCCTCAGCCAGCCTCGGCTCTCTTCAACCTGCTAAGCAAGGTCAAACTTTGCATGGATATGGCTCATGTAATTGTAATAAAACAAACAAATAATCAATGAATACGGCGAATAGGCTTACGCAAAGTTGCAGCCCCGTAGGCTATCATGAGAGATGAAGACGACGGACAATGATCTGCTTTAATGTTACAGCATCAGTGATAGTGACGGCGATGTTATTAATATTTATTTTACCCTCAACACAAATGCATGTTCTCTCCCAAAGCCTGTGCTTATATTGACACCGTGTTTTAACCTCAATCATGACAATTATAAGCTTATCAATCAGCCTCCCCCAAGGTGAGCCTACAGTAACGTTAGCTATGTGCAGTGCATGCGTTTGGTAACGTTAGGTGACGTCTGACAGACCATTTAAAGGAAGGACTTTACCGCTAACTAACGTTAGGTCTAACATCACAAGAAGAATCGAGAGTTAACGTAAGGCTTTTACACATTTTACACTCACAGATAAATAGTTTTGAAAGTTTACACGAAGCTAAGTAGGAGTATTCCCTACATTAGCTTACATTAACCTACACTCAAAGATGGGCTACATGGGGTGGGCTATGCAGCAGATTCAGTGTAAAACATCAACTTCTTTATAAACACATAGGCATACAATGTCATCCCCATCCAGAAAAATTACTTGACACTTTGAGAAAGTTGCTAGAAATGCAATTTCGCTTGTATGCTTTGTAGGCATCTAGCAACTTGCTAGGTTAACTTTAGGCTGGCTAGGTTACCTTTTCCCCTCTGACCTGTCAAAATCGAAATAATCCGAAATAGGGAAACGGTGAACATTCACAGAGACGAACCCATCACGTTGTCTACTGTTGTTTTTATTGCTGTTCACATTTTCAAACGATAACATTCAGGCTATCTGAACCGAAAGCCATCACAAGTGAACGTATTTACACAGGCATTTCCAGCTCCAGGCACGCTGGTTTTGGCCAAACTTGTCCGAGGTAGCTATACGTAACAATAGATGGGCGGGGCTTGGGATCGGTCAATTGCCACTCAGTGACACCAGAATGTGAATTCTAATTTAAAATTGTGAGCACAGCACAAGGCAAGGTAGTGGGTCAAACATTATTAATAATTCTACAATAATGGACTATGTTACAAAGTGTAATGGGTATTGTAAAACAAACAGAAAGCTTATTTTGATTGCTTCAGTGTATGCAGGATCATGGGATGTTAGTAATTAGTTTGTATGTACTCTATGCATGCTGTAGGCTATGTCTGCAAACTTTGCATAGAGAATGGCAGGTGCACAGTAGTTAGAGATAGACTGCCTATTTTTATTATGTACTTTGTACTTGTATTAGCGCACACATACACACAAAACAGGGCTAACCTATTTTTATGTTCAATCATCCTTAACAGTGCTCCAAAAAATCTCTCCCATATTCTACTAGGAGTGAATAAGCATCTTGCGTGCACCTATTCAAACACATCCTCCCAAACATTGCCTTGCCTCTAAAAACTACCTCCATAACCATTCATCTCTTTTATGATCCTCTCAGACTCTCTCAGCATGGCTATTTACACCCAGCCTGCAGAATGACTTATGAGTCTGTGTGACAACCTTGCATCTCTGTGCTTAGGGAGCATATATGGTCGCCGGAGTCGTTATTAACACTAGAGAGAGTCGAGAAGCCGCTGTCTGTTGGTCCGGCGCGACTGAATGAGCGGCTTCCTTATGACTGCTTAAGTGGCCTCCTTTGGCCGCGTGCTGTTCGACCATTACAAGACAATTAGTCTCGCAAACACGCTGATGGATTTATTTAACCGGAGCAGACGCTCTCCTTGAGCAAAGGCCATTAGATGACAAGGATGCTGTGTAGGCCTGCACTTTCGAGAAAGTCACAATGCAACCAATGAAAAAATAGCCACAATTGTGTATACTGTTCTATTTTAATATTTGATATTTACATTATGGAACAGTTTAACTAACCAGACTAGTAATCGTGCTTCTGCTCAATTTGTTGTTTAGCTCTACCACTGCATCAGGGGTCGATCCCCAACAGCAATTCATAACGTGTCACAACCAAACAGTAGCGATTAGTTGAAGCAGAAAGTATCTCCCCACCAACAAACATATGAAGAGTTCAGATGCAAAACCCCCTAAACACCATTTTTGTGAAAACTGAGTTAACGATATTGTGTGAATCCTGTATAAATCTAGAATATGTAAATGAAATGTTTTTGTGAAAAAATAAAATAAAACCTGCTCCCCGCCGTGTCTAAAATATCTGTTTACAATCAAAACACTGTAAACGCCTGATGAAAAATGGCCTTTTTCTCAAAAAGTGGTCAAGTGGAGTTAGGGGTTTTGCATCTGAACTCTTCATATACTGTTAGGCTACTAATGGATAGGGTTCTAAACCGCTTTGCACAAAGTGAAAGAAACAAGGTTTTTTACTGGAGACACAACTGATAGACTTTGTGAAACCCACATCAAGAGGGCCACATCAGCACCAGTACTGGGCCACATCAGCACTGGAACAACTCTGGAAAATCTTTGACCAGACTGACTCATTCTGCTGCCATGTCTGTGTTTAAAACCCGCAAACAAGATCATACTGGGCCTATGGACATGGTCCTTATTAAGGCCAGTGAGAGGAAGTCTGTTACAATCTGAGAGGCACAGAGATTTGCGTAGCATTGTGTGGCTTTGTGTAGAGATCCCTTGTGCAGTTCATCCTGATGGGCAGTACGCTACACTACAATGTGACTGCAAACTAACACAGGCAGGTGGAGACAACTCTAGCAACTATTCCTTATTTTTCCACTACATTTTGTATGATGTGTGATTTTCAGGGGGAAAAAAATCAATGAGTGCTGGTTATATGGCTATCTGGTGCAAGTCTTATTGACTGCACATGATCACTGCAGAGAGAGACGGCCTCATGTGACTAGTAAACAACCTCAGCAGTTTTCTGTCTCCAGTGTCGCCAATGATTTGACCATCCACTTTCACATTGTTTAACTTCGTGCAAAGCGTCTGGAACATCTCCATTGGTAATCGTTTCCTGTCTAGAGGGCGCTTTGCACAAACATTTTGCTACAGTTTGTATAAAACGTATAATGTTTTGTTCTCGACTCCATTTTGGTGATGTCCGGGCTCAATACTGTGGCCTCTGTTTCTCACCCTGTTCGCTGAATTTGGCCCGCACAGATCAGTGCCAGAGAAAACCAAACTGCATTATCATCTTCCTGACTATCTGTTGGAACAAAATGAAATGAGTGGAGCTAGTAGTGTTCATCTGGCTAGCCAATAACTGCATCTTACATTAATCATTTTGAAACAACTTGAATTTCAGACAAATCCTTTCCTGTAGGAACCTACCGTAGCTCTTGTCCTTGAAAAATGGTGACTTGCACTAACGACTAATTGTGACTTCCTCTAACTAATAATACTATAATATAACAGGATGTCAGTAGCCTATCTATTACTATCTATCCTTCCTTTCGTTTGGCAAACAGCATAGGCTGCTCTTGATTTTTGATAACCGCATAATGGTATATACAGTATTATGCTGTTTAATTGTGGTGGGATAGGCTACTATTACATCAAAACCCACATAATTACTAGTGTGATGTTTATGAATTACATGATGTTATGATTTTTTGTACTGCAGTGCAAAGTTTCCATTATTATGGAGTTAATGGTGTTAATGCCCATGAAAGTAAACTGACTGGATAAAGAAAGACAAGTTTTAGTGAAAGTGAAAGTTTTTGTGAAAGTGATGGAGCATTAGAGCAAAGCTTTTGTTTCTACAACAAAATATTCATTTTGGAGCATGTAGCGTTTATTTTTGGATGCGTGCAGACCCCCCTCCTGAGTCCTGTTTCGGTTGAGGTGCTCATTGGTTGTTATTCTGCGCTGCTCGAGAGGGTCCTTTAGCTGAGCCATCAGAGAGCCGCACTGGAACCCCAGCTGTGATTTAGGCAGGCCTCAGAGTTGTGTTTCACAGCAGTGGCTTACAACAGCTCACTTTATCTCTCGCTCTTGCTCTCTCTCTCTCTCTCTCTCTCTCTCTCTCTCTCTCTCTCTCTCTCTCTCTCTCTGTCTCTTGCTGTTCCTGTGTTTTCTCTTTCCTGCCTTGCCTGTAACTTATTTGTCTCTTCTGTTTTTCCTCTTCCTTTATTTTCTTTCTCCATCTATTTCCATTCTCTTCCTTTCTCCATCTATCTTTTCATACCTACCCCCCCCCCCCCCCCCCCTTTGCTATGTAAGTCCTAACATGCAGCTCATTGCACTCTGAGGCCCTGTGCGTGCTCATAAATAAAGGCATGTATTATTCACAGCCTTGCTGCCTAATGCCCCATAATGTACTGCAGTCCTAACAATGCAGACAGCAAGCACAGAGCCACCATCCCGTCATGGCCGCCCACTAACCAGTGACTGATGACCTGTAACCTGTCCCTCTGAGTAGCACACATCCCTTCATACTGACTCACAGACATTATACAGAACACAATGTACAGTACATACATCATAGGCTACTCAGTTACAGTAGGCATCTTATGTACAGTACAGATTTTAGACTAGTTGTTCTAGACATTAGTTAAAGTTACTTGTTCATGCTTTTCCCACTGCTTTCCTAATTTGCCCCACCTTTCTTTCACTTTTCACCTTAGTTGGCTCTTTTTCAAAGCATATGCTCTCAGTAAGATTACACATGCAAGTATTTTCCTCAGTGCATTCATTTGAACCACCTATGTTTCTAATCTGTTATTTTAGCTCTATGTTTGAGAGTATAAACACATGTACTTCTAAGTCACCCAGAGCACACTTTTCCTGTCTCAACTGTGCTTTCCTTTTCAACTTGTGATATTACTCCTGCAAAAGTGCACCAATATCATTTTTCACTTCCTTCACTTCCACTGCTCTTTCCCTTCCAATTGTAATAATACTGTCACTTTCTATGGCTATAAAACAGTGTTTGGGGGGGGTTTACTGTAAGAGTTGTCCTGGGATGTGATAGCCCTCTTGCATAGGATGGTTTATGTATAAGCAACAGACAGCAAATCAATTCATTTCCACTGGCTGAGCACACCAGAGTGGACCCTAATCTTGGATGTCGCTACTCTCCAAACAATCAAAGGTCACAAAAGCATGACTTCATGCTGCTGGAATGTTCATTTGAGCATTTTGTATGAGTGTCTATTAGTGCATGTGTGTATGTGTGTGTGTGTGTGTGTGTGTGTGTATCTTCAAGCTTTGTGTAAAGTATTTGCAAAGAATAAAGTGTACAAAAATAAAATCTCCTTTTATTGAACGGGAGAAGACCATGAAACTATGTGGCCATTTCTTTCCCGTAATCTCCAAATCATTAAGCTAAATCCTTAACTGCTTGCTAATGGCATTCCAACATGCAGTCTATATTGAGAGTATAGTTGGCTGTGGGTGGTGGACCTAATAACACGTCTCTCCCCTCTCTCTGTCTGGGACTCCTGCTCTCCATCGCTCTCACTCTTTCCATCTCTCCAGCACTCTCTCTGTCTCTGAGTCAGCCACAAAGCACCAGTCTGCTGGGCTGCCTGCCTGCCCTCCTCCCCTCTGGCTTTCCGAGAAGACCTGCCGCCCGCCTGTCCTTAGGTCCTCATTAGCCCTGGCCTGGTCACCTACTTTTGCTCTAAAGCACATTCTACACCTCTCTCTCTCTCTCTCTCTCTCTCTCTCTCTCTCTCTCTCTCTCTCTCTCTCTCTCTCTCTCATGCTCTAGCCTACACACTCTTTCTCATTCTCACAATGCCTTCCCTTACTGTACATGGAATTTGAAGATTAAATTTAAAGCAATCTGATAAAATACCAAAAAATTGCCCATTTTAGTATAGTTTCATTTTAATCTGTATGTTTGAATGAAATTGGCAAGATTTAAAGAGAGTGAGAGAAGAGAGAAAGAGAGCAAAAGAGAGAAAAAGATCCACTTACCTGAGCTGTGAAAGATGCCTCTTCACCATGGAAGCATCTGCATACGGATGTGAAGAGGAATCAAGTCCGGCTTACTGGCTAGTTTCCTCTGTACTTTCAGTCCATATTATCTTCTCTTCTACTCTCTTCTTTATGTTCTGTCTATTCCTGCAGTGTGGTTTTGTTTCTCCGCAGAACAGAGTGATCGATGAGTGGAGTTAAAAGAGGTAAGAGAGAGAAGAGAAAGTGGTTGTGTATGAGCAAGTAGGTTAAGTTGGAACACGTGTGTATGTGTGTGTATGTGTGCGTGCATGAGCGTGTGAATGAAAGTAGATGACAGAAAGGTAGGGAGAGTGTGTGTGTGTGTGTGAGAGAGAGAGAGAGAGAGAGAGAGACAGAGGGAGGAGTAGGATAGCAGATTCGTGCCGAGAGTGAGCGTGTGTGTGTGAGTGTGAGCGCGACTAAGTGAGTGACTGAATGAGTGACGGAGTGAGTGGGTAAGATCGCACAAACACACAGCCCCTCTGGGACATTCCACCCCCCCCCTCCCCCTTAACACTCCCGCCTCCTAACCTGTCTGTCTACTGCTCACTTGTTTTTCTTTTGCCATGGCCATTTTCATCACTCTATTTCCTCTCTCTCTCTCTCTCTCTCTCTCTCTCTCTCTCTCTCTCTCTCTCTCTCTCTCTCTTTTTTTTTTTTAACTTTTGCCATACCCATTTTCTTCATTCTTTTTTCACATCTTTTACCTTTGCTCTTATTTTCGTCTTCTCGTTTTTGTGCTGCTGGAACACTGGAACACTTCGTCTGTATGACTATTTTCTGCATCTCCTTATTTCGTTGTCTTCTTTGTTTGTGTGTGTGTGTGTGCATGTGTGAGTGTGTGAGCCTGTGAGCGTGTGTGTGTGTGTGTGTTAGTGTGTGTGCACGCACATCCGCGTGTGTGTATATTTGTGTGTTGGGGGTGGTGGAGCTTGGGGCTTTTTGAATGTATTTGCCTCTGAAAATCCCCGGAATCATAAATAACTTACAGAGTGCCTGCACACAAAGAAGACTCCACAGTTCAAATATTTCTAGCCTCCGCTTGGCTGTTTAGCCTTAGCGGCTTCAACTTCACTCCCACCCTATGGATCCTCTCTGTGATTAAATCATTTTCATGTCTTTGAAGAAGCATAGTAGTGTAGGCTCTGTGTCAATTGTAAAATGAGTGGATTTTATTCTTTTTCATTACGTTTTTTTTTTTTTCCAGGGCAGAAGGGTTCACATGGGATGATGCATCCTATTTTTCTGATATACTGTACTTGAAGCATGTATTTATTATCTGCATGTTTATAAAAAGAATTACTGCCATTTGAATATTATTATACATTACATTATTAGGCCATAAAGTACACATATTTACACATAAGTGTTGTCGAATGAAAGCTTTCTGTTTATAGTAAGGAGCAAGAAAGATGAAGATACCTTCTATGTGTAACTGCAATAATAACTATTGTCTTCCCGATGCATTTTTTTTTACGCAGCCAGCCAGGTTCCTAACCCCCTGTGCACTCCTGTCGTATAGAGGGTGTTTTGATAGCCTTCGCCTTTAGCTGAGGTTTGCATCTGCACACAAACCCAAAGGGAATGGCGGCTCCTTCAGATTCATTCCATATGTCAGCGCTCATCAGATTATAGAGGCTCTTTGACTAGCATCACTTCAGTCTCCATAGGGGGCTTCAGGCATGTTAATATGCCTCACGCAAATGAGCAAAACACAGATAGGAGTGGGGCGGAGTGTGTGTGTGTGTGTGTGTGTGTGTGTGTGTGTGTGTGCAGAAATTGGAATTGTTCTATCTGTTTCTTTCTTTGTCTCTTTCTGTCAGCTGCACACAAACATAGACACACACACACACAGATTATGTCTGTACATATATTTTGTATGTGTGTGTCTGTGCTTGTGTGTGTTGCTGACTTGCGTGTTACTTGTGAAAGCCTGCTCCCCACAATTCCAACATTTAAGATAGCATCCCTTTAACCAGTTCCCTCCTCCACCTCCCTCCCATCCTCCCTCATCTTTCCCATATCTCCTCCACGCTCTCTCTCTCACTTTCTGTGTCGGCTGTGCTCCTGTGGCTTTGGGAGGTGCGGGTGGGAGGGGTGGGGGGGGGTTAGGAGAGACGAGGCTCCCTCTCCTTCTCAGCAGGGAGTCGCGTTTGTCGCCCTTCCCCTCCCACTCTCTTCCCCCTCCTTCTCCTTCTTCTGACTCTCTCCATCACACCCCCCCCCCCCCCACACACACACACACACACACACACACACACACACATACACACACCCACTCCTGCTGTTGCTTAGAGTAGGGAATGACTCCCTCTTGACCCCCCTCCACACACACCCCCATCTTGAGTCGACACCCGGGTTGTATTCACATCAGAACACTTCCAAGACGCACACACCCTCCCAAAAAAAAGAAAAAAAAAAGGAAAATGAAAACTTTCATCCATCTTTTGTGTCACTCTCTCTTTCTTTCTCTCTCTCCTTTTCTCTGCAGCGCTTTCTTGCTGTGTTTCTCTCACAAATGCGTCAATCATAGAGTTTTTCTGTTGTTGTTAGTATCCCACCCCCTCTTTCTCCCCGAGGCCTTCTCAGAGTGCGCTCACTGAGCCCACTATTTGTCTGTCCTGAGAGTACCGTTGGGGCCTTTGTGTGTGTGTGTGTGTGTGTGTGTGTGTGTGTGTGTGTGTGTGTGTGTGTGTGTGTGTGTGTGTGTGTGTGTGTGTGTGAGTGTGTCTGTGTGTGTCTTTTGGGGTTCACCAGCAGGAGTGCCTGGATATGGGGTTCCCAGAAGGAGGTCTGTTCAGGGGTGGCAGGAGAGACCCCCAACCGATTCACAGAGTCTGTGTGTGTGTGTGTGTGTGTGTGTGTGTGTGTGTGTGTGTGTGTGTGTGTGTGTGTGTGTGTGTGTGTGTGTATGGGAGTGTTTTGGCAAGGCTGGACGAGTGCCCAGCATCAGAGGCTTTCTTCTAAGGGTCTGCCAGTGCTGCTGTGATCTGCAGAGCAGGACGCCTTGGGCCAGGCGACTGCACATTACAACCCGCTGGAAGGGAACAGGGTTTTGCTCTCTTCGTTTTTTCTCTCCTCTCCTCTCCTCCTCTCTCCTCTCTTCTCTCCTCTTCTCCTCACATGACCCTTTGTGATGCTGTCCTTTTTGCTTTACAGTACTGTAGTCTTATTCTTGGACCTGCACATAATGGCTTCAAATTCATTTTGATTCTGATTTACAGATTTATCATTTATAATGATCCGATTGCCATCCTTGTCAGCACTGCTGCGTGTTCAGTATCACACTGTGTAGCTCTGTCATTCTTTCTGATGTAAACACTACCCTAAATGAGCAAATGGAAAATAGACAAGAGGAAGAATTCCTGTCTTGTATTACTGTAACTCTGTAGTCATTCCATCCCTTGAGCCAAACTTGTTCAAATCAACAAAATGAGCTCATTTGAATCATAATAATGGATACAAATCCAGCGACTTTGTAGCACAGAGTAAGGAGGGGGAGGCAGTGTTTGAAACAGGCACAAAATGTCTCCCAAGTCATGAGTCATCTTGTACAATAAATCAACTGGCTTTGGTAGATATTTTGGATTGAATAAAAGTGACAGTGCTTTACTACATATAGCAGACAAAGACAATACCAGTTAATGTTTTTCTATAGTTTAAGCAAACAATAAATAATAATAATAATAATAATAATCATAAAAACAAATATGAGCAAATTCACTCAAGACAGGAGGAGTGGACTTTGTTCTCTCCCCGTGTGTAGTGTCCTCAGGAGGAATGACTATGAAATGTGCTAATTAATGCCAAATTAGGGCAAAGTGTCCAGCGCAGGCATGCCTATGACCCCCTTAAGACTCCATCTGTCCAGGAATCATACAAACTCAAACTCACCCTCTTCCTTGCATCACATGCCATTCTTTTTCTCTCTCTCTTACTCTTACACTGCGTGTCGGTGGGTCTCTGTCCCTCTCGCTCTCTTTCGCTCTCTCTCTCCACCCCCCCCCCCTTCTTGCCACTATCTACTCTATCTGTAGGCACCCCCCCCCCCATCTCTCTCCTCCTCCGCCCTCTCCCCTCCTCACCCCGTCAGCCCCGACTAGACAGGAGTGCGAACGGCAGGTCAACTGTGAACATCAGGAATTAATAATGCAAGACAGGAAACTGCTCCCCCCCCAATTCCCCGTCTTGACAACAAAGCACACAGCATCACCGCCGCAGAACCTGCTACAGATCAGAGAGAGAGAGAGAGAGGGATAGAGAGAGAGAGAGAGACGTCGTACTTGTGCGCGTGCTTACACACACGTGTGTGTGTGTGTGTGTGTGTGTGTGCGCGTGTGTGTGTGTGCGCGAGAGAGAGCTTGGAGGGAGGTTTCATGCATATGAATATGAATGTTTGTGTGTGTGTGTGTGTGTGTGTGTGTGTGTGTGTGTGTGTGTGTGTGTGTATAATCTTATTATTGTTATGTTTTGTTTATATTATCCACATGCAACCTTATAGCCAGAAGGTAGACTGTTATCATTATAACGTCCTTGAGACCCCATACCAGTCTGAGAGGCTTGGAGCAGATCCTTGGTTTGATAGGCTACTGCTCAGTGCTCACAAGGCTCTCCCCAGTTAGCCACCAGAGAGAATGACACAGGTTTCAAAATCAAGTCAAAGCACTACACAGTAGTAATCATGCTAGAAAACACCAAAGAATTGCTGTAGGGACAACATATTTAAATATTTATCACTAAAGATATATTCTGTTTCTATACTGCCAGGGCGGTTTATTTTGAGTTTGCAAAGGTTGGTATCAAAGTAGGAAGTAAACAGGAGCCCCTGAGAGTGAAGAGCTTGTCTACATCAGCAAGCCTGGAGTAAACAAAGAGTGTGAATCTAAATAATGTTTCTCCATAACCTGAAATAAATTTAGTGTGTGTGTGTGTGTGTG
>JAODXP020000019.1:23454221-23476331 GCA_027497455.2 Sardinella longiceps
ATAGCTTGAAGATATAACTAGTTCTTTTTCACATTGTAACTATATATTACATATATTTCCTTTACATATTTTCTGAAACACATACTGCCATGACTGAAAGGCACTGAAAAAACATCCAATATTTTTCCATGATGTGTTTTGTGTACAAAAGTCAAACATACCAGGGTTCAGTTCCTGAGCATTCCTGCCATTGTTTAAATCCGTGCTATTATCTCCTGATACAAGACAGCAGACATACACACTGAAGTACCTTTAGGGCAGAATAAACTCTCTCCAGCCCAGACCTGTTTGATTAGGAACTGTGTCTGAAGTTGAGTCTACTGCTTTAAACGTTCAGGCAGTCATTCCACAGCCTCCCTTGAGAAGAATTTTGACACCTCTACACCTGCATGGAAAAAACAACCAGCATGTTTGGATAGTATTTCATGTTTATTTTGCTCAGGTCTTCCATAGCAAAATTATACAATGTCTAAGCACAACTCAATATAGCATTATGGTTCAATGGCAGGTTAAAATTAGGTGATGAATGCAATATTGTTAAATGGTGCAGTCAAAAAGAGGCGAATCACAGTGTTGCGCATCAATTTTATTAACTTTAAAGCGTTTATAATATTATAGATCATAAGTAGTTACACTGGTCTGCACTTTTAGAAGCACTTCTCGGGATTGGAACTGCCTAATCTCAATGTAATATTTACATTTTAAGAGCACAACATTTATTTTAATGTTTAATGCTGCTTCCTCCCAATACAAGTACAATTTATTTTCCTCATTTGGCCCCCTCACATTTTACATTCTTGGTTGAGCTGACCTTAAACAGTTACTTTTCAGCAGTAGAATCTGATATGGATTGATCAATGTTGTGTACTATGATGGTTTAAAATTTGTTCTACCCAACTGTTTAGCTGGCAAATATATGCCTATATAGTGTAAATACTGTAAGATAACACTGTAAGATAAAACTCATTGTGTGTGTATGCCTCTGTGTGTGTGTGTGTGTGTGTGTGTGTGTGTGTGTGTGTGTGTGTGAGAGAGAGAGAGAGAGAGAGAGAGAGAGAGAGAGAGAGAGAGAGAGAGAGAGAGAGAGAGAGACTAAGAGGTAGAGAGGGAGTATGTCTCAGGCCAAAACACAGGCTTCACTTTCTGTGACCTTAGATTGACTCACAGAGCACGTTTGAAGAAAGAAACTCTTACTGAGAGAGAGAGAGAGAGAGAGAGAGAGAGAGAGAGAGAGAGAGAGAGAGAGAGAGAGAGAGAGACCTTTAGAGCAAAAAGTCTGAATAATTCAGCAGCATTCACAAAAATATGGGCAATGATCTGCCTCTGAACATGACCTAGCTTTTAATGCCTGAGAGCCTGAGAGAGACTGGGAGCTTGAACTTGTTACCCCTCTTGTTTCAAGCACGCGCGTCCTCTCCTCTCTTGCCGGAAAATCAAGACAGATGTGGGTAGGGTGGGGAGAGTCTAGCTCAGGTCAACTAAGTGCTGCGATGTGCTTGATGGCCAGAGGTGTGCTTGATGGCGCGTGTACTGTAACATGTTTCTCCTCTTTGGTCAAGTCTGCCATCACTAGGTGCTTAGCAGGGACGGTTCTAGTGTTCTCGCTGCCCTAGGCCAGATTTGAGTTTTTCCCCCTCTTTAATAGAAATACAAGTGAAAAACTGAAGAAAATAAGTAATAAATGTATTGTGATGCCTCCCTGATATTTGGTGCCCTAAGCGATCGGCTGTAGTTCGTCTATGCTAGACCGGCCCGGGTGCTGAGTGAGAACGCCAGTCGTTAACGTACAGAGATTTACATTTACTTTCACAGAATCAGTTACTCCAATGTGATCTCCTTACTTTTTGACTCAACCAGATAACACAATGCATCTTGAAATATGATATGACACCTCGAGCCACTCGTTGTTTATCCAATTATTAATAACATGGACGAGCACGAAAACTTGGTCTAAAGTTAGTCAACAATGAGTCAGAATATGCCATGGTTGTCATAGTCTGCCTGTTACAGTAAAACAGGTGAACCTTTTCCCCATGTCAACTCCACCGTCCACCCTTTCTTTTTGGGTGTTATAGAGACATTAACTAGATTCTGTGGGTCTTGTTCTCGGTCCTGCCTCCTGTGGTGGTGACTGAGTCATGTGATAGGAAGGAGCTGGATTACATGGACTTGAGCCTTTCTTAGGGGCTGTCTGTTGGCTGTCTAAGCCAGGTCAGGGAGTCAGGGAGAAAGCTTTGATGAGACTCCATCTCAGCAATGTAAGGGGAGAAGAGATAGGTCCTGTATTTGGGGTTTGGAGGAAAAGTGTGAGTGTGTGTGTGTGTGTGTGTGTGTGTGTGTGTGTGTGTGTGTGTGTGTGTGTGTGTGTGTGTGTGTGTGTCTTTGTTCTGTAGGGGTCAACTGCATGTCTGAATTTAATTGAGGTGTTGAAGGAGTTGTGTGTGTGGTGGAGCTACTAGGTCTGGGGATCGAAGGAGTGTGTGTGTGTGTGTGTGTGTGTGTGTGTGTGTGTGTGTGTGTGTGTGTGTGTGTGTGTGTGTGCATGAGTTGACTGTTGTGTATAAATGTGTTGGTCTAAGGGCTTGTTTAAGAGCATTGCCTTCTGGCCTCTGGTGTGTCCATCAATATTACAACACCTTGGCCAGGGGGCAAGAGGAGAGGAGTGAATCAAATATTTATCATCACACCTTTCCATTCTTCATGTCTCTCTGCCCTTATTTCCCATCTCTCCACTTACCCTGCTGGCTTTCCTGAAAGGACTTTTTTTGTAAAGCCACCCAGGGTGTTGTGTCTTTTCCTCCTGCCCAGTGCGAACCTTCTCATCACAGTCCACTGACTGACGTATTCATGTGTAAGGCGAGTGAGTACTAAACAGAACTGAAGGTGTTTTACCCAGGGCTCATTTATGTCAACGATGGCCTAGGGACAAATGTAGACAAAGTGCTTTTGAGAAACACTCTGTGGCCTAGTGTGTTTTTTTAATTGCTCTGGGTGTGAGGAGAGGTGAGAATATCAAAAAGACGTGGGAGAGATTGTGTAACACTGTAGACATTTACAGATTAGAATAATAATTAAATGTTATTCTAGTTATACAGTTAATATGATTAAAATGTAATAGGCCAGCAGACATGAAGGCAAGGAGTTCAGTAGCAGTATTCTGCCACCTAGTGACCCATTCACCTCTTCTTTTCAGTAGCGCTTTTTCCACGATTTGATTAAGTAAAATGAAAAAGTGGCGTCACAAATCATAAACATAAGCTTAACTCTGAATGGTGCAATTTACCATACATTTGTAGGCCTATGATGCTATATTTTCCATAAACAGATTTTTTTTTTCACTTTAAAATCGTGGAACTTAGGCTACTTCACGCTCTTTCAAACTACATAGCCTATAATTGCATTTATAACCACTATAAAATAACGCGATTTTCTTCTACCGTCAATGTTTTTTTCTTCTGTTTGAGTCTGGGCTACTTTTATTTCTGACAGGCGATACGGACGTCACTTCTTGCGTGACATGCGCAAACTAGGAATAACGCAGCCTATCCACTAGCCATGCCCAGTGGAGAACCTGAATCTGTCTATTCCGCTGGTTGTAAATACATTATTAGCGAACCTGCCGTTATTTTGTAAATAAATTATTAACAGTTATATAATTCACAATGTAGACTAAACGCCGTGGACTGAGCGAGGAATACATTGGTTCCTCTGAGAGATGTCGATGATGGTCTTGATGGTCAGGCAGAATTGACCCTATCGATAAGGTAACGACAAGCAGACCACACATCTTTCGGTGCCTTATTTCTACTCCACTCGTCCGTTTTCAAAGTTTTTTTTTTAACCAAACACACTGTCTGTTTTAAATCAAATACATTTTAGCGTTATTCCCTGAAACCTGCGTAATTGCTTTTGCAGCGACACCCATCTCACCAAAGAAGTCAAGAGGCTAGCCTGAGCTGTTATTTTTATGTTCATTAGCCTATGTCTTACTAAATTCTTGTCATGACAGCGCCGACATACCCAAGATAAGATGGATGTGCCTGCCTCCAGTCCCACGTATGGCCAAGAGGGCTTGTGGGGTTGTTATTATGGCTGGGCTCCGTCAACCTCACCGCCACAGCTGAACTCTCCACAAGGATTCCCCAGCACCTTCCAAATGCTACAGCAATGCCCGACTACAAACACCTGCCAGACTGCACTTAGTGCCACAAACCCAGTTCCTTATTCACCTCCTCCTGTGGGTCAGCTGGGGCAACCACCAAGACATCAAACTACAGGCTCTGGAACCCTTCAACGACCGAATCACTGGAACCAGAGCCAAAATAGTAGGTGAACTATTGTCAGCAGAATTCATTTATTACAGTAATGTCAGCTTGGTTGTGAGTACCAGGCTACTGTAAAATGACAGTGTAGCCTCCACAGAGTTTGTACTATAACTGTAACTGTAACTGATTTGATAGTTTTGCAGTTTGGGGCATGGAATGAGAATAGGACTACATCCTATTTGGCTGCTGGGTCTTCTGGGTTGAAATGGTCATGCCAAGTGATCGTTTTTTTCATCAGAATGAAATCAAGTGAAATCAATCTTTTGCAGCCTAGTATTACTGCTCATTTTCAATTAACAGGGATAGTCTGTTCAGTGAACTACCATAAAGCTATAATAGTGCTTTTTGATTTACAGGTGCTCTTTTCAGGCCTGCTGCTGATACTACTTGCAAGTCTCCCACAGAGAAAGGCATACAATCTGTAAGACAGAGTTTACAATGATGTATTTAACCAAATGTATGATTTATTAGACTAGAGTTAAGCAAGTTATTTCACATTCGGGCAAAATCTGTTGGCTGAAAATTCTTCATTGTCAAACCAAATCAATGGGCATTGGGCATTTATTTGGTTCCACCATAAATAAAGCTGAGCTCACCTAACCGTACTGTTAGACCAAGACACTTTCTGCAGTTACGCTGTGGCTTTGTGAGAGCCATTTCAGTTGAGTGAATTGTAGCCCAAACTAAGTACAGTAAATGTAGAGTAGTTGTTTATTACAGTTTTCTCACATAATTATTGCTTTTCTTTGGACAATTATGTTTCAATTACCTTTCTCTTCTTCCTGTTCTTAATTTAGGAGAGTAAAGTGTCCAGTCCCAGCTCAGAGTCCCGGTACGGCTTGGACCCTCAGCTTCTGCCCAGTGTTGTGAGCGCCTCTCTTTCTTACTGATTTATCACTGACACACAGACAGAGCACATCTTTTTGAAAATACCACCCATGCTTTTTGAATAGATTTATTTGGGACGTAGGCACAGGCCATGACGTGACTTGGTAAAAATAGATGCACAGTAGCACTGTCAAAGCTGAAATTGAGACCATTTCCATGCCAGATGAAGGCTGTGATCATGCAGAGGATTAGTAATTGAGCATGAAAGAATTTTTGCCATTTGTGACAGCTAACACCCTAACAATGTCTGGCTTACTTGTATAAAATGATTGAATGATTGATATTTTTATTCATTATTCAGTCCCACATAAAGTGTCTGAAAGTGATGTAATGTAATGTAAATGCTTTAGCTGAAAGTGCAATCGGATCAATTGCATCATTAGAAACACGTTTTCAGTGGGTGGGATTTTGAAACATTGGGATTGAGTGACAGCTGATGAAATAGTTTGGGCTTGGAAACATCACATTAATCTTAAAATGTCTCGCCAAAAGATTTTATTTTGGTCGAACACTAGCAATCAAGTTTGCAAAGACAAACAGTAGAGTTGACATTGATGAGAGACTTGAAAATTACATCTCTGTCATAGTTGGAATTGAAAAATATGCCAAAAATTCAGTTGAAGCCAACAATGAAATATCTTACATTTTACAGTAGTATGAATGCCAGGCCAATTATGAATTAGGAGAATGATATCTGATGGCCTCAGATACAGCCACAACATTCATTGCTTTGCAAGAGCTATATGTAATACTTTTAGGTTAAAAAATGTCAGAGAAGCAGCAACGGAATCCACAAAGTGAACTTACTATTAAGCCCTGTGTGTGTTTGAGTAGGTCCAGGTGATGCAAGAGGACCAGCTGGAGTGGGAAGGGAAGACATTTGTGTCTGAAGCTCCATCAAGTCTTCCCCCTTTGTCAACCACTGACTGCATCATAGAAGACAAAGGTAAATCTTCAGGCAATGGAAACTCTTTGCTGTACTGCAGAAATATCTCTCAGCTAAGATGTATGACATTATTTCATGAAATGTCATTTAAATCTTAATGAGTATCACAATATAAATATTTCCAAATATATTTAGTAAAGAAATTGAGTTTTGTGTGCCTTAATCATTTTTCAATGCAACAGAGAGGGTGCATTGATAACCAGTGAACTTCCAGTAAGTTGGGATCCCTGCTTGCCTGTGTTGTGTGGTAACAGACCATCTGCACACTGTTGGCCTCCGCAGGTAATGCCAGCCCCCGCTTCATCCGCTGCACCACCTACAGTTTCCCTTCTGAGCCCCAGTCTGCCCAGCAAAGCCACCTGCCGCTGGCCGCCATTTTGGCTCCTCTGGCTCAGCAACCCAAAGCAGAGGTTAGTCTGAAGCTCACATACGGTACCTAGTGGTATACCTACTGTCTCTCTCAAGGACCATCACCCTTATTCTAAGTCTCCTGCTTTAGTTCTCTGCTGCTGAGATGCTCTAGAAATGCTTTTGCTTAAATCTATGATGTTTCAATTGCTGACTAAGTATTTTTGTGTATTTATAGTGTGTTATGTTGCACTTGTGTGACATCCATAGTATTATAATTATATAGTTATTATATGGCAATAACGTGTGTTTTGTTTTTCTCTGCATGCATCCTGTGTGTGTGTGTGTGTGTGTGTGTGTGTTTTGTGTTGTGTTGTGCAGCGCCCAGTGCCCGTGTGTGAAGAGGAGGAGTGCCTGAGAGGATGTGGAGAGTGTGGTGCCCACATGTGCCCGTCCATGGCCTGGCAAGACTGTGGGCAGAGATTTCAGTGCCCATTCTGTGGCAAGTTCAATGAAGGTGAGGGCAGGGTGTTGTATTATGTATTTCATTGTTTCATCAAACACAGTGTATGTTGACTGTGATGCTATGGTTTTGGGGTATGCAATTTTATACTGTACATAAAATAATCCTTATCTCCCTTCAGAACGCCATTCTCTTCTCTGATTGGCTGCTAGGTGGCCATTAATTCCAGATAACCGGCTACTTTGGAAGTAGTTCCAAAAAATAACTCATCTAATAACTGATTACCGTTTCATATGAATGCCTTGCAGAATGGTAACTATAACAACAATAAGCAACCTTGTAGATCTACTTTCAACTGAAAGTAGTACCCAAACCGAACAGGTTAGCTTCTTTTAAATTTGAGTTGCATATTTCTTTTACGTTTTATACGCTTCTTCAAATATACGAGAGACAGATAGATACGGGAGATAAGCGGGATAACAACCTCCGAGGTGTCCAATTATTCATTTATAATTGTCTTGGCGGAATAACTCCTTCTCCGCGCTGTGCGCGTCGCCGGAGTTCTAGATTCCACCTGGACAATTATAAATGAATAACTGGACACCTCGTCGGCCGTTATCCCTTACATATATCATCATAAATCACTGCAGTTGAGCTCTCTTCTTGTTCTGTTTTCCTGTGACTACGCTCGAATATTGACCATTGCTTTTAGAAGTGTTCTAGTTTGCACGTTTTTTTCTTTGACTTGACTTGACAGTCCCATGGTAAATGTACATTATTGCATTTAGACTATCTTCTCCCTCTATGGGAAATGTAGCCATGTAGTATAGTGTGTAGTATGTAGTATGCAGGTTAGCCATTCTAAATACTCTAAATGCTGTATGGTTAGTGTGCTCATGTTCTCCCCCCATGTTCTCCTCAGTGTCCTGGCAGGTGTACCAGCCCACAGGCAGACACAGCCGCAGGGTGGATGCAGACAAGAGACCAGAGCTCTGCATGGGCTCCTATGAAATACTTGAACGAAATAAGGTCAGGAATTAAACCCACAGCAGTTTTTGTGAGTGTGCTTTTTGTGAGTAGCACTTCTATCTTGAAAACTTCTAACTCACAAACAACAGGTGATTAAACCACACAGCAAAACTACTTCCATCATGCTGGGTTATTCTTTACAGAATATGGTGTACATTATGATATGATAAAGCTGATTATAATATGATAAAGTAGCAAGTATCTGTCATATGTTATCTTATGGTGTACTAGTTGTAGCAAATGTTCTCATTCTTTTTACTACTAACCGCACAAAAGTTCTATGGATTGATTCACACTGGATTTCTCCTCTCAATAATATGAGAATATTTCTCACCTTTCTAACTTTGTGGTTATAGTGTGTTGTGACTTCTGTACTCTGTAGGTTTGTAGTACATTCTGTGAGAATGTAACACACTAACTAATCAGAGATCACAGAAGTTGTATTTTCCTCTTTGAAGGATGAAGCGGCCAGTCTGCTCCTGGCTGTGGATGTGTCCGACTCTTCACTGAGAGCTGGTCAGCTGGAGTCAATATGCCAGCAACTGCACTCACTCTTGGACATTGTGTATAGGTATGCATAGGCTGTTGTACATTTCACACACACACTCTCACACACCACGGGCACACACACACTCCCTCATGCACACACACACCACCTAAAATCTTTTGCCTTCTTCCTGAGCCTGTGGTTTTGCTCGAGTGTGTGTTTGTTTGCTGTTGTAGGGAGGAAGGCTCAGCACAGGGGGCCCTGCGTGTGGGGCTGCTCACCTATGACCACAGAGTCCACCTCTACAACCTGAGCGCCAGCTTGTCCCGCCCACACATGCTGGTCATCACAGAGATGGAGGAGCTGGAGCTTCCCCTGAGTGAAGGCCTTTTGGTCCCCCTCAGCGAGGCCAAGCACATCATCCAGAGGTCTGGACCCAGCACAGCTGCTCAGACAGCCATAGCAAAGCAAACATGTCCTTCAGACTTGTTTACATTTGTTCTGCCCATTTCAAGAAATCAGCTAAGCCACAGTCTTATACCATGTCCTAACTGCAAGCGATAGAACCGAATGTTAGTCGCAATTTTTTTTTCCTATTTTGAACTTGAATATTCAATCTGAATGTGCTGCATGCATCAAATCTTTGCGACTTTTTATCAGACATTTTTTTTAACCGTCTCTCTAAATAGAAGGGCTTTTTAAGGGACCCAATGTAGGAACAGTCACGGCAACCTGATGCTTATGTAACAGATGCCAACAAGCTTGTAAATCCTCACAATCCAATATCCTTCAAGAACTGCTTCTAACTGCTGAGTTAGGCGCCTGGGCTTTTAGCTCAGTGGTTAGAGCATTCGCCTCCCATGCCATGGATTTGTTGTAGCGGACGGAGTTGCGGGTTCGAGACCTGGACCTGGCGGAACGACCGCCACCGGCTACACTGTCTTGCAGTTAGGACATGGTGTTACATAGCAAGTAGATGAGCTAATTCTTGAAATTACCTCTGTTGCATCCACATGTGCAACATGTAGGACTTTTATTTTCTGAGGCTGAGGTTATCTAGCTTTGGTGTTGGTTGTCTAGCCTTGTTGTAGTTGTGTGATATTTTTTTATGAAATCAATGATTTGTATAAATGCATTATAAAAACATGTCCACTCAGGTAGATTTTCTCTATTTTGGTTTCTATTCTATTTAGCGTTCTGCAGCAGATCCCTTTATTTACCTCAGAGTCTCAGGGTTACAACTCCATACCTCATGATACTATTGTCTCCACTGGACTCCAGATCCTTCAGGTTGGTCAGCAGTTGTCTTCCCTGTGCTTCTGGAATGTACCGTAGTGGCTAGTGTTTCCCTGTGTAGTGTACATCTGCTTCCAAACTGGTTTGGGGAATAACTTATTCCGAATAAGTAAATGTAAATTGTCACTTTAAGGACATTACTGTAGGTGTGTGAAGATGTGTCTGTGAAGACATGAGCTACAGTGGGAGCTCTTACGTGCTCTAGATAGTGAGTTGTGTGTGCTTGTCTTGTCTCCCCCAGGCTGTGGGCTGCCCCGGGAAGCTTCTGGTCTTCCACTCATCTCCCCTCAGTGAGAGCCCCAGCCAGCCGGCCTCCTCTGGATTCTTCAGCTCCAGCAAACCAAAGGTATAATAGCAGCTTAGCGCCCGCCCGCCCTGCACACATCCTCTAGCCAGTGCTGGTCATCAGTCATTGGACATTACACTGCACTCCTCTCCCCTCTCTTTTCCATTTCCTCTCCTCTTTTATCATCTCACGTTCTTTCTTCTCTCCTCCTGTAGATTCAAATCTTCTTCTGTGCTTCTATAGTATGGTAGTCAGCCTCTGCTCCCTGCTCTGTTGCCCTGTAGAATCAAATGAATGTTCTTACTGTCTACTGCTTTTGTTCTTATATTTGTCTTTCTCCCATTTTTATCTTGTTTACTGTATGTGATTTTTCAGTCACTCTTCCAGCCATCGGATTCCTCCATATCGTTGGCCAAGGCGTGTGTCAGTCAAGGCTGTAGCGTGCACCTTTTCCTGTTTGCTCAGCAGGATGTGGGAGGGGCTTGGCCGGGTGACATCCCCCACCTGACCGGTGGTGGACTGTACTATTATAGCAGTCTGCAGGTAAGATGTGTCTTGGTGTGTGTCTGAATCGTTTAAGAGAGTTATTCTGTGTCACTGTCACTCTGTGTTGCTCACGTGTGTGTGTGTGTGTGTGTGTGTGTGTGTGTGTGTGTGTGTGTGTGTGTTTAGTCAAAACTGGAGAAGGAGCGTCTGCACTGTGATCTGAATAGGATAGTAGAGACAGTCTCTGCATACAAGGCCCAACTTAGAGTCTTCACCAGCAAAGGTAGGAGACTTGAAGAGCTGGTATAACTGATCATTAATTAGTTATGAATTAGTTATTGAGTTATTTACTGAAATATCCTAGCAAGGTGGACTAAGCTGTTACTATAAAGTGCCACAGTAGGCTATATTATTCTATCTTATGATGCTATTCCATGGTAATCACTAGTAGTGGTTAAACTATATAATCAATCATTGTTTTAATACTTCAGTTATGTTGTCATCAGTCTGTAAATTTCTGTCCAGAAGCCAAAGCTCCAGTCTAGTGTTCCTTCTGTTGCAGAGCTCAGTGTGTCAGGAGTCTATGGCTCATTCATCCCCAGTGGGAGTCCTGGCCTTGTTGCCATGGCAGCCCTGGACTGTCACACAGCGCTGGCCCTGGAGCTGACCCACAGCAGACCCCTCAGTGAGGCCCAGGGCGTCAGCATACAGGTGAGATGGGTGCAGTGAGGCCCAGGGCGTCAGCATACAGGTGAGATAGGTGCAGACCCCTCAGTGAGGCCCAGGGCGTCAGCATACAGGTGAGATGGGTGCAGTGAGGCCCAGGGCGTCAGCATACAGGTGAGATGGGTGCAGTGAGGCCCAGGGCGTCAGCATACAGGTGAGATGGGTGCAGTGAGGCCCAGGGCGTCAGCATACAGGTGAGATGGGTGCAGTGAGGCCCAGGGCGTCAGCATACAGGTGAGATGGGTGCAGTGAGGTCCAGGGCGTCAGCATACAGGTAAGATGGGTGCAGTGAGGTCCATGGCGTCAGCATACAGGTGAGATGGGTGCAGTGAGGCCCAGGGCGTCAGCATACAGGTGAGATGGGTGCAGACCCCTCAGTGAGGTCCATGGCGTCAGCATACAGGTGAGATGGGTGCAGTGAGGCCCCGGGTATCAGCATACAGGTGAGATGGGTGCAGTGAGCCATGGCGTCAGCATACAGGTGAGTGAGTCCAGGGCGTCAGCATAGGTAATGGCAGGAGGCCCAGGGCGTCAGCATACAGGTAAGATGGGTGCAGTGAGGTCCATGGCGTCAGCATACAGGTGAGATGGGTGCAGTGCAGTGGAGAGCTGAAGCTACTTATCACCACATTAATAAATGGATCTCCAACCTTATGTTATTTAGTACTTATTTAAAATCTGTCAGTCAGACAGACAGTTTTAGGTCTTCTTGGTAAAACATTACAGAAAGAGAATCATGATAAAGAAGAAAACGTTTGATAGTGATGTCAGTATTTGATAGGGGCCTGAGTCAGCAGATGTTGGTAGGATGCTCCTTTAATGGCAGTGGTGTTTAG
This sequence comes from Sardinella longiceps, assembly GCA_027497455.2. Lineage (NCBI taxonomy): Eukaryota > Metazoa > Chordata > Actinopteri > Clupeiformes > Clupeidae > Sardinella > Sardinella longiceps. The sequence goes on from JAODXP020000019.1 coordinate 23,466,338, forward strand.
TTACTGTATCATGACTGCTGTGTCTCAGGTTGTCCTGTCTTACACGGATCCTCTGGGGAAGAGGAGGACCAGGGTCCACAGCCTGAGTCTGCGCTGCTCTGCTTCTCTCCTGGACAGCTTCCGCAACAGCCAGGCTGAGACTGTTCTCACCTTCTACTGCAAGAAGAGTGAGTCCTCTCTTTCCATAGCGCTCTTGAGCGATTTTAAAGGCACATCTTGGTGGTGACATAATTACTTTATGTTCTATTTTGGTGTCTTCATGTTTTCCCTCCTGTGTCCACTCCTTTCAGTGTACTGTGCAGTGGTAGAGCGCCCTCTACAGTGCTTACGGGAGGAATTGCAGGCGGAGGTGACGGAGTTACTGGCTTGCTACCGCAAACAGTGCAGCTTTACCTCAGTGTCTTCAGGGCAGGTAAGTAGGATAGGGCCCGTACAATTCACTTACTTACTTTACTTACTTAATTTGAACAGTTGTGTAGCGACACTTGATTTTCATTTCCAGGTGCATTCCAAAGTGAATACCATGCAATGTTTTTAAAGTGCACTCAAAGTGCACTTAAGAGACTTTAATAGGATGCTTTTGCATTGCAGATCTAGTGCCCTTAAGAGACTTTTATAGGATGCTTTTGCGTTGCAGATCTAGTGCACTCCCACACTTACCTCCACAAAACCAACTTTTGAAAGCTCTAGCCATTTGAATGTTAGCATTGAACGGGGTTGCACTATCTCTGTCGGCTGCAAGAATAGCTGTCAATTGAAAATCAATGCATTTAAATGGCATCTAACTCCACTAACATATATTGCTGAACTATGTATAGTCCAGGACGTAAAGAAAGTTGGAGCATGTTAAATCTAGAGGTTCCGAAAACATGTACATGTAGCTGTATAACTTCATCTGTATGCACTCCTTATTCACATTGAATTACAAGGCCTGTTTCTGGACAAGTGCTAAATTAGGCAGACATTAAGAGTCTTATAAACCTACAGTACTCCTGTATGCTACTCCTTGTCCCGTAGCTGGTCCTGCCTGTGTTCCTGAAGGCTCTCCCAGTGTGTGTGAACAGCCTCAGGAAGAGTGAGGTGGTGCTGCCCGGTGTCCGCAGCTCCGTGCACCAGCGTCTCCTGATGCGCAACCGCATTCTCTCCATGGACACCAGGAACACGCTCTCGCAGTTTTACCCATGTCTGCTTCCACTGGTGAGTGGGAAATCTTGTTTATTCAATTGCTGAAAGTAAGATACACTTGAAATACGCCTAAATTAAAAAACCCAACACAAAACAAAACAAAACATTGCAAACTGTACACTGTCGCATGGTTATGATTTCCCCTCCTCCTACTCACTTGTAATGAATAAGACCTTATGCATGTCTTTCACTTAGTCATCTGCTTGCTCCGTACAAACAGCCAAATAATAGAAATCTATTCTCCTTTTTTTAGTGTGTTGCTGATGAGCACCCCCGTGTGGGAGAAGTGGTGCGCTGCAGTGCCTCCGGTCTGGACCCCAGTGGTCTGTACCTGGCTTATTGCCCCTCAGCCCTGGTGCTGTGGGTGGGCCATGCAGTCTCCAGACAAGCCCTCATGGAGCTCTTTGGCAACTCCTGCTTCTCCGCAGTCACCTCAGGAGAGGTGAGGCACTTAATGATGGTTGACACTCCCTGTCTCTGTCCAGGCAGCCCAAAAGAGCCTAGTGTACTACTGTTTACAATGTTTAAGCCTTTGTCCCTGTACACCTTGCAGACATTTCTCTGTCTGTAATAACTGACTATCAACACTCTTTTCCATTTTCTGATGTTCCCCAGATACTGAACTATAGATATTTCTAATATCTCTATAATATTTTCTAATATTGAAGAAATAATAAACAATGTATTTCTCATCCCATGTTTCACAGATCAAATTGCCTGAGCGGGACACCCCACTGTCCATCCATGTGAGAAAGCAGATAAAGAACCTCCAGTCAAACTCACCCTTCAGTGTCTCTGTAAGGCTGGGTGAACTTTTTATTTTGTTGTCCTTTATCATGGTATAACAAGTGATTGTAAGGCATGCTAGAAAGGTAGTTGTAATCTTTTAAAGGTAGGGTCCAAGGACCTAGAGTCACGTTGGCATTGGGTAAATTTGAAAATACACGCTTCCTCAGTTTTAGTGTGGATGTCCTGACTGCGGTATGGTGTATAGGATTAGTCGAGTTTGATAGACATATCGTCAATAATTTTGATAGGGACGCTGAAAATGATTGGATACCGTTTTTCCCGACCTGTTGGTTCCACAGGTGACTAACATGTTTTATTTTTGTGTAAGTGCATTTAATGAATTGTTTGCAATGGGGGTGTGAGGGGGAGTTTTAAGCAATATAGTAAAAAGTACTCCAGGAAAACATCATGGACCCTACCTTTAAAGAAAGTGGCATTTTATACCCAAAACTCAATTTGTTGCAGAAGCCAATTGTGACTGCAAATGGTTGCCATTAAATACTGTGATTGTGAATTTGTGCCTTATTGAGAAACAAACTGGACTACAGACAAGTATTGTGTCATCATCACCCCTGAACATGTGTGTTGCTTCTTGATCTCTCTGTCCCTCAGCTGAAGGTGGTGAAGCAGGGTGACAGCTGTGAGGACACCATACAGCGTCTGCTCATTGAAGACAAGAGTCCTAATGGTGGAGCTTCATACGCTGACTTCCTCTACCACCTCCACATCAACTCCCTGCGCCTCCTGGTATGACCCTGGAGACAGGCACAGACACAGACTGTGAAGTGTTATTATGTGAATTACTGTCATGTACAATATATCTGTGTGTCCTGTGAGTCCAATGGATGCGTGTTGCATGTGAATATTCTTGCCAAGAAACAATAGGGCCTCTGCCCATCGGCTCCAATAAAGTGTGGAGTACTGCTCTGCCCACATTCTATTCAATTGTTTTCAATGCAACCCTGCACAACAGCATCAGACTCTGCCACCAGAGGGGGTCTGTTTTGTCGGAGCCGTTCAACAGAATCCACTCTGATTCCACAGGCAGCTAAGTGATGTTTGCTGTGTGCCAAGCTGGGCCGGTTTGTGGGGGCAAATGAAACTGTCAAATTGAAAAGTGCTCTGCAATAATATTGGGCCAATGTGTGGTTTGCCTGAGTGTTTGATCAACCCTTATTGACATGTTTACTTATTTTTAAATGTGTTAATTGTTTATTTATTTATTTATTTTTCCCTCCCTTCAGTTTGTACAATTAAAACTCCATTCAAGTGACATTGCATGGGTTACAGTATGATTTCTTTACTGAAATTTCACAAACCGTAGATGAATACCTGGGTGGAAGGAAAGTGCACCTTTCAAAAGAGTACAATTGAGTACAATATTTTTGGAACTAGTTCATGCATTGACAGTGAGCATTAAGTGCGTTCAAAATGTCTTTCTAAGAAACATTTTTTGCGAAATGTGAAGAATTTTCGCATTTCCTCTATACTAGCCTAGACACTGGTTTCCCTTTGCTACCCTTTAACACAGGGGTGGCCGATCTCTTCTGTTTGTGAGTCACATAGTAAACTAGAAAAGCGCTCAGAGAGCGCAGACCTCCGCCAAGACAATGTGGTCACAGATGTTGTTCTGGATCACAGATCGCCACTAAAATCAAACCAGTTCTTACGTGTCCCAATACAAACGTCTGAAAAAAGTCCGTACTTTTCGAGTTATCTTGTACACAGACAGACAGACACACACACACACACACCAGCGAAAACATAACCTCCTTGGCAGAGGTAAAAATCAAACGTTATGCTATATACAGTATAGTGCTTTATGATGCCATTGACAATATGTCACACTAACAGATGTGCATGTTTTTGAGCAGATTATATTTTGGATGGAAAAATGGGCCTGTATCCAGGGTAATGTTATCTGTCACAATGTTAATGAGGTTGAGTCATGGATTTGCCTTTATTCAAATGGGCTTCCACATAAACAACATGTCTGATGATTAGGCTAGTTAGTGGCTGTAGGACAATGTCAAGTAGGTTAAGGCTAAATTTCCTTTGAGACAAAATAAATATTGAAAATGCAGACTAATTTTACTAGACTTTAGGCCTATTTTGCCAATAGCCCAAAACTAGTCTACCTCAGCGGAAAACACTATGCTTACCATTTAGTCTGACAAAGGTGACTTGAGTTTCCCATCACAGTAGCTGTTTCTCAAATGGCATACTGTACTGCTGTGCTACATAGTGTAGGCCTACTGTATGTGCCCCAGTACACAGTGCAGTACACACTGCCTCTTGCAATTAATCAATTAGCAGCAGCTGCCACTTGACTGGCTCAATGTTTATTGAGCTCCATGCACTACTGCGCATTATGCAGCATGTATGCAAGCAAAAAGCAAAGGCTAACCCTATTACCATATTATTACATTAACAAACTATAGGTGCTCTGACTGAAAGTTAATTGGGCCCCATACTACTCCTATGCTATTTCCCATAACATTACTTTCTGCAGAGATCACACAAGTAGTAGGAATTTTCATAAACAGCAACTGTGATTCTCAGATCAACAGGCAAGTATGATCATCATCTAGTGTCAATTCACGTTTGGACAAAGGGGAATGTAAAACATGTGAAACAGTGAAATGTAATGCCTGTGTATTCTGATTTAGCACAGTTACAAACCTGTATTAGCTTTTTATTCTGCCACCACCAAGCCAATTAATTCAATGCTGACGGACCAGTGCAGATACAGCCCTGCGTGCGTCCCTGGTGTGTTCACATTTGCAGTGATTTGCAACACCCAATCGGTGGCAGTGTTGAGCTGACTGGCAGAGTCCTCCGCGTTGGTCTCACAGCAAGACGCATTTTGTAGCAGTAGAACGCAACTGACAGCGAGCGGGGGAGGACGTAGCCAGGCAGTCTACCAACCTACCAACCCGCCGCCCAGAAACACGATTTTATTATTATTCGTATGCATTTCATTTGTCGAAAACAGTGAGGACGCATTCGTTTGCTGCACATATCGAGTATAACATTTGCGAAGGAGCGACACTTTAATAATACATAACATTAGTAATAAAGGAACAGTCAGAATCTGACAAGAAGACATGGCCACGACAACCTGTACGCGATTTACGGACGAATATCAGCTCTATGAAGAACTTGGAAAGTAAGCATTTTCCCTTTTTGGAGTCAGTGCTTCACATTTAATAGTTGTTTTGGTGGACACGTATGGTTCCTCTTGGTGTGTGCAATACAGTGGACAGAAGCAGGTAGTTCAACTGTGTTAATGTGAGTAGTACACTATAGCTAACGTTAGCTAGGACAGCTAGCTTGATATTTGGCTGGCCATCAACCGAGCAGTGTGAGCTCGAGCAAGCGTTAATGGCTATTAAGGGGACTGTCAACTCACTGGAATTTGAAAATACTCACATCAACACACCAAATGTCACACAGCCTTAAAGACTGTAATGTGTTTTGTACAATGCAATACACAAATTGGCATGACACAGTTCAGAAATTAGAGGACGAAGAAATAGTAAGCAAGCCCCATTTGTATCCAAGGGTGGTCGCAGTGCAACGCCCCTTTCAGAACCACTTGCTAGCCAATGTTAGCAACATTAGCAGGCTAAAGCTATCACCTTCCCTGCTCAGCTGGCTGACACTGGTTGGGACTGTGGGACATGACATTTCGAGCTGTCAAAATGAAAACCTGTGCTCTAAGTCAGGTGGTCATTGGGTGCTTAGAATCCCAGGCTAACCTACTGGTACCATAAATTTCAAATTTCAACCCACAATTTGTGAGGGAGATTGGTTTTCTCACATGCAAGACGAATTATATCAATGGTTACAAATAAACAGCAACGTTAGGTCAACATAACATTAAATTTACCCCTTTGAGCTAATGGTTTGTTTTATGTCGGACAGCCAAGTTGGCATTGCTCAATGCCTCACATTCTATTCTGCATAGTTCTTTTCTTGTGACAGCGCAAGGAGGCACACAAACAAGCAAGCAAGCAGATTGCGAAATTCTCTCGTAAAACTGTTGCTGTGAACAGCTTTAAATCACGTAAGGGACAAAAACTAATGTCAATAAACAGCATCTCAGTATCAATATGCATAGTCTGCTATTTTGCAACGTTGCGAATAACAATTTAGGTTTGTCATAAAATAGCCTAAAGCTTAAAAAATAGTATGTTTTGAGTTGGCAGTCTTGAAGGATAACTAATCGTGGATGTAGGGATATATTTGTGTTTGTGCTTATGTCTGTGCAAACTAGGAGGATATGAATACATTATGGAGAAGTTTATGTTCGCTGTGTGTGATCATTTATAGATTCATCCTATATGCACCTGTGAGTGTGTGTGTGTGTGTGTGTGTGTGTGAGAGAGAGAGAGGGAGAGGGAGAGAGAGAGTGCGAGGCTCCTTATTTCCCAGTAGCTCCAGTAATCCCAGCAATGCAGGGAGAGGTGCTAGTATGGTGGGATGGGTGCCATGTGGCTCTCCACCCACTGGAGGCTTGTGTCAGTGTGTGTGTGTGTGTGTGTGTGTGTGTGTGTGTGTGTGTGAATATAATCTTCAGACACACTGCAGGTCACCATGGCACAAATGTTGAGGACTAACCTACCTTGTTAAGTGGCAACAAGCTGATCACACCTATTTTAGAAAGATTAATTAATAAATCAGTTTTTGGTATGGAACCTAAAATCCAGGCAGACATTGACAACAGTGTATGGAATGTCATAATAATGAAATTTGAAGTACTGTAGGCCAGTCAAATGTTTGAAAAATGTAACCACAATTAATTAAAATTATGTAGGCCAAGTTAATTGTGACTAATGACAAAATTACAGGGGAAAAAACAGGTAGGCCTAGTGCTTAATTGTCCTCTAACACATTCCTATGGAAAATATAAGCTCTGAACATCACAGCAGACTCTATTTACAGTACATCATAGCAGGTTAATATGCTTACATATTTGTCTAATCTTGTGCTTCGTTCCATACCAAGATGAGCCCAGTTTGTTTAGCCTAAGTGCCCTGCACAAAGGGCACATTATTTCTTTTAGGCTAATAAAATGATATTGCATTAGTTACACACTAGTAAAGTATTAACCGTGATAACCCTAATATGAAGATTTGAAATTACAAAATTTGAGATTTTTTCAAAACCAAAGGTGGAGATGATCACTAGCAGATCCCTGATATGCAATGTGTGTGTGTGTGTGTGTGTGTGTGTGTGTGTGTGTGTGTGTGTGTGTGAGAGAGAGAGAGAATGTTCATTCCCTTTTCCTTGCAGTTAGCATTCTTGACATTTCTCTATAGCATAGAGCTGTGGGTATCATTTCATTAGGCATATTTGCTGTGCAACTCCATCAATATGAATTAGCCTGTGTTTTATTATTTTGGTTTGTTGCCTGATTTGATTCTTGTGCACCAAGCTCAGTTGTTTGGCTTTGCTGATCAGGCAAAACAACGGTATTGGCAATAGCCCAGCAGACAGAAGAGACACATTGGTATTTTTCATTTATGGAGTAACTGCCTAAATAAATGGATGGATTAGTGACAGTTTCCCATTTAGTTGAGGACACACACACACACACACACACACACACACACACACACACACACACACACACACACACACAATCTACACTTGTACACACAATGAACAGGAGAATCCTCTCCTTATTGCTACATTAAACTTTTTCTTTGGTGCTAAGCCATCATGATTAACAATATTCTTTCTTATAATCTGCGCTGGGCTCACTGTATGCCAATTTGTGAGGCAGGCAGCCGGGCTGAGAATATGCTTGGCGTGTATGCATTCATCCCAGCAGAGCAGGCTGGCAGAGATTATGCCCGTTGTTCCATAATCCCTTCTCGCCACTTCATTGCTGGCTTTTGGGGAAATCAAATGCCACACAAACTGACGGTCCATTAGCCAGCTTAAAGGGCTCAGCTAAACCACACACGCATCATTTTGCTGCGAGTTAAAAGGCAAAAAGAAAGTATCGTATTTGAATCCATCCACTAGCTTGCCACAGGTATTCTAAAACCTGTATAGGAAAGGATTAGAGCAGTTTCAGTGGTGTGACACTTCCCTCTCTCAGAAGCATGGAGTATTTAGTGGGCTTTTTGCCTGGATGCAGATAGGAGAGGCTGTTTGAGAGTGACAGGAAGTAGGCTAAGTGGGTGAGGAAGATTGGGCCGAGGGTGGGAACGGACCCCTGAGGACACATGGATCTTGTACTTGTGGTTAGGGTGCTGCTCAAGGCCTGATGGCATTCCATTTATTCACTAATGCACGGAAGGCAGACAGTTCAACAGGACAGGCCTGGGAGCTTTGTGCATTGACGGGACACCGACACCTTAAACTACTAGGCAGGGAGAGGTGTAGACCTAACATAGTTTGCATTGTAGAAGAGAAGAGTGGACACTAGATAGGGTGCAAACCCAGAGGAGGTGACATCCCAGGAGATGGCATACTAGATCTGTTACATCCTAGATGGGTGGACTTGAGATAGAGGGCTTCCCAAAGGAATGGACACTAGGTTACTGTGAAAGAGATTCTTAAGCTTTATGAGAAAAAAGTGATTCATTGTTTGAGAAGCATTAAGGGCACCTTCTGTAATACCTGGAAGAAATTAAGAAAAAGTTTTCAAGTGCAAGTTTTGGTCTTTTGGTCTCTTAAAACGTTGAAGCTTAAAAGTACATTTGAGGTGTGTGAGGGAGAGAATGAGAATGACGTAAAAGTAGGGTTAGATGTTACACAGCATTATGATATGAAAATATTAAATATAAAGATATAAGCGTGTGTACTGCTGCATTAGTAATTAAGATTTTAGGCAAGCCTTTCAAGAGTTTGAAGGTTTGGAGCCACTTATCGCAATATGAAAATATTATAGTTTTGGGGCAAAGTACAGTAGACTGGCCAAATGTATGCTACATACAGTAGATGTCATAGTTTATAAGAATGGTGGTTTTACATAAACCATCAGTGGAAATAACATTTGGAATGTTGTGTAGTGTGCCTTATTATTAAAAAAAGGTCTTGGACACTTTTATTAGAAGTAGTGTTGTGGGCACTCTTGTCCTCTTGCTTTTTGAAAGTCGTGAAATAAGGAGACAACTTGACCAATAGAACACTGGCAGATAACTGAACCTTGTGCAACATAAAGTGTGTTTTTCTGTGTGTGTGTGTGTGCGTTTGTGTGTGTGTGTGTGTGTGTGTGTCCCACATAACTGTCTGTTCTGCTCTGCGTGTTCTTCCAGGGGAGCCTTCTCAGTGGTGCGTCGGTGTGTCAAGTTATGCACGGGCCAGGAGTATGCTGCCAAAATTATCAACACCAAAAAACTCAACGCAAGAGGTATGTCCACAACACAGTCATTGGTGACGAACGCCTGGGAGGAACTTCTTTTTCTCCAAACTCTTGTTGTGTGCAGTCAGTGTGACTGGATGGAAATGGCTGTGGGGGGGGGGGGGGGGGTGGAGAGGGGATGGGAGGGGAGGGGAGGGAAGGGGAGTGGGGCAGATGCTTTGCAAAGTTCAGATTATGCAGGCTGCTTCTATACATAGGTGTCTTCACTGGAGACAGTTCGACACCCGCAAATGAATTGAATGCGAACAAGTCACACGTGCGGGCGGTGCAACCATGGTAACTGTTTTTGTGGAAGCCAAGGCCAAATGCCATGGCGATGAGGGAATCCAGCTAACAGGGCCTCTACTGTTACTTCCCCTGACGCCGGCATCAGTGCACTCGCATTCTCCTCTTTCTCTTTTTTTTTTTTTTTTCCTCCATCTTTTCAACATCCCTTAGCAGACTGGTGTAAATCTCTCTATACCAGCACCCGCCCTCCCCTCCCCCACCCCACGCCACCTCCCCTGGTGGTAACTGGAGCTGCCCAGTTACTTTTGCCAGGTGGCAGAAGCCCTTCCCTGTCAGCTCCCTGGGCGTCCGCCACTCGCGCTCATTGTTGTGAGAATGCCCGGGGTGGTTAGGCAGCGCCGCAACAAGGAT
>JAODXP020000019.1:23476431-23478931 GCA_027497455.2 Sardinella longiceps
CAGTGTTTCCCACAGATTAGGTAGCAATTTGTGGTGGTCCACTGTGCCGATGAGGGTGGTGACCAGGGGGGGAGGGGGCGTCCACTTGCCCGGGCAATCGACGTTGGGGTCGCCCCAGGGTGGGTAGATGGCCAGGGGGGAGGGGGCGTTGCCCGATGGGGCACAAATTTAAGGTGGCAACAGTCTTACTTTACTTTGTTTACTGAACAAATAAATAAAGTAAGTAAAGTTTAAAGGCCACAATCACAGTGCAATTGAGTGCTATAAATGACTTTAGAAGGGTTTCTTTTTTTACATTGAACAGTTGGGATAAAAACATTTTTTGATGAAGAATAATAGGCAACGGCTTGGTCATTTTAACAGCCATTTTATTGCTGTTTAAAACCTAAAAATTAAGTTTTATCCCATTACTTGATTAATTGATGAAATAATAGGCTACTTAAGTGTCATCTGAAATTGTACCAATTAGGCTACCTGCAGTACAGCCACACTCATGGCACAATCATAAATTGCTGTGAAACAGGTCACATGAATTAAATCCAATTTGACGAATAAATGTTATTTGCCATTCGTTTAAGGTTTACAAAAAGTATAAGGACTGTAGGCTTATCTCCTGCACCAAATCAATAAGGAACGCATGATGAGGAGACCGGCAGGGAGGGAGCTGTGTCTGTGTGCGCAACTAAGGGAGAGAGAAAGAGAGCGCAGGTAGTAGATGGCCCATTTGTTATATGGTAATCACAGGCATAGGCAAGAAATTATTGCAAATAGCGTAAATAGCGCTTGTGTTTATAGATCGTAAATCAACTAGCGTTGACAGCTAACTTTGACGCTTTTGTGACTTTTAGTGAAATGCTATTAACGTGCAGATTTTTTTTTCTGTAAAGACGAGCATTGACATTTTTGGTAAGCCACGTCCGCAGGCTACACATATTCTCTTGATTAAACGTTAAAACACAACCCCAGGTGTTCTACCCACGATCATGGTATGAATTCCAGTTGTTGGTTAATTAGCCTCTTCCTTTAAACTAATAATGTTGGCGTAGCAAAAGGTAACATTGCCGATGGAGCAGTATGTAACTTTCAGATGCCGCTATATGGCCTCATGGCGCAGTGATAACGATGCGACCGGCCTTTTTATGTACTGTAGGTCTATGCGTTAAAAAAAAAAAAAAAATCCGGGGGACGTAGGCAAGGCGGCGGGCAGTTTTTGGCAAGGTTAAAGCGCTGTGGGAAACCCTAGTGCGCACGTGCGTGAACGAGAAGAGGGGGTACTATGAAAGAATGGAACGATACAGGTGTGAGGGAAGTGGAACGATACGCAACTGATTTTTTTATTATTATTCGAGTCTTTTTTTTTTTTTTTTTTTTTATGATCCCGAGTGTTATTATGTGGCGATAGGATTCCATTCTGTGGCGGCCCGCCACACAATGGTCTATGTATGGGAAACACTGGATTGGGTTACCCAGGGGCTTAGCAGAGGGCACCCTTTCGCCAGGAAGGGATCGCAGCAAAAGCCGCCCAGAGCGGAGCGCCCCAGGGGGGGGCGCGGGGATTGTTGTGTTTGTTTGTTTGTTTGTTTGTTTGTTTGTTTCTGTGTCTGAGTCCCTCTACCCGGGGAACCATTAATTCCCAGCGCTCCGATTACGAGCCGCTCCATGCCTCCTCGGAGCCGCCTCCTCTCCGCAGTCTGGAGCTGAGATACAGTACCTGCTCTTCTGCTGAGCACACACTTCTCAGCTCTGCTACTGGGCTAGAATTAAAGCAGCCGCATACTACACCCATACAATCAGCCCAAAACCCTCAGACAAATTGAGTTTGGACTTGCAGTTACACAGTGTGTGAGGATGTTTGTGTGTGTATGTTTGTGTTGTGTTTAAAAATGGTATGTAGGCCTATACTGTGTATTTAACGTACGGGTAATTAATAATGTAAAGTGATTACAGTCTTGTTATGTAATAGCGGCATATTGTGTTTATTTACGTCATATGCCTCTCTCTCTCTCTCTCTCTCTCTCTCTCTCTCTCTCTCTCTCTCTCTCTCTCTCTCTCACACACACACACACACACTCAAATTCAAATTCAAATTCAAATTCAAAATGAGCTTTATTGGCATGACTCCATAGTAGTGTTGCCAAAGCATACAATAATACAGACAGATTCAATATCTGTCCAAGAAAAGAAAACAGAATAAGAAAAAGGGAACAAGAGAGAAAAAAAATTAAACCTTATGATCTAGTTTTATAATCTTAATATTTGAATGACTAAATTGGCCTTATTGTGTGTTTTATTATAAGGCCCTAGAAAGGAAACTTATATTTGAAGAGTTCAGATGCAAAACCCCCTAAACACCATCTTTGTGAAAACTGAGTCAATGATATTGTGTAAATCCTGTATAAGTCTAGAATATGTAAATGAAATGTTTTTGTGAAAAAATAAAATAAAACCTGCTCCCTGCCATGTCTAAAATATCTGTTTACAATCAAAACACTGTAAACGC
>JAODXP020000019.1:23483931-23496431 GCA_027497455.2 Sardinella longiceps
AACATAGGTAAGCGTGAAACATCACTGATCGTTAGTAATGGGATTTGTGGTATTGTATCTATTTCACTCTCTTTTCTCTCTCTCTCTCTCTCTCTCTCCATCCCTCTCTCTTCTCTTCTCTTCTCTTACTCCCTCCATCCCTCTCTCCATCCCCTCCGGGCTCACTCCGCCTCCTTCATCTCTTATTTACTCTGCTGCATCACGGAAAGCCTCAGCAGCACAGCACAGCACAGCACAGCACAGCATAGCTCACTGCAGAGCCCACACACACATGACACAGAGAGAGAGAGAGAGAAAGAGTGAGAGAGACAAAGAGAGAGAGAGAGGGAAAGTGGGGAATAGGAGAAAAGAGAGAGAAGTGGAGGGAGGGAAAGAGGGAAGGATGGGAAGGAGAAGGCTAGAGAGAGAGGGACCGAAGGAGGAATGAGAGCGAATCGGAGCGAAGGGAAGGGAAGAAAGGGAAGAAGTGGAGGGATGTGTGAGAAAAAGAGAAAAGGAAGGGATGGGAAAAAGAACAGAGATGGGAGGGAAAGGGAGCAGGAGGCAAGAGAAGGAGAAAGACAGTTAGAGGAAAATACAGTGATAGAAAATAGCCCTAGCAGAGATTGTAAGTGCATGCGGGCGTAGTGTGTGTGTGTGTGTGTGTGTGTGTGTGTGTGTGTGTGTGTGTGTGTGTGTGTGTGTGTGTGTGTGTGTGTGTGTGTGTGTGTGAAAGAGACAGTGTAGAGCAGTGCAGAGGGAGAGCAAACACTGAGATCTGCATAACTCAGAGCTGTTTCACAAAGCAAATGCACCATGAAAAAGTCAGAGTGTGTGTGTGTGAGCGAGAGAGAGAGAGAGAGAGAGAGAGAGAGAGAGAGAGAGAGAGAGAGAGAGAGAGAGAGAGAGACGGAGAGAGGAGCATAGCTCGTCCTTCCTGACTGTGTTTACCACAGACTGCGTCTAACCACAGCCAGCCACTCTATATTATCATGATTAATTATATCTTTGTGTCACGTGTATACATTTTTGTTAAGTATTATTGATTTATTTTTCCCATTTTAGTTCCTCTTTAACCCATTGCACTCCTGCTGCCAGACATGTTTGCAAAGAGACCTGTGTTTTGTGTCAAAGAAAGCCTTAAACAAATAGGAGCCAATCCCAGTAAAGAAATGAGGTGACCTTGACCGCTTCTGTTGAGCCCCCGCCCTTTTCCGTGGAGCGCTCAATGTATGGGCTAATTCTGCACTCAAATCAAATAGAAAATACATACTCCTTCACTTAAATGAATTCTGGAGTTTTGTTTAACAAATCCAATATGATTACGCAGGCGGAAAGAACATTTGTTGGCATTGGAGTCCTTCTGTGACGATTAGTTCACTCTTAATGATCCTTACTTGAGAAATGACTTTGTGACCCAGAGCAGCTAAGAAGACTTCACGGAGAAGCCCTGGGTCCCAGGCAGTCATTGCAATAGCATGTAAATGGTAGGGACAACCAGTGTCCAAGCATCCAGTCACCAGTCTGCAGCTCCTCCAGCTCCTTCCTCATGTGTGAGCAGCACACCTGTGGATGAGGACATTGATCACACCTGGCTGGTCTGTCGTCTGCCCTGCGTGTCTAGATGGAGCTGGTGTTCAAGAGCTGGTGTGCAAGAGTGCACTCTCACTCTGCATTTGGCGTCGGTGGCTTGGGATAAAGGGCACGGCTCACGCCGGCGGAGGTTAATTTGACACGATGACCTTCTGTATGTCTTCCCCCACGACGCCATGATAGATTTGTGTGTGTGTGTGTGTGTGTGTACGTGTGTTTTATCCATGGTTGCCTCGGATACAGACAGTGGTGAGAGGAAAGGAGAAGGAGAGACAGAAAGAGAGAGAGAGAGACAGAGAGACAGAACGAGAGAGAGAGAGAGAGGGGGGGGGGGGGGGCAGAAGAAGAGATGAGCATACTGAGAGATACAGATCTGCTCCCTGCCTGCTATCTGATAGTTATTTGAAGCTGAGCCGTGCCCTATCGAATGAATAAGTTAAAGTTTAATGTTTATTAATAATATAATACAATGCAATATCACATCATATCATATAACGTATAGTACGTAATCTGAAATATGAATATAACATAGCCTGCAGTGCTGATTGAATGAATGAGTGTTTCTCTGGCAGAGATAAGACATGAAGCAATCAGGCTTGTCCCTGCCTTTCAAAGGAGTGACGGTCCTCTTTGTGTGTGGGTAGCACTCTGTGCATGTGTGAGCCTGTGTGTGTGTTTGTGAAAATGTGTGTGCTTCTATAGGCAAGGGGGTGGTTTGGATGCATATGTCATATGCAAAGGATCAAGGCTTTACATACATTTATGTGCAGTACAGTATAGTGATGGGGTATATACACTTGTATGTATGTGTGTGTGTCTGTCTGTGTCTGTCTGTGTGGTGTTATGCATGTGTGTGTGTGTGTGTGTGTGTGTGTCTGTGTGTTTGCATGTTTGCGTGTGTGTGTGTGTGTGTGTGTGTGTGTGCCACTTGTTATTGACAATAATATTTATACAGCCCAAATTTGCATTTATGCATTATGTTTTCTTACTGAAGCATTTTCAGGCATGCTGTTCCAACCTTTCCTTAAGTGACACTGTAATTAGGTGTTTGGAAGAGAAACTTGACAAAACACACAGCCTTAAGAGATGTTCATTTATGTGCAGTGATAGGATGAAAGTGCTTTTGAAGAGAGAGCCTCCTTTTTGCTCTTTGTGCTATTTCTCTGCGCTGTTGATCAATTATACTGCAGACAAGTGTGTGTGTGTGTGTGTGTGTGTGTGTGTGTGTGTGTGTGTGTGTGTGTGTGTGTGTGTGTGTGTGTGTGTACCCTGAAGACATAACCACTGCTGGGTACGTGGCCATTAAGAGTGGGATGTGTTGCTTGTGAACAAAGCAAAATGCACCATTTGTAGGTGTATGATTAACTTTGTGGATGATAGTGTGATATTTCATTCAAAAAGAATGCAACCCTAAATTCTCACAAAATACTGTAGCTTATATATATTTTTGTATGAAAGACAACGTACAGAGGAGTAATGTAATTACTTTGAATGGAGAGAGCTTGCTCTGCTACTTTCATTCTTATAATTTCATTGGAAACAATCACCTAGCAAGGTTTAAAAAAGTGAGAGGGAGAGAGACACACAGCAAAACAGAGAGACTAAGTAGCATCTGCATTGATACAAAACTGTTGCGGAAAATGCTGTCGGCCAAAACGCGGGCAAAGCCCTATAAGCCCGATTATTGCTAATGTTACAAGCGTGATGATTAAATTAGAGATGTTGTTAGCCTTGTTGCCTATGCTGACTGCCATTTAGTTTAGGCAGAGCCATGTTTCTATGGCTCTAAGTTTAGGTAATATGCTTCCATGATGCAACAGTGGGTGAAATTTGCGGAGGTAAACTATTATTTGACCGGCACCAGCAATTATCCACTCACAATTTCATTTGCACACATTCTAATTAGCAGAAAGTGTCATGCAGAGTGGCAGTCTAGTCTGCCCATTAGGAGTGGGTGTCTTGGGGGTTCAAGTGTCAAGGACACTTTGCCAGAGTCAGGAGGATCCGAGGGGATTGTGCTAATGACCTACATGTTCAGTGAGCCCTCTCTCTCCCTCCCTCCTCAGCAGCTGTCACCACACCAAGAGCACACACACTCATGTCACTTACAAGGATGCTCTGGACCAGGTGTCAACATTTGCATATTGAAATCTGAATATTTACCAGCCAGTGACGGATATCTTGGTAAAACTCCCCTTTGAAATCAGTATTTTCTGTCTGAAATATACCAGCGACCTTTAAAAATAAGTATTTGGCTGGTGGACGGTATTAATTTTGATCCCTGCTCACCAGAATTGGTGGAGAAATTGGCTTGTCTACAAAAATCCTCTGCCCCAAAAAAGTATAATGAACTTTTAATTGCTTTTTTTTAATTGCTCCTTTTTTTAATTGTCTTGCACAATGTGATTATCACCAGCCAATTTAAAAGGTTAAAAAAGTAACTGTTGCAAGTAGTGCGTTTTACTAGGTGATGCAATACATGAAACACGAACAGAATTCCTCCTGTTGGATTTGACCGTAGCATCGTTGGCCCTGAGCTACCTGTTGATTAGGCTAGCTGTAGCTCTGGGGCTTCTGAACAGCAATTCTGCTAATGTCGCTAATGAAAAAGCAAATCCTCCTACTGCCCAGAGTTATGTAGTCATGTCCGTGGAGGGCCATGGACGCTAATGCTAAATCTGCCCATTTGTCTCCCTCCAGTTTGACTGGGCACGTGCAGACCTGCGCTGCCCATTGGCCATTTGTTGAAGTGGGCTTTAGGGTAGTGTAAATGGGAGATAAAGGGAGCTGTAATGTGTCTCTAACAGCCTCTGTGGCAGCACTGACAAGCTGTGCCACACACTGTCCCTCTCTCTCTCTCTCTCTCTCTCTCAAAGTTCTCTCTCTTTTGTCCCGTCCCCCCTTTGCCACTTCAGCTCCACTAGCTGGCAGCCCAGCCTGCAGAAAGCTTTCATCCAGGGGGAAAGAACTGAGACATCATCTTTCTTGCTCTGTCAATGTGTGTGTGTGTGTGTGTGTGTGTGTGTGTGTGATTGTGTCTGTGTGTGCGTGTGTATCTGCACACACTGTTAGCTGCAGTCCAACTAAAGCACTTGTTGGGAGACCTCTTAAGACGCAGACAAGTGTTTTCACTCTCCTCCTCAAAGAGTGGGGTCAATAAGGGAACAAGTTGCCACTGCAGTAGTGCAGCTGTGGTCACATCCACCATCATCTATTCTCCTCCTCCTCCTCCTCCTTTGTCTGTCTCTCTCTCTCTCTCTCTCTCTCTCTCTCTCTCTCTCTCTCTCGCTCTCTATCTTTTGGGCCGCCTCTCAGGGGGAAAATTGCAGTCATTGCGCTTTGTTGTGTATGTCAGGCGCCTTGAGACAATGCTTATTGTTATCAGAGGGATAGAAATAAATAAATAAAAACAAAACTGAATTGTAATTCTGCTCTGTCCCTCCCTTTCCTTTTTTCTCTCTCTCTTTTTGTTTTATCCTTTCCCTCTCTTTCCTCTTTGTCTTATTATCTACCCCCCCACCACTCCCCACTCACACACCTCCTCCTCCTCCTCCTCCTCCTCCTCTCTCTCCCTCTCTTCTGTCCTCCCTCCACAGATCACCAGAAGCTGGAGAGAGAAGCGCGGATCTGTCGCCTGCTCAAACACCCCAACATCGGTGAGTATTCAGCAGCGTCAGGCATAAGCACACACCAGCTCTGCAGGAGTCGCAGGGAAACACCTCCCCCCGTTCCTCTCCTGCCCACTTTCAGTTCCATTTGATGGGAAAGTCTGGAGTAAATCAGTCCATATCCCTGCTCTATAATACCACCAAGTGCTATTGGTAGCTATCAGAACGGCAGCGTTTGCTGCAGTGAAGGACAAATGTAGACTTGCAACTAACGCTAACAATTAAAATTAAACTCTCCCACCCTCATAAGTAAGTAAGCGTTGGCTGCTTTTTCGCTATTTGGTCTGCATTGCACAAAATGGCTTGATTCACTCTGGAAAATGAAAGGAGCAATTATTTGGTATCAGTAATTACTGAAGCTTACTGTAGTCGACGACATGACAGTAGTAGCGTTTGGTACAGCCCATTCCTATTAACATGCAGCGTTTCCAATGGTCTTAATTCACATGAAGCCAGTGACATTTCCTTGTCCATGAGCTAGTGTGTGTCCCTCCCTCTGTGCTGTGCAGTAGAGAAGGCCAGGGCACTAAGGGGAGAGGAGGCCAAGACCCCAGAGTAGTAGGAGGACAGAGGGACTGCAGAAAGCACCCAACAGGAAGCTCATTTGTCATGCGGGGGGGATGAACAAGATGTCGCGTTGCTCTGTGGCATGTAGCCATAGGGTTACGTAATAACCTCTCACATCCACGGCCCTGTTTCTCTCTCTCTCTCTCTCTCTCTCTCTCTCTCTCTCTCTCTCTCTCTCTCTCTCTCTCTCTCTCTCTCTCTTCCACACTTTCTCTCCCTCTCTATCTCTCTGTTCTCTTCTCTCCTCTCTCTCAGTGCGTCTTCATGACAGCATATCAGAAGAAGGCTTCCACTACCTCCTTTTTGACTTGTGAGTATTTTAGTGTGTGCATGTCTGTGTACACCTGCTTATGATTGTGTGTGTGTGTGTGTGTGTCTGTGTGTTTGACCCTAGACAAGTACTTGACGTCATCTCACATCTTTGCCTAAACCCTTGTCCTCACCGCCTCTCCTCCTAGGCGCGTGCTCTCCTCCCATCTGTTCCTTTCTCTCATCCTCCTCTCTCCCCCCTCCTCTCTCTCTCTCTCTCTCTCTCTCCCTCTCTCCCTCTCTCTCTCTTACTACATTGCTGTTGCTGCCGCTCTTTTGATCACACCCTCTTTCCCTGTGTTGCCCTGGCTCAACCTGCACCACACTTATACACACATGCACATATACACACACACTCTCTCTCTATCTCTCTTTCACTCTTTCCCTTTCTCTCTCACACACACACACACAAACATGCAAACTCTCTCTCTCTCATTTTCTCTCTTTCACACACACACACACATACACACACACACACACACACACACACACACACACACACACACACACACACACACACTCACACACACACACACACACACACACATTGCCTTCTCTCCTTCGCTCTCTCGCTTCCCCACTCCTGCTGTGTTCTGTGCAGTTTCCATGGCAACCAGAGCCAGGCTGCGCAGCAAGATGATGGGAGTCCTCTGCTGTAACAGGGCTTTCCCCTCAATGATGTTCCTTAACCCCCTACACACACACACACACACACACACACACACACACACACACACACACACACACACACACAGATACACACACACACAGACACAGACACAGAATCCAAAGCACTCTAGTGGGCTCATTCCTCATATAAACAGGGGGATACACCACCCCCTCACTGGTATTATGCAGATTTTTATAACACACACACACACACACACACACACACACACACACACACACACACACACACACACACACACACACACACACACACACACAGCTCATTTTGCATATAAACAGGGGATACACTAGTCCTTCGCGCTTAATTTACAGACTGTTACATAATACGCACACACACACACACACACACACACACACACACACACACTCACACACACACACAGGCATGGTCAAACACACACATATACAGATATTGTGTTCTCATGGGAGCTGTTTTGTATGTGTGTGCTAATAGGGTGACTGGTGGAGAGCTGTTTGAAGACATCGTAGCCAGAGAGTACTACAGCGAGGCCGATGCCAGGTAAGCAACCTGTGCCTGCTGTACGCCTCCGCTCCCAAACCCCACCCCCCACCCCGTCTCTGTCTCTGTCTCTGTCTCTGTCTCTGTCTCTGTCTCTGTCCCTCTTCTTCTTCTCTCCCAGTTTTCTCCCCATTTTTTTTTCTTTTTTCCTCCTCCCTCTCTCCCTTTTTCTCTGCTCTCTTTTCTTCCCCCTCCCCACCTCCACTTCTGCTTCTCCTTTATGTTTCTGCTTCCTGTCTTCTTCTCCTCTTCTTGGCTTGTGTGTGTGTGTGTGTGTGTGTGTGTGTGTGTGTGCGTGCGTGCGTGTGTGTGTGTGTTTTCCACCCTCCTCCCGTACTCCTTTCATCCCCCCTCTTCAGCCCCAGTGATTCATATCTTCAGATGTCATCTCTCTCAAGTGACATCCTCAGCCTGGCCACTTCTCGGCGCTGGTGTCCCTCGGGTGAAGGGGGTCAGTGCCCGTTGTCGCCCACGCACACGCTCATGTTCACCTCCAGCACTTCCTGTTGGGAGAGGGCGAAGAAGGCGACTTCAGCTCTCACACCCCCCCCCCCCCACCCCCTTTCACCCACAGTGCCTGGTGCCCCTGCCACCTCCACCAGCAGCAGTGCAGGAACGCTGTTCATAACACCACCCTAGTCCCCCCTCACTCATCTGTCTGTCTGTCTGTCTGTCCGTCTATCTGTCACCGGTTGTCTGTTTCTCTGCCTCTTTTACTCTTTTCTCATGATTTCTCTTTCCCTCACTTTCTCTCTCCCTCTCTGTTGGATCTTTCTTTTTTCCTCTCTCACAACATTACACACTGCAAGGATATAACACACACACACACACCATACACACTCTAATGTCAAATTGTAAAGCAAATGCAAGCACTTCACAGAACATTCAGCTTGTGTGTGTGTGTGTGTGTGTGTGTGTGTGTGTGTGAGTGTGTGAGATTTATTTTTTTGTATTTATGTATGTCGGTGAGTGTATTCATGTATGCAAGTATGCTTGTATTTGCTTACCAGTGTGTGTGTGTGTGTGTGTGTGTGTGTGTGTGTGTGTGTGTGTGTGTGTGTGTGTGTGTGTGTGTGTGAGTGCGTGTGTGGTTTGTATGCACTGTCAAAAGCAGGCAGCAGCTAGAGGGCTTTATCTCTGCTCCCAGCAGCCTCCAGGCTCTCTTCTTCCTCTTTCTCTCCTCATTTCTTTGCCTCTCCACTCCTCTTTCCTTTCTCTCTCTTTCCCCTCACTCTCTCTCTCCTCTCTCTCACTCCTCTCCTTTTCTCTTCTCTTTTCTCATCTGCTTTTCTTTCTCTTTTCCCTCTTCCCATCCGCTTCACCTTGTATCTTCCCCCCTCTATTTCCCCCAGTCTGTAGCCTCACTAGGTCTCTGTAGAGCCCCCAGCCCCAGTCTGCCTCTTACCCCCATCTCAGGCTGGCCTGTCTGTCTGCAGCCAGTCTCTGCAGCCAATCTACTGTGTGTGTGTGTGTGTGTGTGTGTGTGTGTGTGTGTGTGTGTGTGTGTGTGTGTGTGTGTGTGTGTGTGTGTGTGTGTGTGTGTGTGTGTGTGTGTGTGTGTGTGTGTGTGTGTGTTTAGTGGCTGCACAGGCACTAGAGGAGGCTGGTGCCTGTTATCAGCAGCGCTGCAGACCCAGTCCAGTGTCCCCACAGTGGCCTTATCTGGGTGTGGAGCTGGCTGGACAGAGACAGACCCCTCACACACCACTACAGTACCACTACCACCACTACCACCACTAGCACTACTGCCCTGGTTAACAATAGCCTATATCACATTAGTTAACCTAGGACTTACCGCTGCCCTGGTTAACAATAGCCTATATCACATAGTTAACATAGGACTTACTGCTGCCCTGGTTAACATTAGCCTATATCACATGAGTTAACCTAGGACTTACCGCTGCCCTGGTTAACATTAGCCTATATCACATTAGTTAACCTAGGACTTACCGCTGCCCTGGTTAACAATAGCCTATATCACATAGTTAACATAGGACTTACTGCTGCCCTGGTTAACATTAGCCTATATCACATGAGTTTACATAGGACTGACCGCTGCGCTAGTTAACATTAGCCTATATCACATTAGTTTACATAGGACTTACCGTTAGCATAATCACAACGGTTAGAGGAGACATTCCCTGTGAACCAATCCATAGCTCTGTTGTTTGAGGTCATTAAGTGTTCAGTGTCACAACAAAGTGTCAGAAACACTTTTTTGATACAGCATAAACAGAATAGTGAACTGACAGTTAACATTTACCAAATGGGGTATTCCCATTCAGTCATAGAACTTTCTGCTGGGATGGTTAACTTTCACATTTAGTTAACATAGGACTTGCTGCTGAAGTATAATGTTTCGGCTGCAGTCTCATTGCAGTGTAGGCCTGTTTTGAGACTGGTGTACACTTAGAAAGGGTTCAGATTATTTCAGTTCTTCTCTTGTTTGTGTTGGCTACATTCAATCTATTTAAATTTGTAGTGCAAAGCCTGCAGGTGATTCTCTCCTCTTGATAGATGGCACCTGTCCAGTACTACCATCCTCCATCAATGTGTGTGTGTGTGTGTGTGTGTGTGTGTGTGTGTGTGTGTGTGTGTGTGTGTGTGTATGGTATAATATTTCTCAGGTGTGTTGGTGTGATCTCTGCGGTCTCTCTCTCCTGATACAGTAGCTCTCCTGCACATCCAGGCCAGCCCTGCCCTCTGCCTCCATAGGGACCAATGGAAACTAGGCCTCAATTAGCCAAGATAATTACAGCCCCAATCGCTCTCTTTTCCTCACACCCTCCATCTCCCTCTTCTCTTCTCCTCTCTTCACTTCTTTTTCTTTCTTCATTTTTCTTTTCTCCCCAGCCTTGTCTTTCTCTTCTTTCCTTCCCTATCTGTTTCTCTCCCACTCTTTTTTATCCCAGTTTTCTATTGTGTTCCGTCTCTTTTTTCACTACTTTAAGTGTCTCTCTTTTCAGTCTACCTCTTTTTTTGTCTCCCTCTCCCTCCCACTCTCCTCTCTCTCTCTCTCTCTCTCTCTCTCTCTCTCTCTCTCTCTCTCTCTCTCTCTCTCTCTCTCTCTCTCTCATTCTCGGTCCCTCACTTTAGCTGGCTCTGCCCCTTTTATCTGTGTCACATCAGATCTATTAGCTAGACTACTATTGGCTCATGCCACTGAGGTAGCTGACCTGAAACCCCACTAAAAATGGGACACAAAAGACCCCCCCCCCCCTTTTTCCCCTTTGATCTCTGTACGTTATATTGTATGGAGTCACAACGCCTGAAAGTACTTTCCCCCTACCAGAAATCTCCCAGAACCTCTCAATTATACTTTATGCCATGGCGTCTGTGTTGTGCCATCCCAGGAGCATTGAGGGCCCGAATAAATAAACAAATAAATAAATAAATAAATGTGTTCCTGCACTGTTTGCAGAGACACTGGAGGCTACGACTCCAATGGGAGCTCCTTACTGCCCAGTCAGCTGGGCTGCTGGAGGAGCACACAGTGGCCTAATAAAACTCCATCAGACCTCATCTGGGCTTTTTACTGTAATATGAGCAGCACAGCCATGGTGTCTCTGTTAAAGTTACACTGTTACACCTCTGTAACACCTGTTCATTTACT
Source organism: Sardinella longiceps (assembly GCA_027497455.2). Lineage (NCBI taxonomy): Eukaryota > Metazoa > Chordata > Actinopteri > Clupeiformes > Clupeidae > Sardinella > Sardinella longiceps. The sequence continues at coordinate 23,494,871 of JAODXP020000019.1, forward strand.
CACCTCATTTATAGATTAATTAATTAATTAATTAAATACTTGACTGATGGATTGATTGATTGTCAGTGATATCGTTGCCCTCATACACACTGAAGAGTGTGAGTGTGTGTGTGCATCTGCTGTTGTGAAGCCATTTTGTGTTGGTTGAGTTCACAAACTCACAAACTCATTCTGTGCCCTGTACACAAACAGTGGCTATGGGCCCCCCTCACAACCTGGAATACAATGCCAGACTCCTGATGGGCCCTCTCCCTACTTAGGGCCCCGGTAGCTCAGTCCCCCTTTCCTCCCCGCTACGCGGCCCCTGGCTTGGCTTGGCTTAGCATCTCTCTTCTGTGTGATTTAGAGCAGCCAAGTGGGTTTCAACCCCCATTTTGCCCTGATCCCCTTATGCTAGGGTCAGATAATAAGACCTGTCTGCCTGCTTTCATTCTGAGTGACTGTGACCAGACCTGTGATTTTGGGATGGGTCTGGCTTGGGTCTTTGTCCATTCTGTTCTCCTGTTCAGGCTCTATGAGGGAGAGCAAGTGCAAAGCTGGCCTACCTTCACCATATGCTTGTGTGTGTGTGTGTGTGTGTGTGTGTGTGTGTGTGTGTGTGTGTGTGTGTGTGTGCGTGTGTTGGAATGCTTGTTGTGCTGTGTTTTATGCTGTGTGAGCAAGATTGTTTATTTTGTGTGTGTGTGTGTGTGTGTGTGTGTGTGTGTGTGTGTGTGTGTGTGTGTGTGTGTGTTTTTGTGCTGTGTGAGCGTGTCCGTGTTTGTATTGTGCTGTTTGAGCATGTGTGTGACTGTGTGCAAGTGTGAGTGTGTGTGTTGCCCCCCAGACAGCGTGTGGGTGTGGATCCTGCAGGCAGTCTTCCTGCACTGACTATTAGTCACATAACCTGCACATTTTAGCTTTATACACACACACACACACACACACACACACACACACACACACACACACACACACACACACATACACCACATGCTTATCTCCCTTCAACATTCTTTCTCTCTTATTGAGTCCTTTTTTATTTCTTGCTGCCTCTCTCTCTCTCTCTCTCTCTCTCTCTCTCTCTCTCTCTCTCTCTCTCTCTCTCTCTCTCTCTCTGTCCCCCCTCCCTTGTTTCTCCTCCCCTGTGCTGTGAGATGCCTGGCTGTGCTGTTGTTGTTGGTGGTCTTGTGTCTCATCATGTTGAAACAGTTTTCTCATCTCTCCCTCGTTCCCTCCCTCTCTTTGTCTCACTCATCTCACACTCCTCCTCCTCTCCCTCTTCTTTCACCCCATCCTCTCCACTCATCTCCTCCACTTTTCACTTCATCTGTTCATCTGTCCCACTCTGTTTTCTAAACTCACTCACCTTTTTTCCTCTCACCTCTCACTTGAACATGCTCATATTTTCTTTTGTGTGTGTGTGTGTGTGTGTTACTTTTCTGTTGGCCTTTGTGTCACTTGCGTACTCATCCACACGCATCTTGTCCTTGTTCCACTCCTCTCCTCTCCTCTCCTTTCTTCTCCTCTTCTCTCCTCCTCTCCTCATCTCCTCTTCCTCCTCCTGTTCTCTTCTGTTCTT
>JAODXP020000019.1:23498931-23513931 GCA_027497455.2 Sardinella longiceps
TATGGCAAGATATGTATATAAGCTGTATATATAGTAAATATATATAAATATATATAAACATAGATGTCTGTGGATCTGTGCAGTGTATAACTTTACAGATCTTGATTCAGTGTTCCTGTCTTTGTAGGTTAATTAGTAGTAGTATTTTTATTAGCCTACTTTTATTATTTAACAGAAGAAATAGACAATGCATAGTTGTTGATGGTCCTTTTTGATGTTGTGACGTAGCCCATACTAGTATTGTCCCCTCTTTCTCTTCTGTTCCCCCTGCCCTGCCCCCCTGCCCCCCTGTCCTGCCCTGGTGTGGGTGGGACGTCTTATTCTGCTTTGGTTTATTAGTGAATTCACCACTTTGTTTTTCTATGCAGCAAACTCTGCCCATAGCCTGAGAATATAAAGTTACAACTGATACACCATCTCCTATCCCCAATGCCCCCCCCCCCCTTCCCCTGACAACACCCAATGAAAAAAAAGGACTTCTCTTGCACAGGGCTTGAACCAGGCCCCTCCCTCCACCTCTGGATAGGTTAATTATAGCCCCTCCCTCATGGCTTGGCACCGCCTCCTTTCGCCTTGAAAACATGAAAGATGTCGTCAGGAGAGTCATGCTCTCATGATTTGTGTATAGCCTGTGCTTCATGATGCTCCTCATCATCAACACCTGCACCTGTTCACTTGTACACCTGTTTGTGAACGTCCACATTTGAAAGCACGCAAACAAACAAACAAACATTGAAGTAAATGCTTGAAAACAGATGGCTGCCTGGCCTGCCCTGGCCTGGCCTCAGATCAGTGTGTGCTCTGAAGCGAGAGAGCTGATTAGTGGTTGAATCTGAAAGAAAGACGACTCATGTGCAAATGAAATGCTTGTGCCCAGATATACAGTATGCTCTGGACCACTGCACTGAGATAGGGGCAGTTTATTGGATAGTGAGCGGTGTGAGTTCTTGACTCCTGCTGCAGAGTTGTCCACCTCCCCACCCCTTCTGTTACCCCCCCTCCCGCCCCCTCCCTGCTCCCTAGTCTCCCAACCTGTCCCCCCTCCCCGTCCCCCCTCTCCTCTGGCCTGTGCACGGGATTGGAAAGCGCTGCTCAGACTAACATGCGCCCCCTGGTGTTTGCATGCAGTCATTGCATCCAGCAGATCCTGGAGGCGGTGCTTCACTGCCATCAAATGGGCGTGGTGCACCGTGACCTGAAGGTGAGTCAAGGGTCTCGCCTCACCTTGTCCTTTTCAAACCTGTGTGTGTGTGTGTGTGTGTGTGTGTGTGTGTGTGTGTGTGTGTGTGTGTGTGTGTATACATATCTTTGGGAGTCTGTGTGTGTGTTTGTGAGTTTGTATGAGATTGTGTGTGTGTTTGTGTTTGTGTGTTTGTGGCTAGCTTTGTGTGAGCTTGATACATGTGAAGAGCTGTTAGCCTTGTTGTCATGTTTTTTAGTTTTTTAGCTGACATGTGATGGAAGGCATTCTATGTATACTGTATACTGTATAAAGCTATTGGAAGTTCTCAGTAGTAAGCAGGTTGTCCCATTTTTACAGACATCCAGCAAGTGTGAGCATACTGTAGTTTCCACAGACAGTTGCCACGCTTGACTCAGGTAGTTGAAGAATGCCATGAAGAGCTCCAGCATAGATTGGAGAATTTAAGAAAGGGACTGTGCAATATGACCTTAACACACACACACACACACACACACACACACACACACACACACACACACACACACACAGTATGGAGAGAGAGAAAATGTATTCTTATATTTGAAACGTGCAGTTGACAAACCAAGCCGTAATGGCAAAAACTTGACAATAATGTTATTATATTCATGCAATTTATATATATGGGCATCACACTTTACTCTGGAGGGTAATATGGAACAGTGTGTGTGTGTGTGTGGGGGTGGGGGGGTGGGGGGTGGTGATTGGAGAAAACAGACGTGTCTGTGTGTTTATGTTTCTTTATATTTCTAAACTATTTATTTAACTAAACTGTTTATATTTGTTCAGTTGTGTTTGTTTACATGTGTGTCTGTATATATATATGCATGCGTATGTGTGTGTGTGTGTGTGTGTGTGTGAGAGAGAGAGAGAGAGAGAGAGAGAGAGAGAGAGAGAGAGAGAGAGAGAGATGAATGTGCATCTGCATCCTGCCTCCAGTGCTGGTCTGGTGTGGTCTGGTCTGGTGCTGTCCTTATGTCTGCTCTGCTGCATGCTCCGTGTTCTGCTCTGTGCATGGGACCAGCTACAGGATGACATCATAATCAGCAAGTCCTCTGATTGATTGGTGCAGATTTATGGGAAATGTTGAATGTTGCATTTGTATTCATGAATATATATGTTTGGATGGATGTTTTGAATTGAATTGAATTCACTGTATGTTACTCGATGTCCAATAAAGGTAGTCAAAGAGCATTGCTGTCTTGTAATAAATAGAGAATAGGAGTGTTAAAGGTCTTCTGTAAAGATGGAGAAAGATGTCAAAAATGTTGTTGTGTACGGAAGGCTGTATGTTCAGAATATCAGATATTAATTCATTTCAGCCATTATTTTATGTGGAGGAGTAGAAATATACAGAAAAGAAGTATTTCAATGTTGTAATGAACACACATGAACAATATTCTTGTCAGTCTTGTAATAAGTGTAGTATTGGGCTCAGGTTATAAACCTGGATTTCGGTAAGAAACACAGAAACAATATCCTTGTCTGGTAATAAATTGAAAAATACTGTCCGTATTCCAACTGTGGGAGTTTTGTATGTGTACAAATTGTGTCTAGACCTCACCCCATCCCCAGCTGGTGTGGCTGCAGTTTGTGCACAGATGTGCAGAGACCTGATGCACGGACCTGAGCGGGCCGCTGTGCTGTAGTCTCCCAGAGAGAGAGAGAGAGAGCGCTGCGCTGTGCTGCGCCGCTGCATGCGCTTGTGCTGCTGCCATGCCTTAGTCGGAGTGTCCTCTGCGGCCACAGGCCTCTGACGCTAATGGTGTTTGACAGCGGAGGGGAGCGGCTTCATTCCCCCTCATTAGCTAGCGCTCGGCTCCGCTTGCTCTTGTTTACTGTCACGTTGGCTTAGAATGCTCTCAAGTCAAAACCATTACCACTCCTGGGAATTCTGCAGAAAAGGGGACCACCACCACCACCCCTGGCAAGCGCGCGCGCACACACACACACACACACACACACACTCATATTCGCATATGAATTATAAAGCAAGATGTCAATTAAGTCAATGGTGTGTTTTTGTGGTTAGTTTGCCCATTAGCTGTTGATGGTGTAAGACCATCTTGTGGCGATGCCATTATGTGTCTTGGCCACTCTAGTAATACAGATTCTGTCAGCTGCCTTGTTCTATTAAAAAGAAGGAAAGAAGCTTCTGTTATTAAATTAAATTATTATTAAGCTTCTGCTATTAAATCCATCACTTATCCGTAGCAGAGCTTTGTATGATTTTTTATATATTGTCCATTTTTGAGCGGCTCAAAAAAGATAGTTTAGTCAAGATAGATTCTCTTTCTACCTGCCAGTGAAAAAAATGAAACATTTGGTTGTGGTGGATAGCAGTCAATCAGAGAGGATTCTGTCTAGATGGCTCTGCTGTGGCCGATCACAGGCTGTCTGATTGATAGTATGTTGGGGCTTAAAACGGCTGGGAGTTGAGTAGAGAGTGTTTTCTAGAGGCACTGGTGTGGTAGCGATAGTGGGTGTGCCTCAGCATATGTGTGTGTGTGTGTGTGTGTGTGTGTGTGTGTGTGTGGAGGCTTAAATTGGAATGGCCTTTTCCTCTGCTCCATGAACATTGACTGCTCATTGCTCCTGCTGTTGCCGGCGTGACCGGTGGCCGATCCGTCTGATCCGGCAGGAATGCCGAGCGGACACTCGTCAGGAATGTTTCGGCTCCTCTCGTTTCCTCTCTGCTCTGTGCAGAGAGATAGAGAGGGAGGAAGGGAAGGAGAGAGAGAGAGGGAGGGAGGGGAAAGAGAGAGAAAGAGAGAGCTAGCATGTATTTCTGTGTCTGTCTCCACCCCCGCCTTCTCTGCTGTTGACTGTGGACTCTTAGACTAGGATCCCATCCAGCAGCTCCTACACCCCCACAGCAACACAGCCACCACCCACCAGTCTGCACCTTGCACACAACAGGACGCAGAAGAACGCCAATGACAGATATGATAAACACGCAGTTAGCAGAATAATGTGAGGACCACTCAAGTCTTCATAGAGATTTTGCATAATCCCAGTCAGCATTTGAATATAGACGCACAAGCGCACACAAACACACACACACACACACAAAAATAAATCACGTGCATTCAAGAGCATGCAGCCACATACTCGAATACAGAAACTTCCAGTCGTCTTTGCTTTTATTATTACAAGTAAAGTAGGTTGATCATACATAGTTCTAGCACCACATGCTCTCCCTTTTTAACCCCCCCCCCCCACACACACACACACACACATACCTCTCTCTCTCTCGCTCTCTATCACTCTCACTCTTTCCCCCTCCTCCTTTCCCTTAGACACATGCACAAAAAATGTTTTCAGAGCAGTCTGTCTCCATCCCTCCGTCTCTCTCCCTCTCTTTCTGTCTCCTCTCTTCCCCACTATTGTTCATGCTATCCTCTCTTCCTCTGTCTTGCTGCAGCTCAGGCAGCCGCTCCCCTCTCCGCGAGTTAGCATACTGCGAGGCCATGTGCTTAGAGTGTGGGGGCGTGTGCGTGTGTCTGTGTGTGCGCGCGTGTGTGCGAGTCTGTGTGTGTGTGCAGGGGGGTGTACGTGCATGTGAGTGTGAGCGTTTGCCTACCCTGTTCTACTTTTCTGTGGCTGTGGAGGCACATTTATTCCCACGTAGATTAGTGTGTGTGTGTGTGTGTGTGTGTTGCATACTTATAGACACATTTGCAAACATGCTTATGCACTCACATAGTATTGTACACACACACACACACACACACACACATGAATGAGTCCTGTGTGCTGTGTGCTTAGAGAGGAGCCATATCCTAGATGTGGGCTGCAGTAGCAGTAGCAGCAGTGCTCTGCAGCAGGCTTGGGCAGATGCTCAGGTTGCCCTCACTACCACTTCTTCTTCCCTACTCCTCTCCTCCACTTTCATTCCTCTCCCTCTCTCTCTCTCTTTCCCTCTGTCCTGTTGGGAAGTGGAGCAGTGCTCGTCTACCCTGCAGCTCTAGCTCCAGTTCTTTAACCCCCCCACAGACACACACACACACACACGGCCCTCTTATGACCCTGTGTCTCACACACACACACACACTCTCTCTCTCTCTCTCTCATACAAACACACACACTCACACTGAAGGAAAATACAGGGAAATACAGGCTTATATGAAGGAGGAGCAAGAGAGAGAAAGAATGAGAGAGAGAGAGAGAGAGAGAGAGAGAGAGAGAGAGAGAGAGAGAGAGAGAGAGAGAGAATAAGACATACTGCAGTGACAGAAGCCCTGCAATGCAGTAAGGCAGAGAGCAGCAAATGTGTCCAACAGTGTCGGCTTTTTCCTGGCAAAATGAATTTTGTCTGTGTGTGTGTGTGTGTGTGCCCGTTTGCGTGTGTGTGTGTGTGTGTGCATATGCACCTGGGAGCACCTGAACATGTATGTCTAAAAGACATGAGGTGCAGTAGATTGAAAACTCACACTGTGTGTATAGCATCCATCCTGCTGGCCCTTCCTCCTTGTCAGTGTGTGTGTGTGTGTGTGTGTGTGTGTGTGTGTGTGTGTGTGTGTGTGTGTGTGTGTGTGTGTGTGTGTGTGTGTTTGTTTGCATATGTGCAGTTGTGATTATATGAGTATGTGTACAATGCTGAGTGTATGTGTGTAACCTGTGCTCACCGTTTCTGTCTTTCAGTAACTTGAAGCAGGAGTGAGCTATAGGAATGTGTGTGTGTGTGTGTGTGTGTGTGTGTGTGTGTGTGTGTGCACCTGCCCTGTTGACCCTCTCGGTCAGTAACCTGCAGACTGCAGGCAGGGTGCAGAGACAAGACGTCAGTGACAGGGAGACAGGGATTCACTCAGACCTGTAATGATAGTGAGTGTGTGTGTGTGTGTGTGTGTTTGGGTAAGGCTGTGCCCCTGTGTGTGTGCAACAGTGCGTGTGTGACTCTGATGGTTTGTGTGTATGATAAGTGTGTGCGTGAGTGTGTTTGTGTAAGTGAATATAAGTGTGTGTGTGTGTGTGTGTGTGTGTGTGTGTGTGGAGGGATCATCAGGCCGGGTTGCTGTGTGAATCCAGGTCCCTGAGGGAGAGCTCCGTATTAGCCTTCTCTCTGACAGAGACTAATAGACCTGCGCTATGTGGGCCAGCAGGGATCCACTCACACACACACACACACACACACACACACACACACACACACACACACACACACACACACACACACACACACAGCAGTCCACACACACACAAGGAGGGACATTGAGGTAAACGGAAAGCTGAAGTAGGTGTCACAGATGTGGTTGAGCTGAGCTCTTTTCTTTGCTAGTCAGAGAGATAATTGTGTCTGCTGAGTTGAGTTGGGCGTGTTGTTGCTCTCTAGGTGGATGGAGAAGCACAGTACATGTCGGGCTCCCACAGTAACAGTAGGGTGGGCTTTTGGCAGTGTTAATCGAGCGCCAGTCCTATGTGTGTGTGTGTGTGTGTGTGTGTGTGTGTGTATCCATGCTATTGTCTGAATGTCCTTGTGTCACAGACTGTGTGTGTGTGTGTGTTGTGTTAAGATGGTGGTAGTAACCCAGGCTGTGCTCTCTTAGCCAGAGAACCTGCTTCTGGCCAGCAAGTGCAAGAATGCGGCAGTGAAGCTGGCAGACTTTGGGTTGGCCATTGAGGTACAGGGAGACCAGCAGGCCTGGTTTGGTAAGAACAGACACACAGACACGCCGCACACATACACTCATACTCATCAGCATATGCACACACACACACACACACACACACACACACACACACACACACACACACACACACACACACACACACACACACACACACACACACACACACAGAGACACACATGCACACAAACACTACATCTATCACAGGTCATCCAAGGTAACTCTTTGTCTTTGTGTGTCTGTGTGTGTGTGTGTGTGTGTGCGTGCGTGTTTGTTAATTTGTGTGTTTTGAAGGATTTGCTGGGACACCAGGTTACCTCTCCCCAGAGGTGCTGAGAAAGGAGGCATATGGCAAACCTGTGGACATCTGGGCCTGTGGTGAGCAGTGGGATGCTACAACACACACACACACACACACACACACACACACACACACACACACACACACACACACACACACACACACACACACTCACACACACACACACACTCTCACAATCTCTCTCTCTCTCTCTCTCTCTCTCTCTCTCTTTCTCTGATTCACACACACAACATAATCACACATACAAACACAAAGATTTCTCTGCTTGTGTGTGTGTGTGTGTGTGTGTGTGTGTGTGTGTGTGTGTGTGTGTGTGTGTGTGTGTGCACGTGTGTGTGTTTATCCAGGTGTGATCCTGTACATCCTGCTGGTGGGTTACCCCCCTTTCTGGGATGAGGACCAGCACAAACTCTATCAGCAGATCAAAGCTGGAGCGTATGACGTGAGTCCGCTCTTCCTCTTCTCCTCCATCGCTCCGCTTTTCTTTCTTTCACCATCTCTTTCTTCGCTTCTATCTTTCTTTTGTTTGGTCTTCCTTTCATTGTTTTTCATTAGTTTCACCGTCCCTTTTTCATCCTGTTTTCTTTTATATTTCTTTTTGTCTTTCTTTTTTCCTTTCTTCTTTCACTTTTGATCATCTTTTTAGACTCACTGTCTTCTTTCTCTGTTGCCTCTTCCCCTTGCTGTTTTCTCTCTCTCTCCCTCTCTCTCTCTCTCTCTCTCTCTCTCTCTCTCTCTCTCTCTCTCTCTCTCTTCTCTGTGTGTGTTCATCTCTTGTTTTGTTTTTCTTCCCTCTCTCCTGCTGAGGCCTGGCTCTATGGTGTTTTCAGGATCTTTCTCTCTCTCTCTCTCTCTTGGCTTTGAAGCGGGGCTTATGCAACCAAATGCTTTCATTGTGTTGTATTTTTGTTGGGTGCAGGAGGAGTGGATCTGCTCTGTTTTCCCCTGCTTGGCTAATTACAGAAAAATACAGAACCAATGAGAGAGAAAAAAGTCTTTTCGAAAACATTCACTGAATTCATGCCTGTGGAGTTGTGCTCACTGGAGTCACATTCTAGAGATGGCCCACGGTGATGGAGACAGTTGTGACTGAGCATCACATGACATGACTGTGTGTGTTTGTCTGTGTGTTTGTGTGCGTGTGTGTGTGTCTACTGCTTTTGGCTATGTGTCTGTGTGGGCATGTATACTTTGGGATGTGTGTGTGTGTGTGTGTGTGTGTGTGTGTGTGTGTGTGTGTGTGTGTGTGTGTGTGTGTGTCTGGTCTCCAGTTCCCCTCCCCTGAGTGGGACACAGTCACCCCGGAGGCCAAGAACCTCATCAATCAGATGCTCACCATCAACCCTGCCAAGAGGATCACTGCCCAGGAGGCACTTAAGCACCCATGGGTCTGCGTGAGTATCACACACACACACACACACACACACACACACACACACACACACACAGAATACACAGATACACACAAGAAAACAGACAGAAAATACAGACATGGACAGAAGCACACAAATGGATAGAAACGCACAGTGTGCACACAGTCTGGACATATTGATATACAAACACACAAGTGGAATCTCACACACATCTGGAATTGCTGTTTCTACACACACACACACACACACACACACACACACACACACACACACACACACACACACACACAAATTTGGAATATCTGTCTTTCTATCCATTTTTGTCTATGATAGCACCAATATTCACAAAATTCCTTCACACACACACACACACACACACACACACACACACACACACACACACACACACACTGCAAATATATGTACGCACACACACACCTGACATTTCCTTTTTTTGTCTGTGCGCCCTTCAGCAACGGTCCACAGTGGCCTCCATGATGCACAGGCAGGAGACTGTGGAGTGCCTTAAGAAGTTCAACGCCAGAAGGAAACTCAAGGTGAGGCCAGCGTGGGACATGTATCCCATCATGCCTTATGCACCAGCATGCACACGTCATCATCAGGGCTCATTCATTACATCACGTTGTGTGATATGCACTTGCTGTCCAGTGACGACATGTGTAGAAGACCATTGAATTGGGGAACAGCAGACCCACCCAAAAAAGTGTAACACTTGCATTCACAGTGATGTTTGTTGCATTGCCAGCAATAATACAGTCATTCTCAGTTTAGCATCAGCTCATCATAAGAACACATCATCATCTCGACATCAGAACAGCCACACTAGTCTTGAAAACGCATAAGCATATCCCACATCCTCACATCAGTATAACCAGTAATATTGTATATACATCATCATCAATGATTAAAGGCCAATATTGTTTTTTTCTCTTCTCTTCTCTTCTCTTCTCTTCTCTTCTCTTCTCTTCTCTTCTCTTCTCTTCTCTCTTTTCTTTTCCTCTCATGTCTTTTCTTTTCTGTTCTCTTTTCTCAGGGGGCCATTCTCACCACTATGCTGGTGTCCAGGAACTTCTCTGGTAAGGGACCACACGCACACACACACACACACACACACACACACACACACACACACACACACACACACACACACACACACACACACACACACACACAGACAAGGTGTACACATGTTGCCATAGATACATAGCCACCCCAAGGCAAGATGTTCATTGTCTCTATGCAAATGAAATGAGAGTATGCAAATGGAAAGCCTTGATTCTGCTGCCTGCTTAAGAATAATAATAAGTGTTTATTAAAAGGTAGGTCTATCTAATTGTCTATCTAATTGTCTATACTATCTCAAGCATCCTTGATGACAGTCAACTGGAGTTTTGTTTTTGTTGTGGAGTTACGTAAACCCTGAGCTGTTGTTCATGTTTAAGAAGGAGAGTGTTTAAGAAGGAAAATGTGTGTGCGTGTGTGTGTGTGTTGGTATGTCTTTCTCAAGGGTGTTTTGTATACCTAACAAAATGTATAAGCACCAGTGTGACTGTCTGTGTACGTTTGTTGGGATAATGGCGGTGTGTGTGTACGTGTGTGTGTGTGTGGGCTTGTGTGTGTGCACTTGAGTGTGTATGTGTGTGGCAGCTGTGCTAAATGGTGTGTGTGTGTGTGTGTGTGTGTGTGTGTGTGTGTGTGTGTGTGTGTGTGTGTGTGTGTTGGGGGGCGGGGGGCGTTGTTTGCTGTGCTTGCTACTGAGCGTGGGTGGCGTGCACGGCTGTGAGGCTCTGTGAGATGGATTAGCCCCCACTGCTCAACATGAATAAATAAAGGCGCTCAGCTTCAGAGAGCATTCCGGAAAACACAACCTGCTGCAGGAAGAAGAAGAAGCGGTCGCTCGGTCGGGGTGAAGAATGTCAGCGTCGTTTCCCAGACATTTTGCATTTGTGTCGCCTGTCATTTTTCTCTACTCCTCCGGGTTTCTCTCTCTAACACTAACCACTGATTCTTTGTCCGTCTCCCTCTCTCCCTCTCTCCCTCCCCTTCTCCCTATCTTTCTGCTATATATTCTCTCTTTCTCTCCCTCTCCTCCCACCCTCTTTCTTTCTTTCTCCCTCTGCCCTCTCTCACCTTCTTCCTCCCTCCCCCTCTCCTCATCTCTCTTATGCTTTCTCTCTTTCTCCCTTCACTCTTTCTTCCCACTCTTTCTCTTTTACTCTCTTCCTCCTCTCACCATCTTTATCTCTCACCCGCTTTCTCTCCCTCTCCCTCCCTCCTTCTCTCACCCTCTTTCTCTCTTTCTCTCTCTCTTCTTCTCCCTCCCTCCTTCTCTCTCACCCTCTTTCTCTCTCTCTCTCTCTCTCTCCCTCCCTTCTTCTCTTTCTCCCTCTCTCTCCCTCCCTCCTTCTCTCCCTCTCTCTCTCTCTCTCTCTCTCCCTCTCTCTCTGCTGTGACGTGGGTGTGGCGTGCTTCTCTCCTCTCAGTGGGTCGTCAGACCACAGCCCCTGCAGCCGTCACTGCCGCTGCTGCAGCCGTAGCCGCAGCAGCGGGCACCACTGCGGGGCTGGTGGAACAAGGTAGCCACGGCAACTACTGCCCTACTGCTGGGCACCCTCTCTCCCCACCCACCCACTCCCCCCACCCCAGTCTCCCTCCCTCCCGCTCATCCACACACACCCACCTCCACCTGCCTTAGCATGGGGCCTCCAAGCATGACACTTACCACTCCTCCCCCATGTCCGCCTGTCAGACACGCCCATCGGTCCCGTAAGCCTGCCAGTGATTGGTCCACATAGCTGCCTGTCACCTGTCATCGTCTCGTCAATGTTTAGTGACCCCTGCTCATGGTTGTTGTTTGTCTCACTCTGGAAGCAGCTTGGCAACCGAAAGGGAGCACAGAGCAACCTGTCCCACCCTCTACCCCTCCTCCCATCCCAGTATGTGTGTCCTACTGGTGCCCCCATACACTGTTTACACTTTATCTGTCTTCATCTGTTTTGCATTTCTCCACCTTCCAATCAATAACGCTCTAGTCTCTGGAACGCTCCCTTTACCTTTCTCAGTCACCCCTGTCTGGACCATATTCACTCATCCATTTATCTGTTTGTCTCATCTCTTCATGTGCACATTGAGTCCTACAGACCAGTGTCTGTCTCATGGATTCATTTGTCCAGGGAATCTGCAGCAATTTTCCAACCATAGCCCTGTTGTTTGACGTTACTTAGTGCTGTTGGTAGCTAAAGCTAATCAACGGGGGTAAGGAACTGAACTGAGTGTCCTTGCCCCCTGTTGCTTTCCTTTTGCTGCACACCTCTATTCTGTGTTGCACTAGATTTCCTTGTTTTCCTACCAACATGCAATAGGTGGCCTCAAATGACACGGCACGGGTTTGGAAATGGCCCCAGTTTCCCTTTCAGCTCTGGATTCATCCTACTTCATCGGTCCATTTTTGCAGTCCATTACCTCTCTCTTACATACAGTACATCCCCATCCTCTGCTACTACCCCCCCCCCTCCTCCTCCTTCTCTCTCCCTGTCCTTCTCCTGCCTCTTGAGTCCCACTCCCCTGCGGATGACCCCTCTCCTCTCCTCTCCTCTCCTCTCCTCTCCTCTCCTCTCCTCTCCTCTCCCAGAGCTGGGCCCTGTCTGCTGCTCTAAGGACGGACAACATGGCCCCGCTTGCCCTCTTGTGTGGTGCTGAATGCTGCATGGTGCTCTGGACTAGTGCATGTTGCTCTAACAGGGAACGCCACTGGTGGTGCTGGAGTCTCGTGCATGATGGATGCTTTAACTAAACACCTTTTTTTTTGGAAAGGCAAAGGGGTTCAGAACACAACAGTATTTTTATAGTTCTGTAGAATTATTTTTAAAAACTACTTCAAAACACAAAGCTATCTGAATTGATCTGCTGTATTGTTTTGTTGGACTAACCATCACTGCAGGTTGTATTCTTGCAGCCAGAATAAGGATTCTGTGGTAAAAGCTGAATAGATAATGAATTTAATTAGATGAGGAAGAAAGAAGCTAGGAGACGATGTAGCAAAGAGAAATGTGAAAATAATGATGTCAAGAGTGAGCGAGCGAGCGAGCGCTCCTCTCTACGGAACACACGTGTTCTTTGTTTATTTCTGGCAGAGGCCCTCACGAGCTGCAATCAAATATTCATAGCCCTCTCTCAGTGTGTTAGCTCAACTCCACTCCCCCACCCCACCCCCATGTAGTACTGTATGTATGCACCCCCTTCTGACACTGCACCCTTCTGCAGCCTCCCACCCAAGCCTTCGCAAGAGCATGGCAAGAGCTCAGGCCCCATAGTCGCTCTTCCACCCACACACACACACACACACACACACACACACACACACACACACACACACACACTAACGGTGGTTAGTAATGACAACAGATTATTCACGCAGGGCTTAAAGTGCTCAGGCATGGCCGAGGCTTTTTAACATTTGAAAATAGACAAAATTTTGTCTTTGCTTTAAGCCCTCTGCATGTTAGGCACAGACGTGTTGATCACATTTGCATGCATACAGTACGTGTGTTAAGCATCCACACATATACTAATACTAATGTAGTGACTTGTTCTCTAGAGGACAGATGTGTTGAGGTACCGGAGAGGGAACCTAGATGTGTTCTGAACCCCTGAGCCTTGCCAGTTGTTCTTTTTGCAGGAGATAATTGTTAAACTTCGTGGTCTAGTTAACCTCTCACCTTTGACCTTTTAATATCTTCCTCTCCCACCTCTCTTTGCTTCTGTAATTGTGGCAAGGTAAGGAGACCCCCATCACTTGTAGGTTAATGCTGCTTGAGTACTGCTAACACTCTTATGGCTGTCATTATACAGTATGCTAACCTGTGAGACAGTTGTTAACATGGCTTTGAAATCTGTATTAAAACTGCCGAGTTCAGTTCCAACACTGACAAACTCTGATAACATTAACAATAAAACGATAAAAAGCAACAGACATGAACTATTTATAGTCGAGAATAAAACTGTTTCTTGCAGTTGGACACTTTGAGCAGATACTTTATGTTGGCTGTGTATGTGCAGAAGAAAGTTGCACTAGCAGATATGGTCCGGCCCACAGTTGCCTGCAAGATAGGCAGAAATGAAAGTGTAGTGAAACAAAATGAAAACAGTAAACAGTGCTAGCTTAGAAATTAGAACACAACTCGCTAAAATCAATATACCGGTACTTCTATTCAAGAATGTTTATGTAAATTACACATTATTCTCTCCTGTCAGTTTTGAAAGTGGTGCATTCTGTGTCTGTAAATACCTACCTATGCATTTCAGTGAGTTTGTCTGTGTGTGTTGTGGAGTTTGTTGTGGTTTGTGTGTATGTGGTGTGTGTGTGTGGCGTGTTGTGTGTGTGTGGCGGCGTGCTGCGTGTTGTGTGTGTTTGTGTGTGTGTGTGTGCATGTGTGAGAATGAGAGAGTAAGCGTTGTGGAGATGAGGCAAGTGTGCAGTCATTGCACATGTCCATGTGTGTACTGTACATGAGGATTGATGGTGCAATAGAATGTTTAAGATGTTTGAAAATCACACTTGACACTGGCCCAGTTGACCCTGATGTATCCAAGATTAGGTGACAATACCAACTGTGACTGTGTGTAGTTTCCTCTTCCCTTGATGAGGTCAGACCTGCATAGAACAGTGTGTATCTTTCACTCTCGCCTCAGCCATAGCTCCCAGCATCCCTCTAGTCTCCAGGCTTTGGAGACCCCTTTTAGACTAGTTTGGTGCTCTGAACATGAATGCAATGAAATGGAATTGAATAATACTTACTGTTCGTCTACTGTACTTTCATTAAAGACCACCCTGCCCCCACACCCCCTTCTGCCTTCTTACAGGGACCAACCCATCCAAACCTATGCAATACTGTGTGTCTTGTTCTTAAGTGCTTATAACTCTAAATGTTAGCATTTCCAATTGGATTTGAATCTCACTAGTATTTTCATCCACAGGTAGAATTGCCATTCTCTCATTTCTCCCTTCATCATCTCTGCCAGACAACTGATGGAATGTTTTTATTTTCCCATTTACAGCAGCCAAGAGTTTGCTGAACAAGAAAGCTGATGTCAAGGTAAGATTACCTTTGATCCCATGAACCTTGACCTTTTAAACAAGTGTTAGGCCCATAGCTTTGTACATCTCTGATTCTCCATTTTGTCTCATGTTTTTCATGCTCTCTCTCTCTCTCTCTCTCTCTCTCTCTCTCTCTCTCTCTCTCTCTCTCTCTCTCTCGTGTGCTGTCTTTGATCACTTGAGCTTGAGTTACATGTGTGTGTGTGACGTGTGAGAGGTGTGTGAAGTTTTCTTCTGAGTGTTTATGTGTGTCTGGTGTTTCATCCAGTGGTGTCTCTGTGTCTGTAGACGTGTGTGTGTGTGTGTGTGTGTGTGTGTGTGTGTGTGTGTGTGTGTGTGTG
>JAODXP020000019.1:23518931-23562944 GCA_027497455.2 Sardinella longiceps
GTGTTTGAAAGTGAGGCTGATAACAAACCACCGTTTTCAATGTATTCTCAATGGTAAGAGTGTTAACTGGCCTGTAGTTATGACGACCATAATACCCAGAAGACACGCCCTCTTCCTCAGCGGCCCTATTTGCTAATGGCTGGTGGCCCTTACTGTACTGTGGCTTAGGTTCATCTGTGCCATACTCATTTATGTCATCAGATGATCAGAGTGTGTTGTAGCTTGTGGATCACCCGTAATCTAACTGTGCATTTACTTGTGTGCTTCTGTGTGTTTCTGTGCATTAGCAGGGCTCTGCTTCAAAGTCTCTAGTTCATTTAGCAAGCAGTCCTGTTATGAATGCACCTGTTTCCATGTAGCAACAGTGCATTCATAACTGTGTATCTGTTTCATATTTGAGCTTTTTTGATGATACATATTGCATGTTTCATCAGGAAATAGTATAACGTGAAGAAGCCAACTCTGCATGTACACTTGCCATCACTCTTTCTGCCAGTTCTAGTTCAAACTGGAACACAGTTGACTCCCAGTAGGTTGTTTACATATTACTGGACTCAATCATTTTCCTAAATGGATTATTTAGCATCTCATCTGTACCCAACCCCAAACTCCTCACGCACACACACATACACACACACACACAGAGAGAGAGAGAGAGAGAGAGAGAGAGAGAGAGAGAGAGAGAGACACACACAAACACAGTGAAAAGTGCAAAAGTCAACATCCCAACTGTGCTGTGCTGATTGTCATGGTTGACTCGCTCATCATGTCCTCTTCATCCCTAATGATATTTGTGATCCCTCCTCCTCCTCATTAGACACGAGCTCAGGCTGGGCCTGTCCGCTCCACTTCAGTCCAGTCCACTGCTCCACACAAGTGACTGTGTGTGTGTGTGTGTGTGTGTGTCCGCTTGTCCTTAAAGTGCCTGCCCTCTGTGTGGCCTGGACTCTATGCCAGTCAGCCGGCCGGCCGGCCAGCCAGGCCCACAGTGGCGTGCTTAACGAGCTTAATTGGCACTAAAGAACTCTTTACAAGCCTCGTTGAGGAAGGAGGGGAGCTTGTTTAGCGGACCATTTAGCCGCAGTGATGTGGTCACTCACTTTGCCCTCGCGCCTCGCCCCTTGTCTTCATGTGCTGCTGCGCCTTGCCTGCCTGCCTGCCTTCTGCAGTGTCTGTGGGAGAGAATGCTTTCATTTACACTTTCATGTTCTTGTCACTGCAACATGTGAGGTTCTTTGTCTGGCCTCCTCTGTGTGCTTTGGGTGTGTGTCCTCTTGTCTGTCTTCTTGTGCGTGCGTGTGTGTGTGTGTGTGTGTGTGTGTGTGTGTGTGTGTGTGTGAGAGAGAGAGAGAGAGAGAGAGAGAGAGAGTGTGTGTGTGTGAGCGAGAGAGGAAACGAGGGAGAGACAAAGAGCCTACCAAAGTGTATAAGACAGAAAAATAAAAGAGATGCAATTAATCGTGTGTGTTCCTGTGTGTGTGTGGTGTGTGTATTAGAAAGAGTTGTTGTGGTGTGTTGTTAATTCTCCCTCTCCTGCACTTGAGTAACCCTTACCTCTTTAACACTGTGTGTTGTTTTCCCCCCCTGCACAGCCCCAGACAAACAGCACGAAAAACAGCATAGTCACCAGCCCCAAAGGAAACGTCCCTTCTCCTGCTCTGGTATTTATCTTATCCCTTCCTCCCCTCACCTTCACCCCCCCCCCCCCATCCCTTTCCTCCTCTCCTCCCTCTCTTTTATCCCTCTATCATTTCTCCTCCGCCTCCCTGTCACTGTGCCCCAGCACTCCCTGTCTGTTGTGGTGATGTCTCCCGTCTCCTGTGGGCCAAAGGGCTTTTCTCACTCTGTGCTCTGTGGCCCACTGCTGGCTCCCGGAGGCCCCGCCGGTGCTCCCTGCCCATGCATACAGTAGCAACGGACTTTCAGTGTGTGTGTGTGTGTGTGTGTGTGTCTGGACTTTCCATTCAGTGATCCCCATCCATCTATCTTTCCTTCTCTTCCTGCTTGGTGGCGTCATCCTCTCATCATGCGCTGTCTGTTTTACGCTGAGATTACGGTAACAGACCTCCCAGTTTTTAGACTTTGTAAAGGTGGAGAGTCCATGGCAATGGGGGCAAACTCAAAAGAAGCAGTAGTAGACAGGGTTAGAGTTGGGACAGTGTGTGTTTGTGTTACATGTGACATTTTTGAGTCCTTTGCGCTTCTTGTCATTGTTGACACCATCCAGGTTCAGTGAAGTATGTTTGCTGTTCTGCAGGCCTGTTCATTCTATGGTCTTTATGGTTTTTGTTATGACCTTAAAAAGCAGCAGCTCAGTCATTGTAGCACGCAGTCTTGCCACACAGATGAGTTGCTACAGTCCCTGGCTCAGCGAGGCCATTACAGATGCTAGAGCTTTAGTATACATTCATTTGTGCATACATACATTCATTTGTTAGTGAGTGAGTTGATCAAGTCATTAATGTGGTGAAAATAAGTTGAATCTATGTTTACCATAGCCTTCGATTATTTCAGCCCTTGGATATCTTGTTTTGCTTGCATGGCAGTACTTCAGTTCATAAGCAATAGCAAGCCAGAAAATAGTCAAGTTTTTGGTGGAAGTTTTCTGTACAAGCTAAAAATTGATCGCCAAAATAATCATTTTAACGATCTTTCAACTTTAAACTTTAGTAAACTTTTGACGTGGCTGCCTGTAAGCTTGATGAGTATAGATAGCGTGTGTATAGAATAACCCAACCCCTGTGCTCCCTTAATGAGCTTCATTTTGAGTCGGAGTGTAACATTTTTCCCTCCTCACTGGTGGCTCATGTGAGGATAGATTGGTGCTGAATAAGGCTTATTATCAGGTTAGCTTGCAGGAGAGAAGCTCAAAATAACCTTGCAGAGTGATCTCCCACCAGCCTGTACTCCTCAGGGTGTTTTCACTGCTGTGTGTGTGTGTGTGTGTGTGTGTGTGTGTGTGTGTGTGTGTGTGTGTGTGTGTGTGTGTGTGTGTGTGTGTGTGTGAGCTCCAGGTGAGTCTGACTCAGTGGGTCATGCCTGAGAGGTGCTAGGCGGGACGTCAAAATGTCAGGAGACATTTGGTGGAATTATAATAATAATCACCATCATCATCATCCTTTAGTGTTATCAGTCTAACTGTGCTGTAGAGAACTATCGAAGGGGAACAACACGGAATCAGGAACAGGAACAAATAAAACAAAGGATTATTTATTACCTATTGAAAAGTTATTAGTTACTGTAGTTGAGCTTATCAGGGAGTTATTGCATACAGATGAATACTAGCATGGCTTATTGAATGTTGTGGAGTATTGGCCTTGCCCAGGCTGTTGATGGAGCTATCGGTGGTGTTTGTCCAGTTTGAGATGTTGCACACACTCCTATGCCGTGCCCCACAATGCATCTGGGCTGTGGAGCAGAAGGTGTACGTCCAGTAGGTGAGCGCTGAGCTAGCCTGAGCTAGCCTCACTAGTGTGCCTAGAGGAGGAGGACTCTGATAGACGAGCCTGCAATGGGAGGCATCACAGCTGCTGTCGCATATACAACCATAGTAACACGTGGAGCAATATATCAACATATTTTTAGGATCCATCATAGTTGCCCTTACATGCTGTTGGGGTGTGTGGTGTGTGGTGTGTAGTGTGTGTGTGTGTGTGTGTGTGTGTGTGTGTGTGTGTGTGTGTGTGTGTGTGTGTGTGTGTGTGTGTGTGTGTGTGTGTGTGTGTGAGTGTGTGTGTGTGTGTGTGAGAGAGAGAGTGGGAGTGAAGCCCATACTGACACATATTGAGTTTCATAACCTTGAAGGGGAAATGAAGAGATGATTGTTGTATTCAGTCATGAGTTTCACGCTGACTGACTTTCTGACACTCATTCTCTCACTCACAAACACACATACACAGGCATGCACATTCATACGCGTACACACACACACACACACAGAGAGAGAGAGAGAGAGAGAGAGAGAGAGAGAGAGAGAGCAGTAACATGGTTCACCCACCACATGATTGGATGAATCTTTCTTGCCTTGAAGTGAATGTTTTGTACCAGGAGGCAAAAGTGGGTTTGGGTAGTGGTCTTGGCAACAGGGAAGAAATCACCTGAGTGTATCAATTAGATCTCATTTTAGGGGCTCACCAGCCAGTTCTACCAGCTCTTCCTTTCAACAAGACACCGATTGATTCAAACAGGGGTGTCCAGTCCCTTTCATTCAAAACAGCTTGAGCTCACTGTTAACAATTTCTGTAGTTAGGTAACCAATGACATGACGTTTGGCATCATTCAAGCATAGCCCTGTTGCACGAATCTGCCAATTAGCAGTTTACATTGAGTCAGTGGCACCAAAATCGAAATCGGTAGATGCTAGTTTGTGTTTGTGTTGGTGTTCAGTCTATGTTGTTCCATATTCTTTAGTTCCACTCGCTATCTAGTACAGTTGGCAGGCTCGTGCAGCCGGACGATGCTTGAATGACGGCTAACACTGATTTTAATGATGTCTCTTTTTTTTACATTCTTTGGCTTTGCTTTGGGTTGGGTGTAGTCTGCCCTAAAAGTGTGGCGTTGAGTCCGGATTTAGGACTAGACTTTGGTGGTGTGGACCGTGGCTCTGCTCCAGCCATTGAAATAGAGAGCGTAGTGTAGATGCACCCCATTCTTATCCTAGAGTGGAAACGCACCAAATGTTGCTTCCCAGAGTGTTTGAGGGCCCCAGGTAGATAAGTGTCCTGCAGAAACTAGCCCGTTGCCTTGGTCGCCCGTTGCCCGGGGCAACTGTTGCCGCGGCGACGACAACATCATAATGCATGAGCCAGAGACAGCTGGCTGCCGATTGGTCACGGGAGAGTGTGACTTCCTGGAGAGCGAGAGGCAGGGTGGCAGTGGGAGGTGAATGTACTGCAATGTGTGGCGTGTGACATTTCAGCTGCCACACACACACACACACACACACACACACACACACATTCATCCATGCACAAATACACACAAATCACTTAAATACGCATATTATTACACATGCGATTTCACTGGCACGCACACACACACACACACACACACACACACACACACACACACACACACACATTTGCTCACTAGATTATACACACAAACACACACATACACACAGTACACACACATAGAGACCCAGAGCCACACACATGTGCGCAGTCCCAGACAGCACAGGCACTTTACACCTTCCCATGTGAGCTGTGGCGGATGAGCTCAGTGTTAATCCTGAGCAGAGCCTGGGACATGGGGGCTCATGTAATGCCCATCTCCTATTTCTCCCTTTTAAGGGCCAGCACCAGGAAATCCCCTACAATCTACACACACACACACACACACACACACACACACACACACACACACACACACACACACACACACACACACACAGTCAGTCAGACACTCAGATTAACATGAAGGGTGAATCAACTGGGGCTTTTGCGAAAAGATACGAAAGATCAGTGTCAAGTGGCATACACACACACATACACACACACACTTACACTTACACTTACACACAGAATTCATATCTTCAGGCAGGAGTAGTACAGGCAGTTCCATGCTTTGCTGGCATGCCTCATTCCCTTTTGATTTGGTGTAACGTCTTATTGTTCACATCTGTACAACATTATTGTTATTAACAATGATAACAGTGTGTGTGTGTCTGTGGTGTGTGTGTGTGTGTGTGTGTGTGTGTGTGTGTGTGTGTGTGTGTGTGTGTGTGTGTGTGTGTGTGTGTGTGTGTGTGTGTGTGTGTGTGTGTGTAAAATGCTTGCAAGGAGTCTTCTGCACTGCAGAATTTGTCCACAGTGTTGCAGACAGTGCCACACTGCCTCTCCCTGGAGGCTAGGTGTTTGTGTTGATGTTTGTTTTTGTTTTGTGTGTGTGTGTGTGTGTGTGTGTGTGTGTGTGTGTGTGTGTGTGTGTGTGTGTGTGTGTGTGTGTGTGTGTGTGTGTGTTAGATAGAGAGAGAGAGAGAGAAAGAGAAAGAGAGGGATAAAAACAGAGAGATGTACAAAATGATGGTGTTTTGCTGTCCCATCCTTTCCTGCTCCCTCTTAGGTTGCAGAAAGACAAATAACCATATTTCTGTTTTCCTGCAGCAGTAGCTGTTTCCACTGCTTCTCTGCCTCATGCCACATTTTATATCTCATACACAATCAATCCTCTTTCCCATACCCTCTTTCTTTCTTTCTTTTATTCCTTCTTTCTTTTATTCCTTCTTTCTTTCTTTCTTTCTTTCTTTCTTTCTTTCTTTCTTTCTTTCCTTCCCCCTTTTCTTTTCTCTGTCCCTTTTCTCTGCCCTGTCCTTTCTCTCTTGCTCTGTCTTTTCTCTCCATCCCTTTTCTTCATATCCCTCCTTCTTTACATTTCTTCTCTCCATCTTCCCTCATCCTCTCTCCTGTCTTTTCCTCCTCTCTCTGTCTGGATGCTCTGTCTTCATCTGTTCCCTCTCTCTTTCTGTCTGTGCCTCCTAACTCCTCTACTTCCATCTCTCTCTCTCTCTCTCTCTCTCTCTCTCTCTCTCTCTCTCTCTCTCTCTCTCTCTCTCTCTCTCTCCTCTCCTGTTCTCTCTGGTCCATAGGAACCTCAGACCACTGTGATCCATAATCCAGTAGATGGGATTAAGGTACTCACGCTTCATCCTCTCTTTTTATCTCCACACCCATAATGCATCCCATTTAGCATGACATTACACACTTACACACTCAGTCTGTGTGTGTGTGTGTGTGTGTGTGTGTGTGTGTGTGTGTGTGTGTGTGTGTGAGAGAGAGAGAGAGAGAGAGAGAGAGAGAGAGAGAGAGAGAGGGAGAGAGAGTTTGTTTGTGAGTGCACAATATGTCTGTCTGTCTGTCTGGGTGTGTGTGAACACCCACACACATTTGCATCCTGATTCCCTGGCACTCTTAACGAGGGTGATTTACGGTTCCACGTCGAATTGACGACGTTGCACCGCAGAGCGCCTGCGTCGACACGAACACCCACCGCGGAGCTTCTCTACATCGCCTGCCGTGCACCTTGAAAATGATCTAACTGCACTGCAAGTAACACAGACTGTAAGGGTCTTGTTTTGTTTACTACGGTGTCTTAGCAGCCCACTGACGGTACTTAGCGACATGCTAGTCCACTTCATGAACTTTGTAAATAATGCCAAACATAGTTTTGGATTCAGTGGCAGGATTTCCAGTGGCAGGACTGTGACTATCAGAAATGTCTTAAAACCACCACTTTGTCAGCAGCGGTACTTTGAGGCTGTCATGAAAAGTTTACTTGCTAATAGGACATAAATTGGCTGCCCAGAAGCCTCAGTAGTTCTGATATATTTTGTGCTGCAATAATGAGGCTGAAATAGCTGCAGTGTAACAAAATAATTGGAATTGGTAGACACACCACAGTATACAGTATACACTCCGACCAGTGTGTGCTCTGGTGTGCAATGCAAACACACTGGCTAGGCTAGATAGGCAAGGCAGGGCAGGGCAAGGCACATTTGAAAATGCTAGATAGTCAAAGCAATTTGATGCAAGCGTGAACACACTCTACGCAAAACTTTGAAAGGTCTGCGATGACGTAGTCTTTGCGTGGACTTGACGTGGGACCATAGATCAGGCTGAAGTGTGTGTGTGTGTGTGTGTGTGTGTGTGTGTGTGTGTGTGTGTGTGTGTGTGTTTGGTGGACATATTTTAATCATGTTCTAAATAATGGCTCTTACTATCAGCACACACACTACACTAACAAGGTTTGTCTGAAGCCATTGATGGCATTGATACATTCATCTCTCAAATACACACACACACACACAGACACAGACACACAGAGAACTGAGAACAAACTGGCACATGCATGTATTTATAGTATTACACACACAAACACTCCCACTAATAAGATAGAATGGCCATGAGGAGAGGAGTGGTGTGGTTTGGTAGAAGCAGAGAGGGTTGAGCTCAGTATTCCATGATCTTTGGTAGAAGTGAGTGGACGGTCATGGGCGGTCATGGCGGATGGTTGCCAGCGACAGGCGCTTGGGTACTTGCTAATGCTTCAGTGAGTCGGGCTGCAGCCACTCAGTGCAGGCACCTAGTAATGAACACAAACAGCCAAATATGAGTTCAGATCCATTCATACCTACTGGTAAAGGACTGTGGAGATGGGTTGCTGTCCAGAGGTGAGTGAAGGGGCGCAGCATAGACTCTTATTAAATGCCCTCTCCTCTCCCTGCCCATGCCCCATGTGGCTCTATGATGGCTCCATGGCTCTCTGCTTTTGTTGGCAACAGGGCCCCCTTGTGGCCGCCCTCTGCATGTGCAGCTGTGTGCGGCCAAGGAGTATTTATGTAACGCCTCAGGCAGGGTTATTGCGGGTAGGTGTGAGGCAGGCTCACTCGCATTCTGCTCTTGCAGTCGTACGTGTGTATGTGTGTGTGTGTGTGTGTGTGTGTGTGTGTGTGTGTGTGTGTGTGTGTGTGTGTGTGTGTGTAAATGTGAGTGCTTAGGGACTCACCTCAGGTCTGTATTGCTGGCTGAGTCAGTATTACTCTGTTAGGCTCGCTCACACACCTCTGCTCTTTTAATGCCCTCAATCTTTCCCATAATATCTCTCACTCACACACACACGTACACACACACACACACACACACACACACACACACACACACACACACACCTATCTTTATTTTTCTCTCTGTGTCTCTCTCTTTCACACAATATCACGCTATCCCTCATATTTCTCTGAAGTTTCCCCTCAGGGCTCTCTCTCTCTCTCTCTCTCTCTCTCTCTCTCTCTCTCTCTCTCTCTCTCTCTCTCTCTCTCTCTCTCTCTCTCTCACCCTGTTGTTTCTCTCACGGGGTTTTAGTGGTGCCTCTCCCTCTAACCCTGAATTTGCCTTCACTTTGCTCTCCCTCTTTCCTTCTCTCTCTCACTCTCTAGCTCTCGCTGTGCATTCCTCTTCGGTTTTCCATGCTCTTCTTCTCTCTCTCTCTCTCTCTCTCTCTCTCTCTCTCTCTCTCTCTCTCTCTCTCTCTCTCTCTCTCTCTTTTGCCCCCCAACTGCTCCCATCTGCTGTGCTGTGCCCAGGCTGTTGGGCAGAAGTTGTGCCCTCTGGTCCCCGGTCCACAGATGCCCACTCTGTGGTGCGCGCTCAAGTGTCCCTAATAGTCCCAGGAAAGAGAGGGAGAGGAGGGGGAGGAGAGGAGGAAGAGGACGGTGTAGCATAGGGGGAAGAGCCCAGAGAAATAGGAAGTTCAATGGGAAAATGTCCTGAGATGGGAGAGTTCAATCCATAGCCCTTTTGTTAGAGGGCACCAAGTGCTGCCGTTAGGAGAAAAGAATGAGAACATTTGATACACTGCCGGTCACCTCCAATAACAGAGCGGGAGATTTGCACCTCAATAGAACTTCAAAAATACACAAGGAGACGGTGTGTGCATATGAGAGAGAGAGAGAGAGAGAGAGAGAGAGAGAGAGAGAGAGAGAGAGAGAGAGAGAGAGAGAGGTGAAGAGAGGGAAAAAAGAATAAAGAGGATTGGCTAGTATTCGGTGATTATTACAGCAGGTAAACTGATTGACCCAGTAAGTACCACACATACACTCAGACACAGAGTATTTTAGTATGTGACTCACTGAAGGTGAGATAAGGTCTTGCACTCCTTTGCTCCAAGTTGTTTCTGTTTGTGGTTGTGGGAGTTGTTTGCCAAAGACTGATAGCAGAAAAGCATTAGCCCACCTCATGCTAATGACCTGCTTCAACTCTCCACTCTCAATTACTAGTGCAACAGCCATCTATATACATGTATCTGTTTGGCAACATAAGAAGGCTTTAATCATTTTGTAAACAAGCGTTGTGTGAATACTCAATAATTGGGTTAGGGCCAAATAGCCTTTGCCCTACATTATCTGATAAATATGAAGTTTGAAATGGCATATACAGTATAATGTTGTATCCACTGCGATTTGTGAGATGTTTTCAATACAAAATGATTAATATTGCTCCTGGTGTTTATAGTCCACACAACTATCAAACACAGTTGTCTCACTGAATATTATCCACAACTTTAAAATATGTATGCATATGAAACCGCAGTTTGGATTTGGTTGCTGGGTAGTTTGAACTTCCGTTGTACAACAGAGGTTTAATGCTTAGACCTCATCTGATCCGTTATTATTTGGGAAATGTACCCCTGACTCAGTCTAGTCTAGGTCTTGATCTGGGAGTGATTGGCATCTACAGCTGTAGCTGTGTTGAATGTAGTGGTAGTTTTTCCCATTCCTTTTGAATGAAAGAGTTCAAGAAGAACCAGCGGGGTTTACTGGGAGAAAAGTGAAGTATTTTGGTCCATACAACCGTGTTGTGTGGGGCAGTCATGCACTGTACTGGACTGGACCTGCTTATTTACAGGTGTGCACTTACTACTTTTGCTGTTGCACAAACATCTTACTCTCATGTGGATGTGTCAGAAGACATGTATGTGTTTGTTGTGGGTTGCCTTGAGTGCAGGAGGGAGAGTGGTTGAGTGTGTGTGTGTGTGTGTGTGTGTGTGTGTGTGTGTGTGTGTGTGTGTGTGTGTGTGTGTGTGGTACTAACTGAGTCTCTGTCTGTCCCCAGGAGTCATCAGACAGCAGCAATGCCACAGTGGAGGACGAGGATGTGAAAGGTGAGACTCTCACACACACATGCACTTTCACATGCACATACTGTACATGCACACGCACACACACAGACGACCACACACACACACACACACACACACACAGACGTACGCACACACTTAGATCCAGGCCCGGTCTGGGCCTCTTGTCTGGGTGCATTGGTCAGGGTTCATAGCACAAAGACAACACTGGCAAACTTCACCCAGCAGTCTTCTTAAGAGCGTATCTTCAAACTCCAAACAAGCCATCTTAAGGCACATCCTTACACATCCTAAGAGGGATGGATTGGAACAGCCAACAGCAACCTCAGCATTTAGTGCCTTTTCTTTAGTCCTCATGCTAACGATTAGGTGATGCACCTAAATAATGAACCGGATAGAGGAAACTCAAGTCCAGTTTTTCAATGTCCATTATATCAGTGGTGTTCATTTCACTTTTGGAGAAAGGGAGAGAGAGAGGAGGGGGGGTGGCTGAGAGAGAGAGAGAGAGAGAGAGAGAGAGAGAGAGAGAGAGAGAGAGAGAGAGAGAGAGAGGGAGGGAGGGAGGGAGGGAGGGAGAGAGAGAGAGAGAGAGAGAGAGAGGGAGAGAGAGAGAGAGAGATCAAAGTGATGGTTGTGTGACAGCCGTAAGGAGTTTGGGGGTTGGAGAGTGAGTACAGTAGGAGGAAGGGAGGGAGGGAGAGAGGGAGGCCATGCTCCATAGAGGGTGAGGGAGGAGAGGGACTGGGGGTCAGGGGGGGTTAGTTAGAGCCCACAGTTTGCTCTCCTGTAGCCCAGCCAAGGGCACCTTGGGCTATTTATAAGCTCCCAGTGGTGGAGGAGCGCAGGCAGGAGGCTTAAGCTCAAGGCCCACTCGGCAGGTCACCAATGACAGCAGCGCAGCCTCGCGTGCTAGCGCAGCGCAGGAAGGAAGGAAGGAGCGCCCCATGAGAGAGAGAGAGAAAGAGAGAGAAAGAGAGAGGGACAGAGAGACACTGGACTGATAACAGGTGAGATATAGCAGTTTGTTGGTGTGTTTGTTTGTTGTGTATGTTGCTGGTTATTTGGTTGAGGATGTGCATTAACAGCATTAAGCTGAGGGAAGTAGTGGGGAGAGGCACAGTTTGGGTCATTGATGGTCACTGGTCAGCTGCTCCCTGTGTCGCTACTGAGCACGCAGTCCTTTTCAAATGGAAGTCATTTCTGTTATCTCAGGTATTTTACAAGAATGTTTTATAACATAGTAGAAACTGATGGACTTATTAGGAAGTTTGATTCTTTCTGATGATCGATGGACACAATGCAATTCATGATTCCAAGTGCAAATGTGAAAAAGCCGTGTACAGCCATGTATTCTGTAACAATGTCATCTTGCCCTTAATGTACAAAGTGCTTTCTTTGTCTAAGTTATGTCTTCTTCATTGTTTTTAACATGTCAGTGATTGAAAACATGCCTGTAAAATGCTCCGAAAAGCTTTGCTGCCCTTTACGGTTCTTTTTGAAACATGATTGGAGTTGCTCTCCGGGTGTGTTGTGCTCGGAAGAGAAGGGATGGCTGTGCGCTTCATGCATTGGGCTGACATGAACCAGTACTTATATTTAATGATAGCATCTGTAGCTTATGAAAAAAGTTTCCATTTAAAGTGTGTGGGGGCGAAAAGAGTTATCTTTTTCATCGAGGGCTAGAAATGACTTCTTGTAATGGAAGTCCAGGCGTAAAATTGTGTCTGAAGTTAAAAACATTTGGAAACCTAGGATATCATAATCATCATCCTCATCATCACCCTCATCTTCATCCTCATCTTCCTCATCCTCGTTGTCAGTAGCAGCAGTAGTAATGTTCTGTGATAACGTGTCTCTCAAATCCCCCAGCCAATGGTAAGCAGGCTCCAAGAGTGTTCTGCAACAGGAATGACTTATTAGGTTGGTCCCTTGCACCCTGCATCACCTCCACTCCTCTTTGTGTGTCTGTTTCTTCCTCTCTCGCTCATTACACTCATTCTCATGCCATCTTCATCATCTCTCCATCTTCTCCATCCTCTCACCTTCTCATCCTTGGCCTCCTACCTTTCTTCGTCCTCCTCCTCCCTCCCTCGTTTTTTCTTCCTCCTTCTGTTTTCTCATCTCCATCCTCCCCTTGGCTCCACCATCTTCTCCATCTCTTCTCCTCCATCTTCTCCATCTCTTACCCTGTCTCATCCTCCTCCTCCTCCTCCTCCTGCTGCTCCTTCATCCTCCTGCTCCTCCCCATGCTGGCCTGTGCTGGTGCTGGTGGCTGTGCTCCCCCAGGGAAGAGTGTTGATAGCGTCCGAGCCCAGTCCAGCACAAGCTCCCTGACCGACAACACTCCCGCCCAGGGCCCCTCCCCAGCTGTCTTCTGTAAGTCAGCTACAGCGCACGCTACGCTACCCCACAATGCTCCTCTTTCATCCTGTATATTTGTGAGTGTGTGTGTAAGTGTGTGTGTGAGTGCGTGCAAGGCGCGTGCGTGTAAGCATGCAGGAGGTGAAAACATCTAAACCATAGGAAGCCACACCATTGTGTAGACTTCTGCATCGTATGCACCTCTGTGTGTGTGTGTGTGTGTGTGTGTGTGTGTGTGTGTGTGTGTGTGTGTGTGTGTGTGTGTGTGTGTGTGGGCCATGCGACTTTACTCCTTTCTCTCCTACCTCCCCCTCCCACTTTTATAATCCATGCCTACGTGATGTCTTCTCTCCACTTCATCTTCCTCCTCTGTTTTTCCATCCATCCGTCCATCTGTCTGTGTGTCCATCCGTCCATCTGTCCGTCTGTCTGTCTCTGTGGCTCCAGCGGCCACCAAGTTCTCGGACCTGCTGGGCTGTGTGCGGCGTGGCTCAGGACCACCAATGGCCGATGGCGAGGGGGGTGCTGGGACGCCCCCAGCGGTGCTCTCCACCCCTTCCCCGCCCCCTCCTGCCCCCGCCCCCGCCATGCAGAGTGAGTACTGCATGCCCACCAGACCCCACCCCCCTACAGACCCCACCCCCACCCCTCCAGACCACACCCCCTCCAACTCCACACATCTCAGGCATGAACACCTGGGCAAGTGTAACCACTCTCAGCTATCAGCTAGTGGGGTCAGACTCTACAGCTGCTGTACAGCTGTCTTTACCCTCCCTGACCCCTCCTCTCTCTCTCTCTCTCTCTCTCTCTCTCTCTCTCTCTCTCTCTCATACACACACACACACACACACTCTCAGACACACACTCTCTCGCTCTCACACATACACACTCACACTCACCACACACACACGCACACAATTTTTTCTCTCATTGCTGTTCCCTGTGTTGTGTTTAAGGGCATCTCCTGGACAGATGCAGTCTAGTGACGTTGAGATGAGGAGTGTCCCCTATTTGCCTTCAACAATATCATTTTTCAGCCTCAGCTTGTGCATTTTTACACCCCTTACTTCCTCTCTCTCTCCTTCTCTTTCCTCTCGCTCCTCTCCTCCTCTCATCCCTTCATCCCCCTCGTTCTCAACCCCCGGCTCCAACCTCCGATCCTTTCCCTCCCAGTGAGCCACCTGACAGACGTGCTGAGCAGCATGCGACGGGCGCCCCCCGCCCCTGCTCCTGCCCCTGCCCCTGTCCAGGCCCCACACCCCCACCCAGAGCCAGAGGGGGCGCCCTCTTCCCGTGCCGCCTCCGTGATCAGAGCCCACTCCTCCCCCCCACCCCCCATGCCCCCACCCTCGGGCCCCTCCACCATCGCTCAGTGTGAGTACGGACAGCGGAGCATGAACCACCGTCTGGACTGCACGGCTAACATGCTCACACACCTGTGTGTGCTCTAACACGGCAAAACGCTGAGACACGACGTCAGGCTGTGTGTGTATGTGTGTGTGTGGGTGTGTGAGTGAGAGGGGGAGGGGGTGTATGTGGTTTGACAACAAGTTTGCTAACTGGTGTGTTGCACATGTTTGGCTGTGAACTGACTTGGAGCTTAGAGTACGTGCACATGGAAAAGATGCTACTGGATTTGTGGTTCACTCATTTACTCTCCTGAATTCTTCATTCAAATGGCATATTCCACGCAAATGTCTCGGGGGAAAAAGTCGGGAAAAAGTCTTCAACTGCATACTCAGAGATCCCAAAGTGATGGACGAAAGACCCAAGTCATGCTGTACATAGAACTGTTGGTTTAGTGGAATTCCTTGAATCTAAAAGAGGAATAAGGTGCATGTGAATGCGAGAAGCTTAAAGGAGAAGTTTGTTGTGATAAGGACCCAAAGTATGTTGTAACATCATAAAAAGTTGGAACGTTTGCCGGGGAGCAGAATTTTGACATGTTGCAATGTGTTTTGGTTCCTTATCACACCGAACTTCCCCTTTAAGACATCCATACAAAAACAACACAGATGAGTCATTCCACCTCCTTTCACCCAATACCTCCCACCTTACCATCTCGGAAATTCCTGAAAAAACTCCTGAAAGATAGTTTTATATAGCAATATATGAACTATTAGGACTCTACTTTCAATAATTTTCTTATTACAAATATTTCATGAAGAATAAATGAAACATTTTGACACATTTTGGGCATTTTTGGCATTATTCTAAAGGCCATTTCTAAACAATAGTTTCTAAAGCCTTTAACAGTTTTACAGTCAATAATCAGTTACTACTAGCCTCTCGGGATGTGGGTGAAGTATAGCGTAGAATGGTAGGAAAAAAATGCCTAAAAGGCATCTAATTTATTCCTCATGAAATAGTTTTAATAAGAAAACTATTGACAGTAGTGATCTTATATTTTAGATTCCTCTAAAATAAAAATAAAAAATCATTCTTTTTTTTAATTCAGGAAATTCTGATGGTCAGGTGGGAAGATTTTCAGAATTTGGGTAAAAGGAGGCGGAACGACTCAAATACTAGATAAGCAAAAGACCTGCAACTCTCCTAGACCTGTATTTGCTGCATTTTGTGAATGGGACTTTTTTTTTTCAAAACTAATGTAGCTTTGTTAAATGAGACTTCTGTTCTCTGACATGATCTGTATGTGGCAATGCAAGAGAGCCAGAATATGATGCGCTAACATGACGGAATCAACTGTCCTGGATTGTGGTGGAGAGCATGGCCATTGAGTGATATGCTGCACCATCTGGTGTGTGTGTGTGTGTGTGTGTGTGTGTGTGTGTGTGTGTGTGTGTGTGTGTGTGTGTGTGTGTGTGTGTGTGTGTGTGTGTGTGTGTGTGTGAAAGAAAGGTAACCTGTTTGCCCTTGCTTCTCCTCACAGCACGCAAGCAGGAGATTATCAAGATTACCGAGCAGCTGATCGAAGCCATCAACAATGGAGATTTTGAGGCCTATGCGTGAGTCAATGTATCAGTGTAATGTATTTCTGTGATTGATATACTACAGTTGTATAACAGAATGTGAGTAAAATATGTTGGTGGAAATAGATACACTCTATTTATTGTGAGTGAATCATCACCACCTTTATTGCCAGATTCTGGGTTCACAGAGAAGACGCATAATTATACATAATTAAATAAAGGCACACAAAACAGCCCAAATAAAAGGATACAAATTCTTCTAAAACACACTCATCCCAGTACCTCAACATACAGTAGGTGACTGGTACTGTTTAGTACTATAGCTGGGATATATGTTGGGGATAACGGCTGTGGAGTTGTGCTGATATAGGGACATAATGGACGATGTGGGGGCGTCCATTATTTATCTGTGTTTGGACAACTCGAAAACTGTTATCCAGCCTATCACCCGGTTGCATTTCATGTAGATGATAAGCAAGTTTTTTTTTTGTTTTTACATGAAACAAACAGGCAGGTTCAATCTTTGAAGAAGTGAACGTGTCCATCTGGGGTGCTATTTTCAACACAACACACTTTCCTTGTGCTTGTCTACAGGAAGATCTGTGACCCAGGACTGACTTCATTCGAGCCAGAGGCGCTGGGCAACCTAGTGGAGGGCATGGACTTCCACCGGTTCTACTTTGAGAACCGTAAGTGATCTGGAGAACAGACAAAAACAGAGCTCCAAGGCTCCGCCGCCCAGCCATCAATCACTCTGCCCCATAACCTCCCCACTCCCCCAACCCTACACCGCCCACCACCCCCACCCCCCCTAAGCCACCCGCTTTGGGCTCAGTGTTTGTCCAGTTGCTTTCTGACCTTTGGGGGAGGAGGACGCCTCTACTCTGCTCTGCTGTGCTCTGCATGCCTGCTATATGCTACTCAGCCACCAGCTTTATGGCTTCTCCTGACTGATTGATAGCTTTCTCAACAGACACAAAGCAGCTTTTTATGAACACAATCTGATGGGATGTTATAACACACTAACACATACAGTACACAAACATATTCACAAAGAGACTGACTTTACAGTACCATGAAATCAGACGTAGCACTATGATTGAGGCCTATTTCATTTTTGTCATGTGTCCCAGCAGGCGTGGATTCTAAGAATAGATAGCACATGGTGTGATGTGACTGTTTGTGAGTTTGTGTGTTGTGTATCTGTGCCTGGGTGTGACTGAGAAGCATTGCATTGTATGTACTTCTGATGTTGATAGTGGAGAAAGCTACACATCCAGTCAAACTGTTAAAAATGAAGAAATGAGTCCCCTAATCAACTATGCGCTTTTTCTACGCATTTTAACTACACACTTTTGAGCTGTGCATTCTCCTCTTCTCCTCAACCTCTTCTTTTGATATCTGCCACTCCCTCTGTGCTTAAAGGGCAACTTCAGTCAAATTTCTATAAGAGCTCTATTGCTTAAACCAATACCGAAGACGTAAGAAAGTTTGGTCCACCTGTATAGGTTTCCTTGAACAGAGAATTAGCCCTGACAGTTGACCCATGGGGGCAGATTTTTAAACTGTGCTTTCAGCATCTAAACATGCCCCAAACATCACCCCAAAAGCTATGTAACATCATCAGACACATCACTACTGTAGTGTGTATGACTACAAATGACTAACAAAGTGGTTACAAAACCGTTTTGTAAACAAACAATATTTGGCTGCTTGCATTTTAACCCAGCATTTGATGCATCCAAAAAATTCAAAATAAACAATAATAAGGAAACAAAGTAACAAATATGTTGGAATTTATGCTGTCTGATTTCTGATGTTGGAAGAAACTGTGTGTTGTGGATGAGGGAGAGATTAAAAAGCAGTATCCTAGCTTACAGGCACCTGGTAAACTAATCTATTTAAATACTTTAATTTTCCAGTGCTTTGACAACTGTATAGGAGGTAAATCATCCAGATTTAACTCCTGTGTGGCCAACAGAATGAACCTGCCACGTTAGAATAATGAATTTAATCGCGGGTGACTCGATTTTGCTTTTGTTATTATTTCAATATTTACAGCCTACATGCAGTCAGAATTTATTGAAGTGTGGACATCAAAGGCAATATGGCATTTGGCCTTGTAGTGATGCTCGACCTTATTTCAGCCGTAAAAGAGCGTAAGAGACCAAGAGCTACTATAGCTTGTTTTAGTAATTTTCCTTTAGGCTGATGATAAGAGATACAAAGCAGTAAGCATCAGCGTTTTGACTACTAGCGTTTTTAGTGTTCAAAAGTTGAAAAGGTCATGCAGACCCATAGAGACGGCCTTGGCGAACCACTCGCCATCTCTCCATTGGGTAGTACAAATAGAAATAATCTCTCTCTCTCTCTCTCTCTCTCTCTCTCTCTCTCTCTCTCTCTCTCTCTCTCTCCCTCCCTCCCTCCCTCCCCAGTGCTGGCTAAGAACAGTAAGCCCATCCACACCACCATCCTGAACCCACATGTGCACCTCATTGGCGAGGACGCCGCCTGCATCGCCTACATCCGCCTGACGCAGTACGTGGATGGCCAGGGCCGGCCCCGCAGCAGCCAATCAGAGGAGACCAGAGTCTGGCACCGCCGCGACTCCAAGTGGCAGAACGTCCACTTCCACTGCTCGGGGGCTCCCGCAGCTCCTCTCCAGTGAAGGTACACACACACACACACACAGACACAAACACACACACACACACACACACACACACACACACACAAATGTACACAAGTGCACTCACATGTGGTGGTTTTGGCTTCCTTGCAGGGCCAGATCTTGTGTAGCCACATCGGAGTGCCCAGTCAGAGAGAGTGATGAAGATGAGGATGAGGATGAAGGAGTGTGAGTCCAGTGTTGGGTGGTTCTGAGCCACTAGTGCCTGACCGTCCCGCACTGGGGGAAGAAACCCCTCCTTACCCAGCATGCACTTGTCTTTACCACGTCTGATGCCCCTGAAACCCCCTGACGCCCTGCTCCCCTGACTGACTCCCCACCCTACACCTCTGACCTCATTGGGCTGCCCCACCTCCCTTGTCACCCTCGTCCCTATTCCCCCCACCCTCTACCACCCCCAAGGAGGTGCATCATGGCCACCAACTTCACCATCATAACCACATCCATTATCATCAGACTGTTTTTTGCCAAAAACCACAAGCAGTGTCTGTGACTCCCTCCTGCTCTGCAACCCCACCCAGTCTGCCAAAGCTCTGCTCTGCTCAGTGGCCCGGCCATCCATTAGTGCCAGGAAGGACCCCTCTGACCCCCCCAACCCCAGTCCCAACCCCAGTCCCAACCCCAACCCTTTGGATGGCCACTGGCAGCTGGAGGAAGGGAGATGTGGCCGTGCAGAGATCCTGTGTTCCATCCCGGCCTCAAGTCTGTCAGCTGTGTCATATTTCCGTCCGACTAGACCACCCTCGAGTGCATATGTCCAGACACTCACATACACACACACACACACACACACACACATACACACACACACACACACATACAAACACACACACACACATGCATTACTGCCCAGACACTTGAAACATACATCATGTAAAGTTTGAACTATCTGTTTACTATTATTATTATTATGATTATGATTATTATTATTACTTCACAATAGCAGATGTATGTATTTGTACAAGTCATATTCTGGATGCCTGTGGTATAGAATTGAAGACAATAAGACAAATTCTACTTTATAGATAGCATGACTTTTTCTGTATCAGTGGTCTGTTTTATTGTGATGATGATGGACAACAATATCAGCTATTATTATGATTATGATGATGATGATTATTTTTCATTTGTATATGCTTCAGTATGATTTTGTCCAATACTGAGTCCACTCATGTGTACACACAACAGGAAGCCAGGAGGTGTGTGTGTGTGTGTGTGTGTGTGTGTGTGTGTGTGTGTGTGTGTGTGTGTGTGTGTGTGTGTACGAGTGTGTGTGTGTGTGTGTGTGTACAGAGGCAGAGAGTCTGGGCTGTAAGTGCGGTTTATCATACTACAGCATAAATGTGAATGTTTTCAGTTTTCTCTTTCCACCTAATCTGGCGACTGGGTACTTGGTACATGGGTACTTAACATCCCCGGGTATTGTAATGGACAAACACTGAGGGGCGTTGGCCTTCGTAGATAAACCATAGTTATTAGCAACCCTCTCTTGCCATTTGAAGTCACCAGTGAAGATTTGAAGAATAGGCTTAAGAAGACAGACTTCACCTGGGTTCCCTCTGGACTTGCACTAGGCTTGGCATAATTATTAGTTCTAGTATCAGTATTACCTTCTGACACACTCTTTGTCTGTTGTGTCCTCCGAGACCATGTCATGTGTTAGTATAGCAGTTGTGCTTTGTCAGCAGTGAGGGTGGCTTGGAAGAATCCTGTGTGGGGGAAAGAAGGAGCCGTGAGTCTGGGCTCCGTATCAGACCCTATTTGCCCTGCACACATGGACCAGTCAGTTCACTACTCTGGTTCAGAGGGAAGCAACTTAGTTTAAACTAAGGGCAAACACACAAGATATCAAGGGAAAGACTGAAGTGTGTGTGTGTGCGTGATGTACGCGTGCTGGAGTGTGTGTGTGAGTTCGGGAGTGCAGTATTCTCTTCAGGGTTGTGCGATGCTGAATGTCGGGGCTCTATGTAGGAAGCGATGTCACAAGCGTGAGCGTTTAATCACCTGGTGCATCAGTGCTCTGTTTCTTAGACCAGAGTTTTTATTTTCATCTTTTACGTTTTTCCTCTTTCTTTTTTGTCTTTAATATCATTAATTTGCGGAATATCTACTTCTTGTCATGACTATGATTTACTACTATTACCAGCTTTGTGTGCGTGTGGGTTTTATGGGAAGGGAGGGGGAGCTTGGTTTGGTTTGGTTTTTTATTTGTTTCACTCGGAAACAGATCTATCCTTTTTTAAAATGAGTTTGAGATTATTATGTGTGGTGGAGTGAGGGACCCAAGAGGGTCTGTGTCTGTCAGGGTGGCCCACACAGAGAGTTGGAGGGTGTTGGCTTGTTGTGAGTGAGAGCACTTTCTTCTGGAGAGCAGCTTCTTTGGAAAGCCCCTCGCAGTTTGAGGTGCGCGTTGCCTGCAGATGAAGAGGCGAGAGACGTGCTGACCAGATAGGGGGAGCTGCCAGATCTCAGCCGAGTTTGGCCCGGGTCTGGCCCACAGCCACTCCAGGCTCTTCAACTGTCTGGCAGGGAGCTATTGAGGGTGAGATGCAGGTCGTTTATGCTAAGGAAGGGCCCCAGGGTTTCCCCAGAAGTAGATTATTGTTATTGTTTCTTAGGGATGTCCCTGCAAAAACACTCTTTGTTTTTAAAGGGAAGGGGGTCAAACCTCCCTGCCCACCTTTAAAGAGAAGAAGAAAGATATTGATGTGAGGAGATGCTTTAGGAGGGGATTTGACTCCGTTCTCAATGACGACCACAGCTTCGTTGGGATGCGGAGCTACACAGAGGAGCTTTATTTTGACATGACTGACATATGCGCCGTACAGTACGTGGATGGTTTGGGCATGGCTCTTGGCCATTTTTGCCCTCGGCCATGTGGATGGTGATTGCACGGGGGCGATCTTCGTCCAGCTGACCTACGTTAAGGTCCTCCCTGCAGATGGACTGTCAGTTTTGTCGGTTTAGTCCTCAGGTTTTTATTTATTTATTTATTAACTTATTGTTTTATCTTAACGTTTTGAAGTGGTTAGTGTTATTTTTCATTTATTTTGTTTCTTTTCTCTCCCTCCTCTCCACCCCTTGTACAGCCTTTATTGTTTGTAAACGTTCCATGCAGTGGACAGTGGTATATGTTTCTTTACCACCTATTCAGCTCCTCGAGGTAGGGGATGCTGATATGACTATTCAGTTTGATCCTGTGCTACTGAGAACAATATGTGTGCTTGTTTTTTCTTTCTTTTTTTCCATTTTGGATTTCTTTTTCAAAACAAAAGGGATCTTCAGTGTCAGTGCCCTGGACAAAAACTGAGAGAAAAAAACACAACTGAAAACCATGTCTAATTAACCCATGTCCATATTAGCCACAGAAACCCTCCCTTACCCCCTCCCGCACACCACGTCCTTCCGGGCCAGAAGTTCCACCACATCACACTCATTTTGTTTAAGCACTGCTCTGCTTTTGCAGCTGTGCGTCCTGGTGTCAAACTGTTGGAGGAAATATGCTTGTTTGTCAAACAGGAGGAGAATCAAGAGGCTTTCAATCAGTCATTATTG
The DNA here is from genome assembly GCA_027497455.2 of Sardinella longiceps. Lineage (NCBI taxonomy): Eukaryota > Metazoa > Chordata > Actinopteri > Clupeiformes > Clupeidae > Sardinella > Sardinella longiceps. The sequence continues at coordinate 23,541,096 of JAODXP020000019.1, forward strand.
CCACCCATTATACCCATCCCTCCTGGCCGCCTCTCCATCTCTCCCCATCTCCAGCACTCCAGCCTAACCCTACAAAAAAAGAAAGAAAAACAGCAGAAAAAAAATAACAGCATGTAAAAAATGTACTTATGTTCTTCTCAGTGTGTTCAACATTGAAAATCTTGTTCTCTCTCTCTTCTCTTCTCTCTCTCTTCTCTCTCTCTCTCAAAGAGTCCAGATGCACATTACTAAAGAAGACAGTACAGCATTTAAAAGATTACAGTAAACATGGTTTCTGTAGCTGGCATTTCTTTGCATGACAAGTCAACTGGACACTAGGTTTGGTGTTTTTTTTCCCCTTTTAACCTTTTCATTTTCTATCGAATGCTGGTTAACTGAACCTTTCTCTATCTATTTTCTGAGCTTTTTAAGTGCATAAAATATTTTTGTCTCAAGATTACTATTATCATGATGATGATGATGCTGTATAATGACTATTACAATGATGAAAATGAAGGTGACTTATGATGAAGAGTGTTATAACTATTCTTTGGCATGCTTTTTTTGTAAAAACCAAACTGAGGCTCATTGTTGTCTCTGCAGGTTGATTGTAGTGTTCATTATTACAATTGTGACAACTTTATAGCCATACTTCCTCCTCAGACTAGTTTAATGTAAAGGTATTATAAGATCAAAAGATGAAGTGCAATGAGTGCCGTAGCCAACAGTGCTGCCTGGTCAGGAACCATGGCTCCCCTATAAAAAGCGCACATTGCTAGAACTTACTGTAATCGACGTCAGCAGGCCAAGGCCCTCATTTGAGATGCCAGTGTCTCAAGAATGTTGGTTTGCAGATCTGCCAGTTTGGTCATTTACAAATGGATCTGCAGCCTCCCTTTTTTGTGTGCGTGTAACCTCAAGAGATCCTCCAGAAATGTTTTAGGCAATGGGCAATTTGTTCTGTCAGATCTCTCAAATTGAGGCCACACTCTGGGAAATGTAGTTTTTTAAGTCATGTGGCTCAGTAGCTGTGGGTCGCCTTTGGGGGATGCTCTGATCGCTGCATTTGTGCAACAGCCCTTGAGCTGAACTCCCTTGCCAATTGTAGCTTTCTCAATACCATTCAGTGTCCAATAAGTTTCAAATTTTTGAATCATATTGCTGCTCTTTAAAAATAGCGAATCAGCAATATCACAGTATCTGGCATACTATTCTACATTAGGCTCTGTACAAATTCCATCTCCACCCAAACAGTAAGTTCAGTAGGCAGCAACCTGCATTGACAACACTAAGCTATGACCTCTTTTTTTCAGTCCTGTATTTCTTTCACCTTGCTCTTCTGTTCAAAACACACTAAGAAAAATATTACATAAAAAAAAACATTTAAAAACTTGTATAAAAATAAAAGTTTCCTCTAAAAGTTGAGTCTTCACAATTTTCCCTTTTTGTCTGTTTGGGTTCCTGTAATTGAAAAAGGCATTATTCGCTATTTCTGATTCTTACGATGACTACTGCTCTGTTCTACAAACATGCTTTTCTGTGTTCCCAGACTTAAGGCAATGTGTTCAAAAAGTGTTATCAATAAAATTACTATTAAAATAATACAAATGGCCACTTGTGGGTTCTCCCCTCTTTTCTGTCTGTCTTCTTCCGTCTCTGTATGTCTAGTGACCGAGCCAAAGAAACCAGGCCATGGAGAAACATTCCAGTGTTTTTAATTAAAAGCAACTTGTATATTCATAATGAAACTTCAATGTAAACAAAACAATAACAGGAGAAAAGTGATCGGAGCAAAGAAAAAAAAAACAAAAAAAAACAACATTGCAACATAAAAAAATAATGGACAACAATATTCCGTAGAAAATAAATATATAAATAAATGAGTTGGTCCATCAGGCGAGCCTAACCAGTCTTTCACTGGCCTCCCACAGCTTCTTCGCCACTCCTGAGTCTTTGGCAAAGGGTCGCAGTTTGGCCGGCCTGCAGTCAATAAAGTAGCCTCCATTGTTTTCGCTGACTGTGTCCGACACAGCGCAGAAGATGACTGTCTGTGCGCCCAACTCACATGGAATGAAAAACATGAACATGATCACCTGCATGAGAATGCGGAATAGGATGGAGAAGTGGCACGTCCAGTTGCTCTGCACGTAACCTGCAGGGGGAGACAAACACAAATTATGGGGCTACACAAATGAAATTTGAATTGATATTCATGCATTTGGAGAAGGGACTGAATCCTGCTCTTGCAAAGATTGTTACAAAGTGAGCAGGATTTCCTGGTAAGTCTATATTGATTTTTCTACGATAATCTTGTACTGGCACACGGAGAAATCCGGTGTGAATCAGTCAATAGCCCTGTTGTTCCAGGTACCTCAATGCTGCATTTTGAAAAAGAATGAGAAAATTTGATACAACGCAGACTGAATAACTTTACTAATGCTGACCGAATGGGGCATACTGAAATGAAACTGAGAGCAAGTTTTTTATACCCCATTTACTAGTATTAGTTGCCGGTTCACTGCTCTGTCTATGTTGTATCAAATTTCCTTCATCTTTTTCCTTTTAATACCCAGAGAACATACATGGCCGTGATCACCATTCTTCCAGCTCAGTCCTGTGAGCTGCTACCTGTTTTCCTGGGATTCAGTGGCACTCACCTGGATGCACAGCATATGCAGTGACCCCCTTGCCTTCAGTGATCCTAGCCAACTCCTGTGTGAAGTAGATGTTGGCCAACTTGCTGCGGCAGTATGTGAAGAAGGGGAAGAGATTGTAGTTCAGGTCCTGGAAATCCAGCTTCTGGTACTTGTAGTTGTCGCAGGTGAGTGTTATTACCCGGCTAGGGGCTGACTCCTTCAGGCGGCCCAGCAGCAGGTTAGTCAGGAGGAAGTGGCCAAGGTGGTTAACACCGAAACACATGCTGAAGTCGTCATCAGTCCAGTCAAGAACACTGGGCATACCTAAGAAACATATTACGCATTAGACTGAAAACCTCGGTTACACTTTATTTGAAGGTACCATCATAAGACTGACACGACACTGTCATTAACTATGACATGACGTTGTCGTGAATCTGTCATAAACTTTATACACCTGTCATGACTTCGGTCATTAAGTGTCACCCGGTATTTGTCATGGTTAGGGTCAGGGTATGTCAGAAGTCATGACAGGTGTATAAAGTTGATGACAGATTCATGACAAAGTCATGTCAGCCTTATGGTGATTAGTTGCTGCTTGCTTACATGAATGGGTGGATACCATTGAAAACAGTGAGACAATTCCTACATGCAGATAATGTACATTCTCTGGTAAGCATTTTGGCCTTCTTCTTTCACCACATTTAGTCAAAATAATTGATTGTAGTTAGGAGACAACTCACCGGCATTGTTGATCAGTATGTCGAGTTTCTTCTCCTTTTGCAAGAACAGTGTGCAGAATTCCCGAACGGCCCTCATATTAGCCAGGTCGAGCTCCATGTAGTGGACATTAACACTATGGCTCCTAGCCTTGATCTCCCTCACAGCCTTCCGAGCTTTGTCCACGTCTCTGCAGGCGATGATGACACGGGCTCCTCTCATCGCTAGGCCCACGGCTGTCTCTTTGCCAATACCAGAGTTTCCTCCTAAAATAACACATTGAACAGCAAGCACATTAAAGGGAAATGAACCTACCCCGTCATGAGCCTACGAATGAAAGACTGACAGGGATGTTTCTCTTACCAGTGATAAGGACAGTTTTACCATCCAGTCGTTTAAGATCTGTGCAGTACCGCCTTCTTTTCATCCATTTCAGTGTCAAAAAGCAAACCAGACCAGCGAGTACTGTATATAAAAGGTACATTTTGTGTCTGAGCTCGGTTATTTAATGCAACTAGCCGACGCAGCTGTTAGCCTGGAGTCAATGAAAACGTATCAGCCTCATAAAAACAAACGTTAGTTAGTCCCTATCGTGTTAGGCAGATGACCACCGATCTCGAAAGGTATGCCACCACGACAGTAACGATATATCAATAGCTCAAGTGTCACAAAGATGGCATATTAGATTGTGTATGTTCTTCATTTCTGGATGTGCGCATCCCTGTCCCTGAGTCTCTCTGACGTTTAAGGCTGATTTTGTCGATGTTAAATAATACTGTCTACCGCCCTCTAGAGTACAGGATGAGACTTTTCCCCTCTGAAAACGACAAACGTCAAGCCTGGGGCCCATGAGACATAGCCCAGACTGGGGGGTTTCATTATCGTATATTATCATAATTACACTATGATTGTAATTTATGTCTTTATTTATGTCTTATTTGTTTACAGAATTATCTGTACAGTGTGGCCAATGGTAAATAAAACTGATTCTGATGATCTGTTCAAGACTTCTGGCAAGACCTTATGGATTTTGACTCATGACAGATGACATGAGGGATATCCAATAGCCTATTATGTGTCCCTTTAGGTATGCCATTTTGTCCAACAAAGCAGAAATGTTTTACACAGCTTTTCAATTAGGCTATTATGCGTGTTTGTTGTCTTTATTATTTTTATTTTTTTTTAGGCTACAGAATAATCTATGCGCAGTGATGTACCACTTGAATACCACTTTTAAATCTACAAACTTTTTTTTTTTTTTTTTTTGCTTATCACTCAAAATGCACTTTTCAAAATTATTGTGCTGTGCATAATGGTTTCCAACATAATAGGTCGTAACAAACTGAAAATATGGAGGGGGCAGGGGAGACCAAACACAGTATTCCAAATAGTAAGTATATTTCATCCGAACAACCAAAAAAACCCAAAACAAAACAAAAAAAATCTGAGTGTGAACCTGAGAAGAATAAGTCTTCCTTTCCAACTTGCCTTCAGATAATGCCATTGACCATCTTCTCTCTTTATCTCCACCCTGTAAATGCTTGATTTCAATGCTTTATCATCAAATTAGCTCATTAAATTTGGGAAGATGATCTTGGAGATCCCTGCCCCTCCTTAGAACATTTTCAGCAGATATCTTTCAGGGCTATTCAACGATGGTGTGTGTCTCTCTCCGAACCCAATATGTGGCATTTTTGCCTTTACTGATGATGAAATCCTTTCTCTCAAAAGTAATTTTCATGGCAATATAGCTTTTACAACTCTTCTGGCTAGGCGTCAGATATTGCTGTTATGGAAGGAACAAATATCACCCACATTTAATAGAGGGATCAGAAACATTATGACATTTTTGAAACAAGAGAAAATTAGATATACTCTGAATGTAGCAGCAAACCAGAGACTTACAAAATATATGTATTTATTTCCTGTGTCAACCAAAAGTGCAAAAAATACAGGCAAAAATATGAACAAATTTTCCTTACTCAAACTGATTGGCGATAAAGTGGCAAACTTATCAATAATAAAATAAATGGTTGAACCTGAAATACAGACAAACTTGACAAACAGAGAAACTCAAATTGGCACATGACCAATTCCTGGCTAATTCCCTTGAACAACATGCTAAACCACAATATTCAGATCATAACATTAAATAAGTTCAACTACAACACCAGTATTCCAGTATGTCTATAGTGAGGAGGTGAATGTAAAGTCCACATCACCATAGCATTAAGATCAATTCCTAAAAGATTACTTTTTTAAATTCTTGCTCTTAGTCAACTTTAGCATGTGTATGTAAATGTTTGGTTTCAACTGTATAAGCACTTCAAACTCTTTTGCATGATACAATTTCATGTAAACCCTTTGTATTTGAACATAATGAATTATAAAAGTCATTTGCTTACAGTATGTGTAACTGTGAAGTAAAAAAGCTGGAAAACAGTACATCTCTCAGATTATATCAGACAACTCAAACAATTCTAATGTCTGTGGGGTTAAAAATGTCTCAAAAATATGTGTAAATGCACAGAGGGTTAGACCACACCAATTTAATAAGTTGGTTCTCGGAATCGCCGCTTAATAAAAATTGACTTCGAACTCCCACAAAAATAAAAAAACACTGTGGCTGATGGCTGCAATACTGAAGACATGCATGTTGCGTTCAAGTGATGTCGAAAACCAATTAAATCGCCCCTTTTGCTTCAGCTAGAGATATGAAGAAACATGTCTGTGGAGGGGGATCTTGCGAGGGCAGTGTTTGCAAAGACTGCTTCAGCCTTTTATTATACTTAATGCTTATGAATGCTAGTAAGCTACTGAACCCTATGAAATGTGTAACAAATATGTATTTTCCTCTCTATTTAAAGCCCTCCATTTCCACCGCTAATTTACCTTAAGCACATTTATTTATTTTATTTTATTTTTTTTATTTCACTTGCTTGTTCGCTCCATATTTTTCCGGAAAAAATCTGAGAACCAATTAATTAAATTGATGTGGCCTTATCTACAAATAGGTAATGGTTGGCAAATGTGTTCAGATATCCAAAAATGCACATTTCTATGTGCTACACAATAAAATCTGATTGAAACTGATATTTAGTGTAAATTCATCACCACTCTAATCACATCCTTTTCCAGTAACAGTCAATAACAGAGCTATGTAATTTCAGTAGCTTCACTACCAAGCTGCTTCCCAAGCCTAGTGTTTGTGTGGGCACAGGGCCCATAAGTCATATTTCAGTTCATTTACCAGTTTCGTAGTCACTTCAGTGATTGAATGGCTACATGGTGGTGTGGCATGCAAGAGAATGCAAGCCCCAGGAACATAGGCCATAGGAGTTCATCATTCCTAATGTTGTGTACCGACTGTGTTTGTTTTGGTTTACCTACTACACAGTCAAGATTGTACATTAACAAGAGTCTTGTTTTTATCATTTATACTATGCAGGTAGCCTAGTTACTTGTTGTACACTTTTGTTTGAGGGTACAGAGGGTCTGGTAATTTCAGGTATTGTGACACTACTTCTTCCTGGAAGTATTTAAATTCAAAAAGGATCAGCCCTGCTGATGGTATTTTTGAGCTGCATTCCCAACTCCTGCCTCTGAGCAAATTTTGCAGGAAGGCATAGCCAAGCTGCTATGCAGGTAGTCAAGATCAAACAGCTGAATTTGATTGATAGTGCATTGCATTACACACACGCACACGCACACACACACACACACACACACACACACACACACACACACACACACACACACAAAAGTATGTCTGCTGCAAGATGCATGAGACAATCTTAGGGATTTTCCTCAATGTGTATCAACTCGTGTTTCTTCAAATTGCCCTTGGTGGAAAACCTCTTGCCGCATTGGTCGCATGCAAACGGCCTCTCTCCCGTATGGCTGCGCTGGTGCGTTTTGAGGTTCCCCTCATGCGTGAAGCTCTTTCCGCACTCAGCGCATTGGTACGGCCTCTCTCCTGTGTGGATGCGCTCGTGGATCTTGAGGTTGCCCACGTGTGTGAAGCTCTTGCCACACTGAGCGCAGTGGTGCTGTCTCTCTCCCGAGTGTGTCTTCTCGTGTGTCCTCAGACTGCCCAGCTGCGTGAAGCTCTTGCCGCACTGCGCGCAGTGGTAGGGCCTCTCGCCCGTGTGCAGCCGGTAGTGGCGCTTGAGGCAGTACTCGCGGTTAAAGCTGCGCCCGCACTGGGTGCACTCAAACGGCCGCTCCCCTGTGTGCGTGCGCTGGTGCTTGATGAGATTCCCCACGTAGTGGAAAGTCTGACCGCACAACGTGCAGTGGTGCCGTCTCTGCGTCGAGCGAACGCGCTGCTGGTGCTGCGACTTGAGCGGAGGGCCGATGGAGTTTGTGTCAGGAGGATGGTAGGAGAAACTACTGGATTGGTCCATCTCAGAGGAGGAGGAGGCGACGGTCTGCTGGGTCCAGCTGGGTTTAGGGTTCACTGAGGGGGCCGTGAAGGATGATGTACAAGGTCCTACAAAAGTACGCACAACACACAGTTAACAGTCATTTTGGTGCTTTTTAATGGTAACGTGCCTAACCTTTGAAATACCAGCATTTTGTTACATATGTAGATGTGACTGTATGTGTGTTTTGGTGTGATAACTGCTCACAGGTCTAAGGCTGTGTGTGTGTGTGTGTGTGTGAGTAGGGGGCTGCACTAAGAGTGATCTCCTACAGGTCTCAGAGTGTGTACAAAGAGTGCATGCATGCATGTCTGTATCTTACTGGTTTTGAGCTGGTCTTCACTCTTCCATCCCTCCATCTCCTCCCCAGTGTGTGCCTGTGCTTGTGTCATGTAGCACTCTGCCGCTGCTCCCCCTGACCCCCCACACAGCTGGCCCAGAGCCGTGGGCTCCTCCGAGGACAGGGCCACCTCAGGGCACAGTACTGGAGCCATGCTGGATTGGTCCTCCACTTCCTAAAACACATGGAGAATATGGGGAATGGTAACATGCTACAACGCAAACACATGTTGTCAGGGGATTTTTTAAAAACATATTAATTTAAAAAAAAAAAATGAACTTGAACACAGTGTCTTAGCAGTTTTAAGGCAAGAACATTTCTGTGATCTGAGGAAATGAGTTTGCCCATTCATTCATAATAGTCACTGCAATTAGATTTTATTCGCTATACTTGCATGCAGGGACTGTTCCAGTTTTGATAAGAATAGTGGCGATAGTTGTTTGTGCACAAGTCTTGGAAACTCTTCTTTCTGATTGACATAAATTAATTTGACTACATTCCAGTATCAAGCATAAACCGAATAATGACAATATTATTTTAAAACCAGAATAGTCCTTGTGGTCAATGTGGTGGTCAATGTTTCACCAGTTTTATCATTTTCAATGTTTTTAACAGTTTCACAACTATGGCTTCAGTCCCCCTGCTCATAGAAATCATGGAATAAATATACGGCACCTCAAAGAGCTCGGATTTGATGTGGACAGGGATGTTGTTGGTCTGTTCTGCTGCAGACTCGGCGCTTTCTGCTGCAGGAGGAAAAAGCGGATTTAGAGGACGTTTTCATAGCACTGCATCCTAAGTACATGTTCACATTAGGATAAAGTCATGTTTATTTATTGTCATGTTTATTTATATAGCACAATTTAAAACATCACATATACAAAATTAAATACAATAGAGAGAGAAAAGAAAGCTAAAATAATATGTACAGCCTAAATTAATTTCATACTTCATTTAAAAGCCATTAATAGCATATGATCCCTTAACTTTGCTTTAAAAGCACCAATAGTTGGTGTGGATCTAATGTGGAAAGGCAGATTGTTCCACAACTTGGGCCCAGCCACTGAAAAAGCACGGTCACCTTTACTCTTCAGACGACTCTGAGAGCAGTAGCTTATCTGAGGACCTTAGAGTTCTAGGAGAGCAGTGAAAGTGTACAAGCTTAAGGATAAAGGAGAAATTCAGAGTGAATCCACCTATAGCCCAGCTGTTTGACGTCACCAAATACTGTCAGGAGGAAAAAAGACTGAAAAAATCTAATTGTAAATGGGGTACAGTGACTTCAATTTTCTGATCAATTTTTTTGAGTGTCTGTGTGTGTGTGTGTGTGTGTGTGTGTGTGTGTGTGTGTGTGTGTGTGTGTATTTGTCTCTTACCAAACTGCCTGTGCTCCCCATATTCATCTTCAGCATCATCCGACTCTTCTTTTTCTTTAATCTTCAGTAGTGGAACATCTAGCAATTTCTGATCTTCAAATGAGCCTGATGGACTCTGGCCAAAACAAGACCAGAGCGTCAGACAGGGAGTATCTTACCGTATGAGATGTGGGTACGAACAAGTGTGTGTGTGTGTGTGTGTGTGTGTGTGTGTGTGTGTGTGTGTGTGTGTGTGTGTGTGTGTGTGTGTGTGTGCACACGTACATACCTCAGCTCGGACCTGGCTTTCCTCATCCTCCAGCCATTCATTCACTTCCTGGAATGTTCTAGAGGTTAAATAGACACATAGAACAATATTATTCAGCAAAATTAGAATCACAAGCCTTAAAAGTTCAGCATCTCTCTCTGCCACTAGAGTACTCGCAAATGGCCTTTCCACATCTCAGCATCTCTTCAAATTTTGCTAAAGGGAATTACCCATAGTTCATAGTATTCTGATATGACACATGAGAGGGTGGGTTTAGGATTCAACCAAACATTTACAAACTTCAGATTTTGACAGCTAGACACCTCCACCCCCTCATAAATTTCTCATGAATATGAAATCCACGTCTGTAAGGGTGGACGTTGAGACTGCTACTGTGTGCGTACCCATTGTCTGTGTTACTTTGTTGTGTCTGGAGCTGCCGATGTAGGTCCTTCAGTTCATTCCTTAGTAAAGCCACAGTCTGTAAACACACACACACACACACACACACACACACATCTGAAATCATACAGTATATCGGAAAAACTCCCTAACAAGCTCCTGTAAATTAAACTTGTTCACTAAGATCCAATGGTATCCCGTACAGCGCTTACCTGAGGTGTGTACGCACTTGCAAACAACGCTCCGCATAAAAAACAATTCTCCTACAAGTACAATCCAGGACTTGTCATCTACAACATGAATTTCATCACAACTTTCTATGCTGATAGTTTTAAAATTAAATTTCAGGACAACTGGGCGTGGTGCATGGTGCACCCACAGGTGTTGAGGAAACCCCAATTAAGCAGGAGTAGCTGGTTTGTTCAAGCTGTGTCCATCATCTGTGTATGCCACCTCAGGTATGGTACGCTGGCATTTGTGACACCGCCTGAATGCAATGCCGTTCTATTCTCTGTTTCTGGAAAACTGTTTGCGATACCGTTAGATCAATTCTAATTAAAGTGTCTGAATCCACTCTATAACTAGAAAGCTCTTCTCTCCTGTGTAAACACCAGTCATGTTCCTTTCATGTTTTCAGACAGTGGCTATCAAAAATCTAGCGTAGCTCTGTGAAGATGCTGAATGTCATCTTCACTATTGTTGGACAATATTTTGAAATGCATTTTTGCACAGGTGTTGTCAGACTGTTAAGTCTTGAGTGCTCATTTAAAAGGCCAGAATTTGAGAGGGATCAGCCTCTTGAGCTTTTGGAATGTGCATGAAAGTCTGTTAAGTTAAAGAAGATGCATTTTCTACAGCATTTTGAGTTTTTATGACTAAAATAGAAAGTAGCTTTTGGACATTATCACAAGATCAGACAGACAGCTACATGAATTAACTGATCCTATGTTTACAATAATATTAACGACTATAGGCCAATAGCCCTTACATCAGTGATCATGAAGTCACTAGAGAAAATCATAGTTCAACACCTCAATAGACATATGGGGGGGTTTCATGACCCATACCAATTTGCTTACAAATTAGGTCGAAGCACAGAGGATGCAGTGGTTACACTGGTACATATCATATCTAAACACCTGGATAAACCTAATACTTATGCCAGGGCCCTCTTTCTTGATTTTTCCTCTGCGTTCAATACCATTCAGCCAAATATACTTCTGTCCAAAATGATAACCCTTCAGATAAACCCATACATTATCCACTGGTATTTTTCTTTTCTCACTAACAGGATACAGTTAGTCAAGGTAAATGACACACTTTCTTCTCCCATTACCACCAATGTTGGAGTCCCCCAGGGTTGCATAAGCTCCCCTAGGTTGTTCACTCTGTATACCTCTGACTGCACTATCATATAAATACCTGGGTGTCATGATTGACCGAAACCTGACTTGGACTGACCACATTGATTTCACATGCAAAAAAAAATACAGCAACGTATATACTTCCTCCGTAGGCTAAGATCTTTTGGTGCTAGTGGCCAGATAATCTTTTTATTTTTTACATCTGTGATCCAGAGTGTTATGCTTTACTGCAGTACAGCTTGGTATAGCAGCCTCTCTGTCAAAGATAAAGCTAAACTCCAACACCAAATTAAAATCTGCTCCAAGATTATTGGGCTGCCCATATCAAACCTTTTCCAGGAAGCTCATAACAAGAGTATGCTCCGATTAGCCACATGCATCTCCACTGACATCACACACATTCTTCACCAAGAATATCAGCTATTACCCTCCAACAGGCGGTTCAGAGTGCCCTCCTTTAACCGCAACAGACTCAAACATTCCTTCATACATCAATCAATTCTCCTGCTGAACCAGTCTTGTCAGTCAGTCAGACTGTATGTTTAGTGCCATCTTCCATGATGGTAATGTCTTTAAGTTATGTGGGTTATATATGTACTGTATGTAAGTATGCATGTATGTCTGTATGTATGTCTGTACTTGAGCCTGTGTCCTATGTCTACCACATGTGCAATAGTCTTTGATGTTATGTGTATGTCTGTATCTTAAGCGAGCTAAATGAGTCTTGCTCAGGAACGCAAAAAGAATTTCAGTGCAAACTGACAAATAAAGTATTATCGTATCATATCGTATCGTATTATATGGTAGTGGATACATCTGTGATGAAGATCCAAAGAGCCTTACACTGAAACAAGGCCAAAATCAACTGATGTGAAATGTTTCACACACACCTGTTTGGCCTGTGTGAGGGAGCTGTCTTTAATCTCCAGGTGTTTCTGGAGTTCATCCGTCTTCAATCGCAACTGACGGTTTGACTCCATCTGTTCTGTCAAACTCCGACCAATCTCCACTTCCTTCTCCTCCAGACGGCCAATCAGCACCCAAAGCTCCTGATTCCTTGCTACTTCATGCTGAAACACACACACACACACACACACACACACACACACACCACATATCAAGGACAAACACACACACTCATGATTGCTGCATTAACAATTCAGCTCTCTAATGACAAAGTAGGAGAAAAGTGAAGTTAGCGTTTTGCAGATGAGCAAATCCTCACAGGCCCAACAAAGTGATAGATCACTTTGGGCCAGCATAGGGCCCCACAAGGGTGCGGTTACTGGGGGCCCACCATGGGGCCCCTCTGCAAGCCAAACCAAAGCGATCTCAAAAGGGGCCCGCAAGGGATTGCTCGCTGGTTAAACCATAAAGCAGCACCTTTATGCCTGTTTGTGAGAGAGACGTCTGACCTGTAATACTTGTGTGATGAACTGAGTGGCCTTCTCCAGGTTGATGCAGGCTTGCTTGTGATTCATATCCATATGCTGCGTAAACTCATTCATCTTCACACACACACACACACACACACACACACACACACACACACACACACACATAAATCAGGGGGAGGGGACTATTCCAAGATGGTGATTAGGCCTAAGTGATAAACATGGATAGTTAACCTAGAGAGAGTAGTAAACCTGCTAAACCTGCTAGAGTAGTCTGATGGCTTTGAGTAGTTATGGAAATGAAGACAAATGCTCCTCTATTATTACCAATAACGTTACCTCCTTCTTGGAATACCACCCACATCAAGGAATAATCACACCGTACAAGAATGGCCTGGATGCCAGGAAACTTGCTCTACCTCAAGTGGAATGTGTCCTTGTTCAGACCAGTCCTTCCAATCTAAACCATCTACCAGACTAGGACCATCTTAGACCTACCTCCAGTCCCTCTTCTCCCTGTCGACAAGCACAACCGGTGGGTGCAATATCCTCTTGTATTTAGCGTTGAAGCCTAGCTTCTGATTTTCCCTGGACGATGTTTTGTACGCTAGGCAGCTTGAGAAATAGGCAACTTGGTCGGTTGGCTGGCTGACTGGCTGGCTGGCTTGGCTTGTTTGACATGCAAACCTCAAAAAAGAAACAGTCAACCTCCTCCGTTACACAGTGATAAAGTGAGACAGAACACTGTCTTTTCTGAATATTTCATCGCTGATAACACAACCAGCTTGTTTGGCACGTTTGGAGATTTTTTGTTATTCGATTGAATGGTGCATATTTGCATGTTTGTTTTGCTTTGCTGGTCACGGGCTTCCTCTACTGTTTTGCTGTTAGTTCTGTTTGGATGCATGAGCGCCATCTGCTGATTTGGAGTTGTGCTGTCCCCAGTGACATGTTTGTGCCGATCTTGTGTTTTGAAGCTCAAGAGAACGTAGAAGCATCTCCATCTAAGACCTCTTCTCTCAACAAAGCAAACCCACACTTACTGATGCTGGTATGAACTGCATCCGTTGTAAATCTGTTGTCATATGACTTGAGGTTACCATAGTTCAGTAATTAGGCAATAAATTAGGCAACAAATAAGTGAATGTCAGGTGCCTGAATATAAATAGAAACAGGAAGGTCAAACAGCAGGCTTTGAGTTGGCTAGAGGCAATATTAAAAATGTCACAATCTTTTGGTTAATTAATACCTACAAAATGTTACCCTATTATTGGCAAAATAGCCTATCCATGAAAATAGAAAAATGCATAAATATAAAAACAGGGCATAGGCTATGATATTTCACAAGTGCTTTGGCTGTAGCAGTTCCTTGCAGTTTGTGTGGAGCCAGCAGAACAAGGGGGGCTAAGGGGAGCAGACTGGGGGATGTCCTTCCGTCTCAGTCAGGGCCACTTCCTCTAACAATGTGTAACTAAAAGGACCTTTGCAACAATGTCACAAATAAAGTTTGGATCAGGAGAGCATGTGGAGATCACAACTGAGTGAACACCCCTAAATCTGTTTTAGGTCATGGCCAACAATTCCAGGAAGACTGTTATTTTCTTTTCCCTGCTTTTGAATCTCTTTCTCCTCCTGGTCTCCACTACAGCTGGTAAGCAAGTTAAAGCAACTAATAACTATTGTACAGAAAGGCTTGTAAATCTGCAAGGGAATGCACGTATTTTCTATATGGAGAACCGCTGACGGTTCATGTGGAAAAAGACAGAGAGCAATGTTATTAGAGAGAATATCAGAAAAGAAAAGAATTTCAGAAATGCACATTTGCAACCATAAATCTGAACTTGGACAAGTTCACAGCTGGAACATGTGACGGCTTATTTTCCTCTGTCAGCCCAGTATTGTGAGGGGAAGTGTGGCCAGAAGCTGGACACATGTTCTTGCCACTCCACCTGTGGCTCTCTGGGCACCTGCTGTGCAGACCTGAAACGCTTCTGCCTGGACATCTCGCCCCACTCTGGGTCCATGCTAGGAGGGACAGATTTCACCCTGCTCAACACAGCTTTTCTTCAAAGTGATACAGTACTCTGCAGGTCAGAATCACACTTTCAGTAAATAGTTAACTCCTATACAAAATATATTGACATTTCACCTGTTGTTATTGTTAGCCATCTGTCAGGGAGATACATGTCAGTGAGGTTCTTTACCATAAGTCCCTGTCTTATAGAGATTATGTTTTCCATTCCCTTCTAGTGAGGGAGAAAAGGGGGTTGTTACATTGAAACAAATGATGGGAAGGAGCATATAAATGGTCATTTTGACATTCCATAACTGTTACAAAATCTAGTTAATGATTCAAAGTATTTCCAAATGCTATTTCCATAAAGCTATCTCCACCTCTGACATTCTGTAACCGTCCATTTCACATTGAACAGTTAATGATTCAGAGTGCTCAAGTTGTGTTCACATAAGCATAAAATCTTAACTAAATTTAAATATGGAGAAACATGGAGGAAAAAAGACATAACCCTTAAGTTTTCTCAGTTCCCAGTCGTGGTACCGGTATGCCATTAAGACTGAACTGGAGTACTCAATCTTCCGTTGCTGAAATCTCTACTGTTCATCATGTCAAGAGTTTGTAAATGTATTTGCCCCCTTCACCATAGGTTTCAACCTTCCACTGAGACAGAAGGGTATGTTGATAAAGATGGTGTCGGCCATTGCATTTCTCCCCTGCTCTATGAGACTGGCTGGATCCCTTTTGAGGTCTTAATCAACGGGGTGGCCAAAGCCTGGGGATCATGGCTATCAGGTGGGCTCACATAACTAAAACCAGAGCCTTAGACGGACTTTGGTACAACTCATCTGTTACATCTGACAGATTCATAAAAATTTTCATGTCAAGCATCTATCTATTAATGCAAGGAACGTCTGTCTGTGTGTCCCTGTGTGTGTGTGTGTGTCTGTCTGTGTGTTCCATGCATAACTCTGCAACCGTTTGTCCGACTGACCTCAAATTTGGTATGCATCTTGCTAATGGCATGAGTGAGTGCAGTGCCAAGGTTGATGTTTTTTGGACAAAGATTAGTAAAGATATCGTTAAATGAAGCTCAGTAGACTCCTGCTAACTATGTAGCCACTCCCCCTGTCACTCCCAGCGCAGTACTGGAGAAAAAAGTCTTTGCGACACAGGCAATTCACTTGTAATTATGAATATAATTAATACAGTGGCGTAACTAAATTACTGTATTGACGTTGTCATTCAGTGACAAATTATCTTTGAAGGCTGCAAGCTTGTTTTGTTCTGCTCCTGCAGTGCACCACAGCAAACTGGACGGCAAGTTTAAGCTGATCCTGGTCAATGCCACACAGTGGCAGTATTACGGCACCCCAAACACAGGAGGAACCCTGCGGATGACGTGGAACTCATCTCTTATCAATGCTGAGAAAGTCAATGTGGAACTCTGGGGCTATAATGAGACAGGTGAAAACACACACACACACACACACACACACACACACACATTTCTACTATTACCATAACTCAGGAGGAACTGAATGAATTTGCTTTGATAACTGACTTCTGCCACAATGTCAATGAGAAATGTCCAACTTTTAGGAAGTTTTAGTTTTTTTTCCTGGTAAACAAAGCTGAGATGAAATTCAATTGGGAAGTAGTTGGCAACCGTCTCTCAAGAGACATACTGTGCCTGTTCTCCTCAACATGACACTAATACATTTGAGATTTTCACCCTTTCTCTCATAAATTAAGAAAGGGATCATCTGCCACGGTTCCAATCTTTAACTGTTTGTCTCTTTTATGGATCTAATTGCATTACATACTGTACTAGTATTGGGCATCACATTTGGCCAAGGATGGCCCAGTTTATAGCTTTACAGCACTAGAAAATCAAGATCAGTCCAGAGTTCAGGATGTACCTTGTTGTAAATACAAATTAAATCTAGCCTTTTATGGAGCACTTTTCTGTAGGCAAGGTAAGCTTATTGATGTTGCTTAGCTCATTACCTTAAGGTATACTGTATGCTTGACATAGGAATAGTAAATAGACCATACAACAGTTGGGTCGGCTTGAACTATTCATGATATTTAATCATGAATAGTGATCAAATAGCACTCCTCAGTCTTCACTTCACCTCACTTTGTGTGTTTCTCTAATTCATATATACAAATATGTCACATCCATTAATGCCAGTTTTCCCAACATAACTACAAGTCACATGTATTCCACTTTATAGTCATCTTTATCAGGGATGCCAATTACCATGGAGGACGCTGTATGTCACTACCGTATGTCAGTGGTTTTCTCCTGAATGAATGAATGTACAGTGATGCAGCCATTCTCCACATTCAGGTGAGCAGTATGGGGAGTCGTGGACAGCTGAGTGGCAATATCTGTACTCATTGGGGACGGCTGTCCCTAACAGTGGGGCCTTCAGCTTCGTGCCCAAACCAGCTGCAGACACCCTCTGGAGGTGGGAGATGGGCAGCATGAGAGTCAGTCCCAGCACACACAGCCATGGACACAGGTAGGCAAGGCTGCTCACCTGTTTTGGAAACGTCTTGGAGTACTTTACAGGCAACGTGAGACCCTTATGGTTGTTAAGGCTTATCTTATCTTATCTCATCTTATCTTATCACAGCCAGCTGTCTGTAAAAAAAACTTTTACTATTCTACATCTGTAAACTTTTCCATGTAGTCATTTACCTCAAAAATATGTGATATGTTACATGAATTAACTTGTTCCAATAGACACGCTGTCCAAAAAATGTACATCCAAATCTGTGCAGTACTTTCGAGTTATTTTGTACACAGACACACAGAGATGCCGGTGAACACATAACCTCCTTGATGGAGGTAATAACAATAGTAGTCAATTAAAACAACACAATATGCCCCCCGCTCAATACATGATCCCACTTTCCAAATTCTCCACACTTTTTTTTTTTTTTTTTGTAAATAGCCTACACCATTCATTATTAGAAAATTATTTAACATAACAGTGTAAAGCTTTGATAATATTTACAATATTTAATTGTGTACATTTTTGCCTGGATGACAAATATTCAAAAAGCAGCAGAGAGGTTTTTTATTTTATTTGTGTTTTTATTGTTTTTTTAATTATTATTATTGTGTTATTTACATATAATACAAATAGTGTCCTCACACCCCCCAAAAGCAAGCCATAGGCGACAGTGGCAAGGAAAAACTCTCAGCTGTGAGCTGGAAGAAACTTTGAGAGGACCCAGGCTTTTGGGGGAACCCGTCCTCCGTGGGCTGGGACAGCAGAGGGATGGAGGGATGTCTGACAGAAGCTGAAACAAGAAAAGTCAGACTTATCAGATGAAGCATCTATTTAAAAAAAAAAATAATAATAATAAATGAGACAGTGGCACGCTTCTTTCATCTTACACTTCCTACCTGTAAATTGAGAGAGTTCCTGCTGGGGCTGAGAGATGTGCTGAGATCCATTGATTTCCCAATGGCTGCCATGTTGTATGATACTCATATTAGTGCTGTCAGGACACATGTACTGTATTGTGAGCCTATGTGCAGGGAAAACAAGCAAGGAAGGTTTCAATGTCAACTTTTACAATCAAAGTTACATGTGCAATTATTACTCCTCTTGTCATTTAAAAATATTAAACTTTAACTAATGCACAATTGTCCTTGAATAACATGATCATAGCATCCCATTCTCTCTATCTTCAACTCTTGAGTGCTGAGTGAAGAAACCACTAGGCCTTGCAATGCAAGGTAGTTAAGAGAAATATATACCTTACCTTGGTAACATTGACCTGACACTTCTCATACAAACCATACAAAGCAGTTTTGATGGCAGTTTCTAAGTTTGGTGTCAGCAGTTTCCGTGAAGATGGTCTCTCTCCTCCCCCTTGGAACTTTCTTGTCCTCTGTTTTTACTTCTGTTGCACCACTGAACATGAAAGAGCACATTTCATGAATTTGAGCCTCGAGACCTGAATGCTTCTGTTCTCTATCTACCAGGTGTCTTACTGACTTTTTATCCCTCCTGCTCCCTCTTGGTGTTTAGTCCTATCTTTTAGGACTTCAGATTGATGCGGCTTGCACTGCTCCTCGCCTCTGACAGAGCAAGCCGCATTTGTCGAGCCCATCGGTAGGCCTCCTGCTCAGCAGTGTCCGCTTTCAGCCTTTCCTCTACGCGCCTGTTTCTCTCCTCCGCCTCTCGCATCAGCTGCTGCCTCCTGTTCATCTTTTCCTCCATCAGCCACTTTGCATTCTCCCTTTCATTCCTCTCTGGGAGCAATTCAGCCTCCTGTTCCTCCCATAACCGCTTCTCCACTTGCTTTCCATAGCTGGGCTGGAAGAGCTTGTAGATGCGGCCTGGCACTGAAGCGACTTTGTTTGCCATGTTGACGCATTTGGCTTTTCTTTTGGCAAACCATCTTTCTCTTTTCTCCTTCCTTTTATAATGTTTAGCTAGTTTTTCTTCTTTCTTTAATTCCTTCTCCTCCCTTTTTCTCAGAATTTTTTCCCTCTTTTCCTTCCTTTTCTCTTTCTTATGCTCTGCCACCAGAATCGCTTTTTTCTTTTTTCTCTCCTTGGCCAGTTTCTTGTCCATTTGTTTCTGTTGTTGTTTCTGCTGCAGCTTCTGTTCCTTTGTTTTTTTCTTTTGTTGCTTTTCCAGAAACTTCTGTTTGTCTTTTTCCTTCTTCTCCTCCTCCTTCAGGTTCTTCCTGCACATTTTTAAGTCTGCTTTCAACTTTGCTGATTCTAGTTTCAGCTCCTTTTCCACCCTCTTCTGACCCTCTTTTATATCAGCCTTAAGCACCTTCAGCTCATCCTTGATCTTCTCTTTCTGCAAAGGCAGCATGTGTTTCTTGTTCTTTTGGAAGTCTTTCTGTTTTGACTCCAGCTGCTCTTTCTCCATTTTGTATGATGCCTTTGCATCTTTTTCTAGCTGTTTCACTAGCTCCATTTTCCTCTCTATGGTCAGTATTAGATACTGGAAATGCTGAAGCTGCTTGTTTGGCTCCTCTTTGTTCTTCAGTAGGTCAAATACTTCCTGATCCTCATCACCACTGCTCTCTAGGTCTTCATTGGTCAAAATATCGTCATCTTCACTGTCCAATGAAGCCTGACAAACAAAAAATATCTTACATTTACAAACATTTACAAATCATTTAGCCTTTATCATTATCTTTTTGCTATAACCAAATTAGAAAATATACCCTAGATGGCACATCATCCCAACTACGAGTCAACGTTTTTGAATTTAACAAAATCAATACTTATCAGTTTCAACTTACTCTGGCTTGTGGTGTCTTTACTGCCTTCCTCCCAAGCCCAGTTTGAAGAGTCGTAGGACAAACCAAGGTGGTGTGTGGTTTGTGCGAGAGGCCAGACAAAGGTTTTAACTTGAGGGGGAATGGGCACCTGTGTGGGGAAGAGGAGCAGTCAGAGTTGGTCCCTGGAGAGTCAAGGGAGTCTGAGTCTGACTCGTCACCATGGGCCACTGTTGAGCGGGAGCACAGGGGAGGTTTTGATGTTTGCCTCCTGGACACAGCGCGAGCTGCAACATCTCTTCTGTTACCGTCAGCATTACAGGAAGGAAGGGGTCTGGATGTGTGCTGCCAACCGTTGGGTAGAGGGCGAGGAATGGCACCTCTATTGCTGTTTGATGAGCCTTCCAACAGGCTGGCAGCAACATCAGCCTTTTCCTCTTTCACCTGGGCTTGGGTCTTTGATGTCCTGTTGTTTGCATCAGTGTTAGGAGGCATGGCTACATGAGGCGTGGCTTTAGGAGGAGAAACTTTAGGAGGCGTTGCTTTAAGAGGAGCAGCATTAGGAGGCGTGGCTTTTGGAGGAGCAATCATGAGGGGCGTGGCTTTAGGAGGTACAACTTTAAGAGGAGCAGTTTTAGGTCGGACCACTTTAGGTGGAGCAACTTTAGGAGGAGACTTTAGAGTAGGTCGCCGCTCCCACACTGGCTCAAGAGTAGAACCAGAGGAGCTGGAGCAGGGTCGACTTTCCTCAGATGATTCCATCTGTAAAGATAACAATACAATATTTTGTATGTGACAGTGGTGCCAGTAATTGTAAAGAATTACAATACACTTGCATTACAATACAAGAGTTACAATACATGTCTGTCTGTTATGGCTTTGTTGAGATGCCTCTCTGCATAGCCTACCTCCTCTTCATAGTGCTGAGACCTGCCCACCAGGCCACTAAACATTCCTCTGAACACCTTCAGGAGACGAATGTCTGATGGGCTTCTCTCCACCTGCCATGCAACAGCCTCCTATTATACACTGGAACACTTTCATTCCATTAACTCCAGCTGTCTTTACAAATATATTAATATTAATATTATTATTATAATTCATAATAATAATAATAATAATAATAATAACATAAACTTACTACTGATGGCCATGTTGATTCCGATCCACTGCTTTCAGGCTGCAAAAATGAAATCCAGTTCAAGTCAGTTACATGATATTCCTTTAATTTTATCATTCCTTACTTACTTAGTGATGAATTACAAAATGCAGCCATTCTATTGTCTTTAAGATAACTGTAAGGTTTTGAAGAAATTCACTGTGACTTACAGGTTCAGGATGGATTCTTGTGGGAGACATCAGTTCTGAGTAGAAGAGATTTGTCTTACTTAAACAGACTGAGCAAAACATTCTAATGAATATTTACAGATTTTTACATTGAGACCATGAATATTATGTTAGATCTTAAAAAATGCTTTTGAACAGCTCTGTGTTAACCAATTAATGGAACTTACCAGATGTCGCAGTCTGGTATGGGTTTCAATTGAACGTTCACTCAATAACTTGTGTTTTTGTAACTCACAATGCATCTGGTAAAATGAGCTTTTCTGTTATGAGACTCTGGTTCTGATGACATACTGAGGTAGCATTCTGGTCCATTATGACATCATAATAATGGAACTATG
>JAODXP020000019.1:23572932-23575432 GCA_027497455.2 Sardinella longiceps
GGTGTCAACGGGGCCCTAATTGTGTCCTATCTCATCGCTGGGTGGATTTTTCTGACAGCAATCGATACCAGAAAACACATGTTTAGAATTAGATGAGTGCACACATGACAGAGTAGGGAAGCAGAACTGGGCACGGGCCAGTGAATGACAGAGAGAGAGAGAGAGAGAGAGAGAGAGAGAGAGAGAGAGAGGAATCAACTGGATTGGACACAGATTGTTATTGCATCTTTTCTATCTTTTGATTTGTCTCATCTGCTCCATCTGGGGGGACAGTGAGGCATGTTTGGGACATGTCATGGTCATCTGCGGAGAGCAGCTAGCTAGCGCTGATTCAGATTAGGCTAGATCAGAAACACACTCCTCTTTGATGGACTCACTAATCTTCCCTCGACACACAGTAATTCCAATTTGTGGAATATGCCACTGGTATCATGAAACATTTTTTCCCATTGAGGTATTTGCCTGTCAGAATGTATCTGTGACAAGGGTTCTGACTTTGTTTGATCCCTACATCAGCTCTCTGGCGATGGTTAAGGGCTTATGGATGGCATCTGGAGCCTGGGGCTCTGAGTAACCTAGAGGGATGGCCTCAGTCATTTGTGTATGTGTGTGTGTGTGTGTGTGTGTGTGTGGATGGCCTCAGTCATACTTCAGCAGAAGATCCATCAGTCCTGTGTCCTTGTTGATTTGCATTCACATGTAATCATTTAGCTAATGCCTTTATTCAAAGCAGCTTGCAAATGAGGACAAGCATTCAAGCAGCAGTGTGGAAGGAGATCTTACAGCAGCGCTCCTAATCACTGTTACCAATGCTGTTTCAGTGATGGTGCTATTTGCTCTTGTCTTATAGTTTTTATTCTTTGTCTTTTTGAGCAAAATGGAGCAAAAGTCTGTCAAAAAGGAACAAAAATACACACAAAATATCCATAGACACTATATGTACTACATACATACATACATAGACACTCACGACACACACACACACACACACCACACTCACACACACACACACACACACACACACACACACATAGTTTAGAAAAAAAGTTCAAGCCTGTCATGTCCTTCTGCAGGGGCCATATCCAACGACACCTCCCTGTTCACCTATGACTCGACCCACCTGCAGGATTCCTACCTGTCCTTTCCCAAACACCACGATCCAGATTTTGTTCCGGTGTTTTCTCTGCCCGAGAGTCCTGATGACCCTCTGGTGAGTGCCATGCTGAAGATCTGCTTTGGGAATGGGGCCAGCTTCTGCAAGTACGACTCCCTGGTCACGCGCAGCCTAAGCATGGGCAACGCCACCATGAGTGCCTTCCGCAGTCACACAGCCCTGGTGGATGATCTCACGCCAGGTAGGTCACTGTGAGGCCCATCACAGCACGCATGGAGATTGCAGATGGATTCTTGTTGCTTTTACTTCAAGGGGTAATTAACCTGAGCAGAGATGCACAGCAGCAACAATGAACATGAGGTCATAGCACACTTCCTTGGTCTGTGTGTGTGTGTGTGTGTGTGTGTGTGTGTGTGTGTGTGTGTGTGTGTGTGTGTGTGTGTGTGTTAACAGCTTGGACCAGACTCTTCAGTGCTATAATTTGTTAATTCGTTAACTTAATAATTTAGACTCTCACACATCAACCAAACAAATTCATGCATAGAGTATATTCTGTAAATGTTTACATACATAGTACATACTGTCAGGCATGCAGACTGAAGGACACATACTGCACATCAATCTGCATTAGCCCCAAGTGTAGCTAAGGTGACACACCTCTCCTTTCCTCTCCTCTCCTCTCCTCCTCTCCCTCCCCTCCTCTCTCCTCTCTCCTCTCATCTCTGCCCCTCTTCTCTCCTCTCCTCTCCTCTCTTTTCATCTCTCCCTCCCCTCTCCTCTCCTCTCTCTCTCCTCCTCTTCTCTCCTCTCCAGTGGTGGCCTGTGGGTTCCTTCCTGCCCCAGCACGGGGTGAGAAAGAGGGGCTGGTGTACTTGGAGGGGGCAGAGCTGTCATTCTCCTGCACCTCTGGTCACGTGCTCATAGGCTCCCCTCAGCGCACCTGTCAGGATGATGGCCAGTGGTCGGGCACCACCACTCACTGTGTTACAGGTAACCACAATCACTAGACTGACAGAATGTTCTACAACCACTTTTCATAAGTTTCAGGATTCAAGAAATGTATTTGTCACATGATTTTATTTGTTGAGGTACAAAGAGCAGTGAAATGGAGATTGTGACTAATGCTCCATTCTGTGCAAGCAAACAATCTCTAATAAAAAAAAATATATAATAAATTAAACATTATATGATAAATAAATAAAATAATAATCAAATAGAAGTCGGTATGCATAGGCGAAATTTGCAGAGTTTAGGTTGTGTGGAAACCGACCGTTAAAAACCAGAACCCTTTCTCCAGAGGGCAGCCTATGGAGGACATTGTGCCTGAAAAGGTGCATGTCTTGATGATCCTGTTTGCCATAGTCTGACATGGCCTGGATTGGCCCT
>JAODXP020000019.1:23580432-23610432 GCA_027497455.2 Sardinella longiceps
ACACACACACACACATAAAAACATTAAATCAAAAGCAGAGCATGTGGCCGAGGAGCCCTGTAGCCAAGGTGTCCACACACACACACACACTCTCCCTCATACACTTTAACACACAGACACACACACATACACACCAAGTCAGAAGCACTGTGTCTGAGGAGTGGGAAAGGGCCAAGGCCACACACACACACACACACACACACACACTTACACACACACTGTACACACACAGCTGCTGGAGATGCTTGTCCCTGTTGCCTTTGACATCCTAAAAGTAAGAGTAGCCACATTGCACAAGTGGAATTGTAAGTGGAATCAAATTTAATTAAATTTTACATCATTTAGTGTATTTCAAATGTGAATCACAATTCTGCATCCTGTTTGTTACCTCAATTCAAATCCAACTGGAATTGAATTCAGTTTTGTATTTTACACAATCCTGCGCCGCCCACACGTTAGTGCTTTTACTGGTCAGTTTATTCAGTTCACTCAGAATCCATTCTGTAAAAGTATTCCAGCGTGTTTATTGACACTGACCTTTACTGACCTTTTGGGTTCCTGCTCCCCACCAGCAGCTGCTAATCTAAAACAACAGCAGCAGCAGCACGTACTGTAACTGTATGCAGACATCTTGGCACGCCAGTTAATCTAGTGATGGTTAATGCAAAGCAAAGATGACCAAGATAGAGCAACATCGTACAATACCACTGGAGCAAATGGAAATAGTTCTGATTCGGAATAAGTGGAATGGCACATTGTGTCACAATATACACTTTTCAGTGATTGTTGGTATCAATGTATGAGTGCTTGACTGTGGTCTGCTTAAAGGGGGTGCCCCCCCTCACTCCCCCTTTGCAAGAATCTGTGGTCATGAAGTCTGATGGTTTCCTGATTTGACACAAGATCACCCAAATACACTCATTCACACACACACACACACACACACACACACACACACACACACACACACACACACACACACACACACAGTCTCTCATTTACCCATGAGGAGTGTCTAATTTGGCCTCCTCATAGTGTGCGTCTGACTCATGTCTTTGTTTCAACACACACACACACACAAGTCATTTTTATTCATATAGTGAGCATTTTGCAACACAAAAGCCACTTACGCAGACAAAAGCTAAACTAGTCAGCCAGCATGGGTAGTGAGGCAGGCTAAATGTAGACATAGTGCCCTCATGCTTATCGGTCCTCAGAGGCGGGAAGGCAGGAGATAGAGTAACTATCCAACAGTCCAAACACTTAAAGGTACTATGTCTCAGAAAAGCCATATATCACATTCATACTCCCATCTGCCATTTGTCTTGGCATTGGACTCAAGAAAACATTGTCCCTTCACCGGTCACTGTCCATGCTCCACACCATTCACCAACACACCTCTCTCTCTCAAACATGTCCACAGATCGAATTCTTTTCAACCCGAGATATTGAACAATATTAGAGAGAGTCTGATCTATGGTAACGGGCAGCGATTCTCCTTCCAGTAAATATGTATAATGTAATATTATAACATATTAATATTAATTTATTAATTGTATATATAATATAATATATATTATTCTTATATTAATATTATATAATAAATTTATAAACATGACCTGTGGGGTCTCAGTATTCTCAACACAGCTGGCCAGCTGATCACCGCTAACATTAGCCTACCAGCTAGTGACACATTCAGCAGGACAAATCAGCAGTGATTCATGTAATTAACCAATCTAAAAGAGAATTGGCAAGTCCAGCAGCAAACTTTATTTCATCTTCATTTCCTATTAGCGCTGTTGTATTGTCTCTTTGCTTCGCCTCAGAATGAGTTTTTAGAATTCCTCTGTAATTTGTGGTGGGGTTGAGCTGATTTCTCGCTTCAGTAATCCTGATATTTGTAGCTTTGCTCTTCATTTAGTTCAGATTGCTATCCTATTCTCATGGTGATGTCGGGGTAGTGCTTTCCACAGGTTTGCTAACAAGATTAGAAAATGCTTGATGACAATAGACAGTAAATTTAGCAGTCTATAAACAAAAAAACTGAAAAAAAGACTCCGAGAAAGATGTAGCTTACATCGAAACATTAGTCTTTTGTTATGCACCGTTAAATAAAAAGTTAAAAGCTCTCTGGCGAGTTCATTCAAGTGCGCCCTCAGGCCATCCGACTTCTTCGTCTTTTGGTATCTTTGCTCTTAGATTGGCTTGCGATTCACTCTCACTGCCTAACACATACTGGTATTACAAGACAATAGAGTTGAAACAGTTGAGCTGACCTGATGGAGTGGCTCTCTCCCATCTCTCTGATCAGACGTCAGTGATTACAGAAGGAACAGTGCAACCAGGGCCAATACCCTCATCCTAGAATCACTTGCCCACTGTATTCTGTTGGCCCAGGCAGGACGAGTCCATGTCCTCCTACTGACAATGAAAAACTAAACTTAAAAACTTAAAAAAAGAGACAATTTTCAAAAAGACAAATAAGGACAAATTTAGAAAAGACATCACATAAGTCATATTAAAGAAAGAAAAATATCAAAACAAAACTTGTGTTAGACAGAGCAGTGTGACTCACCAACACACACACACACACACACACACACACACACACACACACACACACACACATTTGTTCTGAATGACTCAATCCTATGTCTGGTGACTCAAGTTCTTTGTGTCTGACCGATAACCTTGCTGAGGATCTGGTGTGATCTGCTGACTCTCTCTCTCTCTCTCTCTCTCTCTCTCTCTCTCTCTCTCTCTCTCTCTCTGTGTGTGTGTGTGTGTGTGTGTGTGTGTGTTCTGACAGATAACTTGCAGGGGATCATACTGGCGTGTGTGGGGGTCTCGTGCGCTCTCGTGACTCTGGTTGCAGCCATCACCTTTTATAACCGAAAGCTCAAGAGGTGAGTTTAAATCCCACATCTTCTTCAGGTGAGGGGTGATTATTTTCATGTGTGTGCGCCCGCGTGTGTACTGTGTGCGTGCATGTGTCTATCTGTGTGCGTGTGTGTGTGTGTGTGTGTGTGTGTGTGTGTGTGTGTGTGTGTGTGTGTGTGTGTGTGTGTGTGTCTTCTGTGTATTCCGTGTCTGTGAGTGTGTATTCTTGGAAGATTCCCCCTACAGTACATCCAATCAAAAGCAATGGGTGTTGATGAAGCTATAGGAGGCCATAAAAGAAGGCCTTGAGTGATCTCATATAGCTTGTAGCTTCCGTGGGACATCAAAGGTGATGCTTATTTATGGTGGGGCTTTTGGGCGCCTGGGGCAGCAGCAGCAGCAGCATACCCAATCACCTGAGTGAGGGAGAGAGAGAGGGGGGCGGGGTGAGGGGGGAGAGAGGGAGGGACAGAGGAACAGAGGATGGACATGTCAGTCGAGAGGAGGAGGTAGAGGGTAGATATCTATGGGGAGAACACGCACACACACACACACACACACACACACACACACACACACACACGCAGGGAGAAAGAGAGAGATCAGGGTCTCTTGTCTTGAGTCAGCTCATGAGAGTTCTCTCTCTCTCTCTCTCTCTGTCTCTCTCTCTCTCTCTCTCTCTCTCTCTCTCCCCCACCTGTCCCCCAGTCCTGGTCCCCCTGATAGCTAGACTGTCTATTTGTCTTCCTGTCCTCCTGGTGGAATGAAAACAGATCGTCTTTCACGCTCAAGCGAGGAGACACACTGAGGCTTTGAACCTGGGACTAAAGAACACACAAGAGACAAAAGAGTTTTGTAAACTATGTGCGCACACACACACAGAGAGGCATTCCCTCTCTCATACACATGCAGTTTATACACAGGCATATGCCCTCTGAACGCACACACACACACACACACATACACACACACACACACACACACACATCCAGAGCCTAATCCTCTCTTATACACATACACATACACATACAGTATATACACAGGCATATGCCCTCTGAACACACACACACACACACACACACACACACACACACACACACACACACACACCAGAGCCATTCCCTCTCTCATACACATACATATACAGTATACAGTACACAGACCTATGCCCTCTGAGCACACACACACACACACACACACACACTTACTCTCTCTCTCTAACACACTCACACACACACACAAAAAACACACACACATATATCACACACACACACACACACACACACACACACACACACACACACACACACACACACACACACACACACACACACACACACACACACACACACACATCTAGATCCATTCCCTCTTTCATACACATACAGTACAATGTTTATAGAGAAACACAACCTCACACACACACACACACACACACACACACACACACACACACACACACACACAGTCAGGTGTACACTATAGCCCCTTCCAGCACTCCAGCCGTGTTGTTGAGTGCCTGTGCTGGAACTTGTTTAATGTCCACACATGACATATGAAAGGCTGTGGGCTGTGTGGAGCAGGAGGGAGCTAGTCATTAGTGTCCAGGCTGAGCCTCTGCTTCCAGGAGAGCAGCTAGCGCACCAAACCAAATTGGAGAGCCGGCATCGCTCACACAGGCCAACACAGCATTCCTGTGTGCACGCTTGAAAATAAATGCCCACACATGCCCACAGACACAGTCATGGAGACCTATATGTACTGTACACACACACACACTCGTACATGTGTGTACACAAACACACAGTAAATACGTTATTTATATAACTGCTCTCTTATTAGTGACTTACTTTTGTCTTTGTTTCAAAATCAAAACAAGAGTAATGATTTTAAAAAGAAACAAAAAGATTTTCTCTCTCTCTCCTCTTTCTTCCCCTCATACACACACACATGACACACTCACATTAATAAACATACTCATCCATCCAATCATTCATTCATTTCCCTTCCTTCCTTCCTTCCTTCCTTCATTCATTCTTTCATACATCCATCTCCATAACCATGCATCGATTCCTACATTGGCAGGTGCTGTGTTGTGCTGTGCTGTGCGGCTGGCTGTACTGTAAGAGCAGGCCTCCAGTAGAGTGGGGTAGTTTGGGGCAGATTGGCCTTGTCTGTCTCTGCTGAGTGTGTGAGAGAGTGAGCCCTGTCTAGCCCAGGCAAATCTCTCTAGGGTGCTTTCCAGCACTTAGGGCTTTCCTCACGGGCCACAGCACACCATAGTGGAAGAAGGGAGAGGCTATTAAGGCTGTATGTGCATCTACCCACCCCCCACTCACTCACTCACACACACACACACACACACACACACACACACACACACACACACACACTTAGAACGCTCCATTCAAAATCCCCAGCAAGCAAGAAAGCAAGTACCCCCATGCCTGACTGGTGAGACATCAAAGTGCTGAGGTGAGGCCCGTGAGAGGGAGGGAGCTGAGCTGAGCTGAGCTGAGCAGAGCAGAGCAGAGCACAGGTGTGGAGGCCAACAGGCTGGGCTGGCTGGGGTTGGGATTCAGGTGGGGGTCGGAGGGGATGGGGAGAGCTTCTGTAGGCGGGAGAGTCCCTGATAGGGTGGGGCTCTTGGTTTGGGAAAACCCATGAGCCTGTGTGTGTGTGTGTGTGTGTGTGTGTGTGTGTGTGTGTGTGTGTGTGTGTGTGTGTGTGTGTGTTGAGGGAGGATAAAGGTGATGAGAATGATGGAAGTTTTAATGGGTTGAACAAATTTGTTTAGTCAGGGTCAGTGTGTGTGTGTGTGTGTGTGTGTGTGTACACATGCAGGCGCCTGTTGGATAGGGGTGTATAACAACAACGATGTAGCTAATTACTGTACCGTGACATTTTTCTACTGACATAACACCCTCATTTTGAAGTCATCCTTCATTATATGCCGTGTAAATTGACCATGGAATGAATGTTCCCAAGCAAGGAGGTTCATTCTGCTCATTATGGCTTTACTCAGAAGTGTCATGCTCTCAGCAGGTATTAACAGGTTGCTCTCGTATCTTTAAATGGGATTTTAACCTTTTCTTTCTTTCTGGTGACCTTCACTGATAATATTAATGTTGGGTTGCTTTTGTCTTTCAGGGAAAAAAAGGCGAAGCTGGAAGATACTGTGATATTTAAACAAATGTGAATTTTGTTTCGTGTTTTCTCATCATCTGAAAAAATCTAATGATACTGTATGTACTGTACAGTGTCCTATGCAATTTTCTGTTCTATCAATCAGTTTATTTATTGGGGATGTTTTGTAGCATGCTGTATGTTGACAAGTATTTAGTCAATGTTATGTCCCTGTTAATGTGCAATACAGACAGACTGAGTGATACATCCACACAAAATATTCAACAGTTGATTCCCTTCAAACAAGAAAAGAACAGTATGAATGCCTATAATAGACATGTTAAGAGAAGTTAAAGTGATAGGTTTGCGTCATTCAAGCATAGCCCTGTTGCATGAGCCTACTGAATGCACTCGATAGTGAGTGGAATGAAAGAATTTGGAACAACAGACCAAACGTAAATGCAAACGAGCAAATCTTATTGAGTCAATGGGACAACTAATCTTACTTTTGATTTTGAATGATTTTGGTGGCATTGACTCAATGTAAATTGCTTGTTCGTGTTTTCTTCACGTTGGGTCTATGTTGTTCGAAATACTTTCATTCCACATGATTCTATGTAGTGCAGTCAGCAGACTCGTGCAACAGGGCTATGGTTGAATGACGCTGGACCATCACTTTCAGTGATATTAATTGCATGCTTACCCAGCATTGCATATACAGTACAGTATGCCATGTAGTTCAGTAGTTCATTTAGTTAAGTGTAGCTATGCCATTTCATTTCTTATGGGAAATCAACAAATCTGTGGAAATTTTTTTGTTTGTTAAAAATTTGTGTGCGCCTTAATACTCACCATTGTGGCCAATTATGCTGTGCCTTGTGAAGTGCATATTTTGAAGTCTATATTTGTAATAAATGACTTGAAAATAAAAGAGTATTGTTCACAATACTTCTTTCAACTGCTCATGAGATGTACTGACTGACTGTACTTGGATGTACTGTACACACAGGCCTAAGCTGCACACAAACTATGTGGTCTAAAGGACATCAAAAGGACAGAGGTGTTCTTTTGCAATGACCATTCCACCCAGTGCTGATTTGTGCTTACATAAGGTTTGCATGCGTATTTACATATTCAAACTCCTAGTAAATCTGAGCTGGCTTATTTGAATGGAAATTGAACTTTTGCCTGCTTTCTCTGATGGGCAGAAGCACAGGGCCTACTGTACTGTACTTTTGGCCATA
Organism: Sardinella longiceps; assembly: GCA_027497455.2. NCBI lineage: Eukaryota > Metazoa > Chordata > Actinopteri > Clupeiformes > Clupeidae > Sardinella > Sardinella longiceps. Next base: position 23,587,683 of record JAODXP020000019.1, read on the forward strand.
GAGGTGCACTGCACTCAGTCAGAGGAAGGGCATACAGGGCCATATGGCAAAGCACCAACTTCATTTGGTGTGAATGGGAGTGTGTGTGAATGTTGTGTGTGTGTGTGTGTGTGTGTGTTTGTCCATGCTTTTCCATGTGTGAGTGTGTGCAAACATTTGTTTAAAGTCGTGGTGTCAACCGATTAAAATAATCTGATTAATAACAAAATTGTCCCATGACAATCATTATCAATCACCTTTTATCACAACTTAGAAATGAGTTTCCCCTCATGATTTCCATGCCTTTCTGTACAGTTTAGTTCTTGACTATCAGACTAATTATATTCTATTGGGAATTATCTCTGCCTACTAATGATGTTTGCACTCATAGAGTATATAGACAGTAATTAAAATATGTGGGCTTGTTTAGTTTTATTGACAATGAATGAACTGAATTGACTGACAAGATTTGAATGGTATCAGCTGAAGTTTGGAAAATGAAGTCGTCCCCTTCATTTAAAACTCAACAGGTTTGGGCATAAGCAGTGATCCAGAGAAGGTAATAGTGCGGGATCCTGGATCAGCCCAGGCAGAGCCTGACACTTGGCTCACAGTCACCTCATCATATTGGTTCAGCTCCGCCATGTAGTTACACACACTGCCTACAGTGGTCCAAGGGGTTGCTTGAGAAAGACACACAACTTGAGTGACACCGTTGACCTTCAGGTGCCACACATTGTTATCGTGATTTCTACCACTCTGGAATGACATGAAAAACTGGTAGATTCCACCGACTGGGGCAGTGAAGACACCGGAGATTTCGTTGAAGGCAGATCCCTTGTTCAGAGGAACATCACTGAAGGGGATGGTGTAGACAGACCCATGGAGTTCATTTGGGTACGCAGCAAAGAAATGCACCCCTGTGTAACCTGTACATTACAAGACAATACATACAATACAATACATCAGTACAATGCAAAGGAATACAAGCCATTACTTTACATGTACAGTATGTTAGTGCAAACACTAATGACACTCCATCAGATTACTTGTTTTGACTCTTTGGAAAGCCCACCTCTCTAGCCACTGAATAGCTATGAAGGTGTTAAAGGTGTGTGTGTGTGTGTGTGTGTGTGTGTGTGTGTGTGTACACTGATGACTTACAATAGAGAATACTGTCTCAGACTTCACTGACACTAACATCATTTTAACAACTGGCCCTGTCTTGGACATTTGGCTCATTTAGAATCCTCCCTTTTCTGCTTCAGAATGGCTTGCTAACCACTTGTTAGCATATTTTCTTCGGTGTAGTAATACCAACTAGCACAACAAAAAGGTAAATAAAGCTGGCTAGGAACTGTAGCCTATTTCACTGTGGTAACTGTTTGGACACTAACCACTCGATGAGCTGCATGTTTTAAAATAAAGGTTTTGAGGTCAGAATTCTTCTTTTCGATGATTCAATTTGATCCTAGACACTCCAAAAAACATGCTAAAAAGTGAACTTCCCTTTTAAGTCACTTGTGTTTATACAAGTTGGACTATAATGAACTTTCTGCATTGTTATGATCTTTTTTAATCATGAGGAGATCATTACCTGTCCATGGCCAGCTGGTATCCACATCAGCGTTTCCCTCCTGGTTTAAAATGATACAGAAATCATATTTTTTTTTAAACACAGAATAATAATAGCAACAACTAAAACGGTACAAATATAATTGAAAGTATTTACTTACTTTGGACAAGGTTGGTGTGATATGACACAACAGGGCAACGCTCACAGTTACAATTACTCTGATATCCATGCCTGCCTGTGATGGAATCAAATAGGGATGATACTGTTCCATATTTTGAGGAAAAGTGGTCATCATATGAATTCAAATTTTTGCTTGCTAACAACACAGCAATCCAACAATCATGTACTATAGGAAAGAAGAATATGCACTGTACCTGTTAGGATATCCAAGGTATCTGATGACCGAGTTGTCAGAAAATGTACTGGAACATTCCAGTGTAGGTGTATATATAGTCAGCTTTGGTGTACACACTTGAACAAATTAATATTTACTCCAGTAATTAATGCTATCTTACATTTAGCATTTATCTAATTCCCGTAAGAGTGCCCAAGCCTCAAGGGCACCTAGTTCTTGTATGCATCTTATGACGTCTTACTCTCAAACTACAGTACACTTCCACTTATGTAAATACAAAATACCCATTCAGACATGTCTAATTAGGCATTTATGAGTGATCCTATTCCAAATTCACAACAGGCTTCAGCGTTATCTTCAATGGCCTGACATTAGAATTAATTACAGCCACAGTCATTGAGTAAGTTTGTTTGACTTCAAAGGTAAAGCCTTTCAACAAACCCTGGCACAGTTTTTCTATATGCCAGTATCATAACATCCCATAATGACGGATGTGGGTTACCTCCACTGTCTTCACATACCATGCATGGGTGGCCTTTCCATTGACCAGAATTAAGGCTTTATAAGAGCGTAGACTTGTATGGGGTGGCACCTGATGGGGGAAAGGGGGGCATACAGGTATCCTACCTGTACCCACAGGTATCCTCTATGCACCCACCCACCTGCCGTTCTGACCTGAGGTCACTTCCTGATCCCCTCCCCCTCCCTCCATCTGTCTCCTGTCTGCCTTGTAAACCAAATAAACAGCTCAGAAACACTATGAAATGATACTACTATATGGCTATAGAAATTAAAATATATAACTTTTGCGGGTGTGGTGGAGCAATGATTGATGTGAAACTGTACATGACGTTCCCAAGCCTTGCGCAGCATTGTAGTCAGACGGAGGGAATCGAGGCCCGGCGTGGGAAGTGGCTGGGTTCCATTCCTGAGTTCCACTTTGTGAGTTTGTGAGTCAATAGACTATATAGGAGAAAAATATACATGGATCATCTTGTAGCATTTAAGAAAAAAGCTCTCAAAGAAAGGGGGTACCCTAAGGGGGTAGCATCAAGGTGTCTCTGACATGTTGGTTTGGTCCTTGGTTCACAGTGTGTGTTGGGCAAATTCATCTACTAAGAAATTCAAATGTAGACACACTTAGCGTTTAACACACACATGATGTTTTATATTATTGTCTGCATCTTTTTTTAGGAGAGAAAAAGTTGTGGGAAAACTACAGAGAGTTTACAGCTTGCAGCTACATCCTCCTTGGATACTAGGACACTTGGATATCGGAATTTATTGAAACTTATTTTCCCCCAGTATTCAGCCATGTGTGCATGTGTGTGTGGTATGTGAGAGTGCGTATGTGAGTCATTCCCAAAGTGTGTGTGTGTGTGTGTGTGTGTGTGTGTGTGTGGTATTTGACAGTGTGCCTCTGTCATGTGCAAAACAAGCGGCACTTTATTTTGGATTCCAAACAAGCATGCCATGACTTCAGTGGCCTTTGTACTGTACCTCAGAACAACTATCAAGAAAAACACTCTGTCTCTCTCTCTATCACACACACACACACACACACACACACACACACACACACACACACACACACACACACACACACACACACACACACACACACACACACACATATGCCATGCCCGTTAGGGCTTTCTATCACGGAGGTCTCTGTTGATAAGATTTGACTTTTAGACGTTTAATCTCTTGTACGGGGTGCAAATTTCCAGGCTTTCATATGTCAGTGTGTGCTTACAGGAAAGCCAATGGAGCAGAGCACAGGGACAATCTGCACAGTCACAAGCTGATTAATTACTCCGGGATGAGAGTTTGGGGAATGAAGGGGAGTGTGTGTGTGTGTGTGTGTGTGTGTGTGTGTGTGTGTGTGTGTGTGTGTGTGTGTGTGTGTGTGTGTGTGACATTCATCTTGCTGTGGGTGCTTGTTCTTCGCTCTGATCTCCCTGCCTGCTTATCTTCCAGTGCTCGTAATTAGCGGAGAAAGAGTCAAGGGTAAATAAATAAGTACCGCAGCAGTCTGTTCCAGCTTGTTCTCCCGAGAGGGAAATTTCCCTTCCAAATCACCATGTTATCCCTCTAAATGAGGGAGGGAGGAGGAGGGGGTGGAGGTGGAGAGGGTGGAGGTGGAGAGGGTGGGTGGGTGTGCTTGGTGGAGGATTTTCCTCAGTCTTTGTTTTACACTTATCTTCCCTCTCAAGCCCTGACGCAGATGTGCAGGTGTGTGCTGAGGAGTCTTTGTTTGAAGTTTACAGTAAGGCTCCTAAACACACCTGTCAGTCAGTAAGGTTAGAAGAAAAGACCTCGTTAGAGGCACACACACTCACACACACACTCTCTCTCACACACACACACTCACACACACTGACACACACACACACACACACTGACACACACACACACACACACACACACACACACACACACACCCACACTGACACAGACCCGCACACACACAGACCCGCACACACAGACACACACATGCACACACACACAATGGTTTCCACTCTGTGAGATGTGTGCAGGCAGTCAAAAGCGTGCTGTGAGATTATTAGAAGCAGACATAATAAGAAGAGTTGTAGTGATAGCCCAGTCTGTCAGACAGTTGTAGCCGTTCCCCACACATACTCCACTGCTCCCCCCCCCCCCACCCCCCTCCACCACCCCCACCTCCTTTCCTTTCATTTCTTTCTCTTTGGGGTTTCTGTGGGATTGTTAGTGAGACAGCCTCGTATTTATCATCGTTTGGGGAGTCGGCTCCCTTTTTTAAGCCCTGTACGTCATCCTCCGGGGCCACAGGAAACGCTGTAGCCGAGCCGAGGGCCCGCTCGCTCGCTCGCTTGCTGGCGGAGCTTCACCGCAGAGGATCGTATAATGGGGGCCTGAAACAGGCCGAGTTTCGCCCAGTCGCGGCTGCCGGCCCGGAGGCTCTCCGCCCAGATGGAGGCTTGTTTGCCCCCGCCGGTGGAAAAGCCTTAAAGGCCAAGTCAATCAGCCCGCGCCGCCGCCGCTACAGTGGAAACACGGCCCGACCGACCCAGCGAGCGAATTCTCAGGGCGGAAAAGGGCGCCCAAAAATCGCGGCATGCCACCACCACTGCCAGGGAGGGGCTGGCTGGTAGAGAGAGAGAGGGTAGAGATAGAGTCGAATTCACTCTCCCTCTCCAGGCAGAAATTGGTTTCTGGCGTATGGAAACTCCAGTTTCTATAAACAGTCACAGGGTGGAAGCAGTCTGCACTCTGTTAGAAATCTTCCGATGCCAAAGACGCAAAAGGGCTTTTCTGTGGATGTGTGTTTGTGTGTGTTTTTTGGAGCAGGCGAAGAGGAACAGCAGAAATGTTTGAAAGAGAGGGAGAGAGAAAAACAAATGGATGCAAGCTTTTTAATTGGGCTGTTGATGGAAATACTTGTAATGCTGGTAGCTTGTCAAACAAATGTTTAGCGACACCCCCTGCCAACGATTGGGGGTGTTTATATGCATAAGAGTTGTACAATGTCCCTTGAAAGCATGGAGAATAAACATATCGAATGGCTCTGGTCACTTGGCAACATTCAAGAAACGGAAATATCCTAAATATTGTGGTTGAGGCTGGAAGGAAGGCGTGTGCCAAGTTTGCTTAGTGACCTACACCGCTACTTTTTTCTTTGTTTGGCGTTTGGCTCTACTGACTGTGTCTGGAGTCAACATGCAACCACAGGTGCTTAATTCAATTAGAGATGCTATGCCCCCCTTCTCTCTCACACACACACACACACAAACACACACACACCTTTCCCCGGTGCTCGTCTGTGGCTTTGAGACACACACCAGGTTAGCCTCGCTTTGTCTGCCAACCAAAACAGCGCTTTCTCACTGCCATCCTTGTTTATTTTTTGCACAGTTGTCATGTCATATGACTGCAGCAGCTCTAACAGGTTACACCATGAACATGAACTCATTGCCTTCTCTGTCTCAGTTAAAAACTACACTAGAAGGAAGAAGAACAATGCTCCCACCCCACACACACACACACACACACACACACACACACACACACACACACACACTCCCAAGACTTGTAAAGTGTCTTTTTGTACATCGTTGTATAAACACTGCCTTTTCCCCACTGAGAGCGAGGGATAGATAAAAGAGAAAGAGAGAGAAAAGACAGATCAGTCTTGTTTGTTGTAGAAAGGCTGTGTGTTGTGCTACTCCACTGGGAGTCAAACCCCCCCCCCCACCCCCCCACCGCCGCCTCCTAGGATGACACATGTGGCCAGAGCAGCACTCCAAAGAAGGAGTCCCAATCCCTTCCAGATCCCCTCAATCTGGGACAGCTTTGATCCAGCCATTACAGATAATGGCTTTGAACTGGCAGAAACAATTATGTGTAATGGTCCGCTTGAGCAACAATGATTATTTGCCAAAATCACAGAGGTTTTTTTTGTGAGGACAAGCTTTAGTTATTTATTTATTTATTTAAAAACTTCAAAGTTTAACGTCTTTGAGGCATTGTTCATCTCTCTGGGTTATTCCCAGCTTGTGCTGCTGTCTGGTGGAGCAAGAGAGATGATTTTTGGCAATGTGATGGGTGGGGGTGGGGGTGGGGGCTGTGGCACAGCTGGCTAAGTCATCATGGCCATACACCTGCCTCAAGTTCAAGATGTCAAAAAACAACCTGCAACGCATTTTATACGTCACCCATAGGGATGAATGTGATCCCGTAGCAAAATATCTCAAAACATTGCCACTGCTGGACTTGGCTCTGGAGTTTAGAGGTTTAGCCCCAACCACAGTATAAGGTCATTTCCCAACATCGCTCTCTCCCTCTAACCCTGCCACTGTCCTGTCTGCTTAAAGGTGAAAAAGACCAAAAATATTCACATCTGCAGTCAAATATTAATGTAGATTCATCACAATGAGAATGATCCAAAACTCAGACGATGGAGGAAACAACGGACGAATACTGACAGAAGAAAGAAACATTTAGGAATGGTTCATGCATGAGACACTTTGCTTTGCTCACCAACTGCTTATTGCTCATCTTAGCACCCGTGGGACATCCTGCACCCAGTATCACAGCGGCTGGTGACTCACTGTCCCCATCTCCACCCTACCTGTGAAGTTTTGCATGTTCAATCTCTTGAATTTGACTTTTCACAAAGCATATCGATAACAGATTGACTAGGTGCCATTTACAGAGAAGCCATTTCCCTTCCACACCCAACAAACAAACAGCCTCTAGTCAAGCTTATCGACTGTGGACACTTTTCTTTGTCATGGTTTTATTTCCAGGGCCACTTAGGATTTCGGACTCTTAAAGATAAAAGATAAGTACATTTTTGTTAAATAACAGTACAGTGTTAAATAACAGTACAGTGTTAAATAACAGTACTTCAGTAAGAGGTAGCGTCAGAATGAATCCGGTGCAGATGTAAACCCCAAAGTGGAAAGTTGAAGAGCCTTAGAGCAGAGATACGCTATGTGGATATTATTGGCTGTCTGGTGAGGTCACTGACTGCATTACCATGTGTGCTGATGACATGATAAGCACAGGCATAAATAGCGGTGCGGTGCGGCACAGCAGCGGCTCTCTTATTGCCAAGCCATTCAAGTTTACCTCTCCGCCGTGTCCTCTTACAGGCCTACAGATCTTCAGCCCGCTAAGCACAATTAACAGCTGAATCCATCTTCATTAGGCAGGGCCTGTGGTTGGAGCAGAGGAGAGACACAGAGAGAGAGAGAGAGAGAGAGAGAGCACTCTGATATCTGGTTGTGGTTAACTCACTCTGTGTGTGTGTGTGTGTGTGTGTGTGTGTGTGTGTGTGTGTGTGTGTGTGTGTGTGTGTGTGTGAGGCTACTGTCTCCAGACAGAGGGGAGGGGATGCTTTAGTGAGAGAGATTTAAAGGTGATGAGACATGGGGAAACTTTTTTAAAAGGGGGATTATTTGTTGGATATGAGAGGGCTTCAATGCCCCATTACGTCTGCAGCACAGCTCCTCCACTGACATACATTAGTGCATGTGTTTGATATAGGCTAGCGCCCCCTGAGTTACACAAAGGTACTGCCACCAGAGAGTCCAGTCCAGTCCAAGAAGAGCAACACCTAAACTCTTCTCAGAGGGACGGAATGCGTGAAGAACATTCAGTTTAATTGCATTCATTACTAAAGTAGCAAGGAGCCATAATAAATAGCTAATATGTAGGCATAGACCTCATGTATGTCAGAACCGTTGCACGTGCACATACAGTACTGGCCCTCAACCTCAGTCACTGCAGCTGGATGGGTTGGCCGGGTTCCTCTTCCCTGGCTGATGTTTTGCAGCATAACTTAAAGGGATGTTTTGCAGCATAACTTAAAGGGATTGTTTTACAGCATCATTTAAAGAGATTATCTGGAGTGACTCAAGCTGTAGGCCTGTTGTTTTACATACAGTAGCTTAGTGCTGTATGGTAGGAATGAGAATGACAGAATCTGCTGAAACGTAAAGCAAATACAAATGCCAGGCACTGATAACTGCATGTTGTAACAAACGTTGTTTCTCTATACCTATCAACAGCACTCAAAAGCACTGGGCTGTTTGTCTCTGGGTTTTTCCTTTCACATTGCTACTAAGAAATTACACTCAGACATTCCTTGGGCAGATCAGCTGTGGCTCTGGGAATGAATGAGTGATTAGGCTGTGCAATGCTCTGCTTGCGTTGGACCTGCTCGCACTGTTACTGGAAGACTTACTTTAACAGAAGGGCCCGGGCCCACAAACTGCCACAGGCTTTAAGCTTAAAAACATAATCAAGCAACATTTTTAGCATAATTTACCAGCTTTGTAGTCACTTTGATTAAATGATTCATCATGGGATGAATGAAGTGATTCCAACCAGTAGGGAAGAAAATGAAAGAATTTGTACAACATAGACTGAATGCAAATACTTACAGTAGCTTAGACTTACTGAAGGTCCTCATAAACTCAGTTCATTCCCCACAGTAGGCCTACCATTCAGTTAGCATTAGCTGCTGTTTAGTCTGTGTTGTTCCACATTGTATTGCTCTCCCTCCAACCGACTGCACTCAGCAAGCTTGTAAAACAGGGTTAGCATTGGAAATCCTCTCAACTCTCACTTTCAGTGGTGTGCTGCTGATGTCAAAGGAAAGCAAAACTGAGTGAAAGCAAAATTGCGTTCATCACCTTGTCAGTCAATGTAATACAACTAAAGTGATCATGCTGGTAACTGGCTGGTCCCTATTCTATCCTTTAAAAATGGCAGACTTGTCTGGTATGCCTTTAAAGAGGTAGAGGTGGTGACTGGTGAGACACACACAGGTGTAGAGTACATGCTCAATCTTTTTGTCTCTCACACACTCAGCATTCTGAGAAACAAACAAATCACAATTACACACATGCACAGACAAACGCACACACAAATAGTCACACACAGACGCGCGCACACACACACACACACACACACACACACACACACACACACACACACCCCTTTCCTTACACACACACACAAATCACAGAGTCCACAAAATCTACGGGTAACGTATGTTTCCTATCAGGCTGTGGGGAGTCTGACTGCTCTGCCCTGAGCTCTGCTGTCATGTGGGCCTCGTGTGGTTTGGGTGCTGTGTGTGTGTGTGTGTGTGTGTGTGTGTGTGTGTGTGTGTGTGTGTGTGTGTGCAAAGGCAGACCGGAGGCAGCCTCTGGAGCGGAGCGGAGGGAAACACCACACAGTGTAGTGTGGGCAGCTTACAGGAGAGAGGGAGGGAGGGAGGGAGGAAGAATGGAGGGAGGAAGAGGAAGGAGGGAGGAAGAGGAGGGAGGAGGGAGGGAGGGATGCTTGTGGTGATGGCGATGCCTAAAAAGATCCCCGGGGAGGAAAGAACTCCGGGTGTCCTCATGGAACCCAGCCACCGTCCCCTTAAATGCTTCCAGAGAGGAACTGCATGGTGTGTATATGTGAGTGTGTGTGTGTGTGTGTGTGTGTTTGTGTGTGTGTGGGTGCAAAGTGGTCCACCCAAACATGGCTTGTTCCAGTGGGAACATGACTGAAGCGGTTGAGACTTCAATGTGTCCTCAAGTCAAGGTGCATAGCAGAAGTGCTACGTCTGAGTCTCAAATACACATGGCGAGGGAACCTTGAGCAGAACCCTTCTCAAAACAAGGATAGAGCAATAAAAACACTGGCGTGACTTTGGGGGACCGTTTTGGATCTGACAAACTTCCACATCCACAGGCATCCACAGTGGGCAATGTTTGCATGCATTCAAACCAGTCCTTGACTAAAACCCATAACAGAATGGCAAAGCTGAGAAAAAGACCAAAGCCAAGAACCATATAAGTCCATATTTCAAGATTTTGAATAAAAATATTTTAACACATATAAAATGGTAGTAACCAGTCTGAAATCAGAACCAGAAGCCAGATATTATTGAATAGTGCCTTTATAATATCTAATTGAAGCATTCTGGTTTCAGATTGGTTTACTACCATTTTATATGTGTTAAAATATCTTTATTTAAAATATCTTTATTCTTCATTGCAAGGCCTCAAAAAGAAACAGATATTTAGTTTGAATCTTCAATTAATATCTAATATCAACATAAGCTAATAGACAGATTAGACTATTACTCTGGCGTCTGTTTTTATTGTTTGTTTATTAGATTACATGCTATGACACATTCCATGTGTTTGTAAAGAATAACTAATTGCAGCCTGTTCATAAAACAGTAACAATGGCGTCTAGCTATGAGCCATAGGTTGTACTAAGACATCGGTGGTGTCTATCCAATCACAACGCTCTAGGTTGTATTCAGGTTGTATTGTGTTTAGCCAATCACAACGTTTTATGTGTACAGTGAGTCATTGGGTGGGCTTAGCGTTGTTTTAATCGGCTTGTTAGTTGCCCTGATGTGTTGTAGCCGTCGAACCCGAGGGTCTATCAGTCGTGGTCAGATTACATTTTATATTATAGTCAGGCTACTATCATTTAGCAGTTTATTGTATTGTGGCTCATTACGGCTTAGGGTTTAGGTATCAATCCCAGGAGTCAGTCACAAAACAGCAACAAGGGATAGAGAGAGAGAGGGAGAGAGATGGAGATGGAGAGAGAGAGAGAGAGGGGGGGGGGGGTGATCACGTACTAAGGCAAAGAATGGGAGGAATGCCTGCATGCTAGATTTTGAGTTGCCTCAATGAGCTTCAAAGGGGAAATGTGTTTGAGGAGTAAGTTGCCCTTGGCAGGCCTGTCTATCATTACCAAAACCAGTTCCTCTATGCGTATTAGTAAGGCCAGAGCCACCATGTCCTGTCTTGCTACTGTGGTTTGAATGCAAAATTGTATTAGCAGCATGTATCATTTTTTTGTAGAGACTCTCTTCCATCAGTTAAAATGGAATTTTACGGTGTTGTGGATTGATAGCGTCACGGAGAGATTATCTGATCCAAAGCTGTCAGGAGCGGTGGTGGTGATGGTGGGGGGTAGGTGTGTTTGTTTGGGGAATTCTGTTTACTGTAAAGAAATAGGTGGAAACAAAACAATTTGTTTCATCTTGAGTGAAATCATGTCAAATTACACTGTGGCAAGTGCAGTCAAGTCAACCCCATGCTGCAAGTCAGGAGAATAAACCATCCAAACTCTTCTTTAAAAATGAAGCAAAATCCAGCCAGCCTGCCAGCCAAGCCATCTGAGCAGATTACGGTATTTTTCTCGTTCTCAACTCTCTCTCTTACATCCACCTCTTTTACACTAATTCCTGCACCTCACCTTGTTACGTCAATTATTTATTTATTCGTTCATTTATTAACAATTCATTTGATACGGGCAGATACCATGTACATAGACTGTTGCATTTAAATGAAGATTGACGAGGGGGTAACATATAATTTACAAAGCATTTCTGGAAGCCATGGTCAGACTCAATTAGTCAAACATTGAATGGTCAGGCGTAAAACAATGTTCTCAGCATGAACAAACTTGATGCATCACTTAACCACATCCATTCAGAAACAACACTTGTAGCATACGTGTGCAGATATAATACTAATCTAGCCAAGCTGTGCTGTGATTGGTCGTCACCTGTGCAATGCTCTATCCTAGCCAGACTGTGCTGTTCTGTGATTGGTCGTCACCTGTGCAGTGCTCTATCCTAGCCAGACTGTGCTGTTCTGTGATTGGTCGTCACCTGTGCAGTGCTCTATCCTAGCCAGACTGTGCTGTGCTGTGATTGGTCGGAACTGAGCCTCAGCCGGGTCTTGCAGAGATGAAAAGAGAAGGTGGGGAGTCGCTTGATTACACCACAGCATTCCTCCTGTGGTCACACTCAACTGTAATTACAGGGCCCTCTTGGACTGGGGGAAGGGGAGTAGCAGGGGCGTGTGTGTGTGGTGGGGGTGGGGGATTCAGTGGGGGGGGGGGGGTGCGGTCTGGAAGGGTTGAATCAGTACAGGTGGTGTGAAGTGGTTCACTTTAATCTTTTAGCTTCTGAATGAATATGATGTTTAAAGGACTGTGGTGTGTGTGTGTGTGTGTGTGTGTGTGTGTGTGTGTGTGTGTGTGTGTGTGTGTGTGGTATGTATGTGAGTGCGTGCATTTTCGCAGATATCCTCACCACCAGTGCTTAAGGGAATTCTGCCCCCCCCCCCTCCTGAAATGAGTACTTAGAGAGATAGTTGAGTGAGATGAGATCTTGTTGTTATGTTTCCAGGGGAATGCAGGCAAGGCAGGGCAGACTAGAAGAGGAGAAGAGATGTACAATCTGTAACAGCCTGTTGACAACTAGAGCACCCCTGCTGGACCTAAATCAGCGTGGATTCGCGGGAACTCCCGGCTCAGCAAGAACAGACACGGCCGGGCCTGTGTTGTGGTCGGTGGGACGCTCTTCTCAGCCGATGTGTAACTGCAGTGAATCATCTTGTGGCAGACTCTTTCTGGCTGGAACTGCAGCGATTATGAGATTAAGGCTCTGACCTGAGAAGAGACGTGCTCACAGTAGCATTCCGAGTATTTGAGAAAGGTTCACCTGAAGGGGGGGATTTGGTAATACGTGTTGCCTGTGAACCATTACAAAGGTAACAGACAAACACACCTGAATGAGTTAGTGTCTGTGGTGTGTGTGAGATTGCTCTGCTTGGATCACTGGAGAGGACATATCATTAGTATCTCTTAAGCAACCACAACAGCATTGTTTTAACAGGTCATTGGCTGATTTGTCAACAATGTCAGCAACAGTGATGTTGAAATGTTTTTCTTGCATTAGTATTGTTTTTGTATGAATAAAGCACCCTTTTGCTTTTGGCTGTTGATTTTGTGTCCAAAAGTCACAGAAACAGTGTCACGCTATGAACCTAATTTGCTGTGTTCTATGCTTATGTCTGTTTATAATTTGCCACTTTTTTAGTTGAAAGGCTTATTACAAAAAATAGTTAGAAGACTTTATAAATGCATTATTACCCTTTTCGTGTGCGTGTTTGTGTGTGTGTGTGTGTGTGTTCTAACTTAAAATAAGGTTAGAACACAAAGCCGATTACAATGCCCTGTATGGCAATAATATGTATGGCAAATTTTTTTTTAAATAAGAATACTGTATGTAGCCGGTATGAGTCAAAAGTTTTGAAGGCTTTTTTTAAAAAAAATGTATATACTGTATATATTAAAGTGTTCTACATTGTAGATTAATTCAAAAGTCATCCAAACTATGGAGAAATATATATATTAAATATTTTGGTGAACAAAAATCTTTTAAACAAGTTGTTTAAAATATTGTCTGTATTGCCACATTTTGCTATGAATGACATTTTTCCACACTCTTGGCACTCTCTGAGACAGCTTCAGCACAGAGCCCCCTACAATTGTTTTCCAAGTCACGAAGGAGTTAGAGGTGCTGAGCGCTTTATGGCTTTGCTGTCATTCTTTCTACCATGCAATCCATCCCAATTCATCTCAGTTGAGTTTGGTGATTCATGGTGATTCTGCACACCAGGTCATCTGACACAGCACTGCATTATTCTGTTTCTAAATCCATTCTATGTCCCTTTTATCATCCTCTTTTTCACAGATGTCATGTGCAGTTTTTTTTTTACATACACAATGTTTTGACATCTGAACCATGTAATCTCTGACCTCTCTTATCACACAGTTAATTAATAATTAAAACCTCTTGACCTAGACAGGCCAGCGCCACCTAGTGAGTGTTTCTCAAAGTTGCTTCCACTCGCCTTGGAAGTCGTACACTTCAAAAATGAGGTTCCATCAGTGTATCGTTGAAAAATCTGTGAACAAAGGCCTCTGTCCTCGCTAGAATTGAGAAGGATCGATCCTTGACATTGGAACAGTACTTGGCGAGAATGACGACAGACAATGACGTGGAATGCTGGAAAAAGCAGCCTGCCAAGCACGCTTCCTCGACTTTGAGAAACACTCAGTGTTTTCGCTCAATTCCTCACTTTTCTCCTCCACTGCATCAGGGGGTCAATCTGTAGGCTGTGGGGCTCTGAGCTGTGTGGGCCAATCAGTGCACAGAGGGAGGGCTGAACATGATGATGTTGAACTCAATCAGGGTACTCCAGCATACGCCAATGGATATTGATTTCAGATGCTTCACATAAAGTGAAATGATGTGAAAGCGGTTGATGCATCAGGTTGATGACCAGTCATACCAGGAAACTTAGTCATTCTAAACCAATCAATAAATCTCCTGATAAATTGATGCATCAGGTTGATGACCAGCCATACTAGGAAATTTAGTCATTCTAAACCAATTAATAAATCTCCTTGCAAATCATTCTGTTTGTCTAAGACTCAAAGGACATATCTGGTGTTTTTTTTACACTAATGATAAGAATTGATTAGTAAATTTGTTCATATTGAACACGTGCCATTCTCCATAGACCTACCTCAGCCACTGCCTGTATTCTGAGACATGGCCCAGGCCTACATCATCTCTGGCTAAAGCCTGTGATTTAACTCCGGTGTGGTTTTAGGTTTTGATGCAGTTACTTTTTACAGCACATGACCTCAAGGTCAAATTTACGACCCATGAAGAAAGAATTAGGTGTTTGGTTGTTTATGGCATGTCTGGTGTTATTATTTTTTCCTGTGTGTGTTGAGGTAAGATAGCCTAATGTCTGTTTTTTATTTTATGTGGTTGACGAGATCACACCAGAAGTATGTTCAATGGTACAAGATGACTTTGTTTTGGACAATTTGTTTGGAGTTCGAATCTATTTAGAGTTTACTTCATTTTTAAATTATTATTATTATTTATTTACTACATTCTAAACATGAAATACTATAGACAGAGCAAAGTTGAATCTGGCCCCAAGCTGCATAAACAGCATGTGTAGTGTACACAAAAGCAATGTGAAAGTTAGGCTGTTTAGGGTTAGGCATATTATTTCCTCATATTCTTTATTGCTCAGCATTTTGTGATGTGTATATAATCATGAGATAGCCTAAACCTAATGAATGTATATAAACAATCAACTACATTTCTGAAAAGTTTAGTTTCAATTGAGAAACATTTTTATTTCACATTACTTCATAGACCATGACACTTATGTCATTTCCTCTACACGATGACCAACAAAGGACTATCAGTTCCCCGATGAATTACTGGTAAGGCTAATAATAATTTTGGTGGCCAATGACATCATGTGTGGACAGTGCTATTGCTATGGAGTGTCCCTGCTTCTCCACTTGCCCGTGTTGATAATGGGTTCTCCATCATAACGACGCTTTTCCGGGAGGGGGAGCTCATTAGTGCGCTTGCTTGGACCATTTCAATTCAAGCGCGAAACCGCGAGTTTCCAGTTAACAAATTACTCCCGAGTCAATGATGGGTGAATCTTCTATTCCTCAGAGACAATTTACAATTATTTTCTATTCTATTACAAGAGCATAGAAAAAAAACACATTTAATGTGATCCATAGCCTCGCCTGTTTACAGGGGATTGTTTTGCGCGAAATGACGAGCAATAGCTATTGCGTAAACTATTTTCCCCCAATTAGGGAATAAGGCTAATTAGACATGTGAACTTGGTAAAGCTACTACAATTTGCTCAATCAAGTCTTCAGTGTGAGGGCATATTGTTATAATCCTGAGTTCATCAAGACTCATTATAGGCAGCTCTTGAAAAACATCAGTCCGTTGAAGTAACAGTTTGAGACTTTCAACAAGTCATAACCTACATCACGCGCGGCGCAACCTGTCAAAGCTTTGAACAAAAATGATGATGACTACTTTCAAGCTGCTCCAACACCACACTAGGCGTGTCCTGTGCCCGATGCTGCAGGTTGAATCTCTTACCCCGATTTCCTGTCACATGATTGGAAATAGGATCCCTACTTCATACTATCTCTTGAGTCGGGAGAACACGCATTTGCCTTGAAGTTCAGGCGCTCTTAACGGAAGCCCGTACAGAGATTTCAGTAGAGCAAGCCGCACCAGCTCCGGTGTCTGTATCCGGACGAACTCACCTGCGATCCCTCTTGCCCCGTTCTGAAGAGGAACGCAACACGCAACACCATTCCTCGGACAATCGTATGCGAAGGAGAGCTATGGATTCTTTGACAGTCGCAGCACTACTTCTCGCTGGGCTCATGTCCTCCACAACTTCGGTCCAGTTTGAAACTGGTAAGTGTTGTCTAGAAGTTTGCACTGCTGTTTATGTTTGGGATTTTTGATAGAGATGCATGTGAACAATTATGCGTCAAAGTTGTCCCAAAGGCTCCGCGGAAACTGGCTTTTGCCACTGTAGACGAATGCGATGCGTTAGATAAAAATGCATAGATAAATTTACTCGTCAAATTAAAAACTTTTCTATTTTGTGAACTACCACGTCGAGCTGAAACTTATGTCCTGGTGTTACAGTCTGTTCTGCTACCTACACCAGGAAAAGCGCGTTGAGGCATAGAAGAAATACAGTGTAATGACAATTTCAGATGCTTACTACATCGTTGTAAAGGTGTCTCAGGCCACTAAACTGGAGCAGTCCACGCACAAGTTGCCGCTGTCTGAAATAAAATTGAGACTGTGAATATTGTGTATTGACTCGGAGGTTGTAGTGCGGTGGCAGTCTGTCTAACAGTTAGATGTTAGCCTGATATTTTGTTGTCATCCCATTGTGCAGAGGGCATTTCGCCATAGTGAAACGCTTTGAATACTCTAACAATTCCATCATTATCTCTTTTGGGTGAGTGAATATCAAACGTTTCCTGTAATTTCAGTCTCAGAGAATCAGTCATGCAGTCATCTCTCCCGTTTTTTATCCTAGGGAAAAAGAGATGGCTCTGCGGGAAGCTATGTTTCCAAATTACACATATGGAATCGGATTTCGTTTCAAAACGAAACCCATTCAGAGAAGAAAGAAATTGTTCGTTTAATAACGACCACACAAACCAAACTTCTCATGCTGTAATTTGTGTAGTGTTTCAAGTTTTAAAAGCACATCCTCATGCTTTCCTTTTTAATTTTTTGTTTCTTAATTATAAGGTCTGATTCAAATTAGAGGTTTTGCCATCTGGGCACTGCGTAAGCATTGCCATCTGTACCTATGTATTAACAACGTATTTAAAGCTCTCAGGCACCGGAGACATGAAGTGTTGAATAAATATATAACATCTAGACAGAATTAATTTTTACGCCAAACTTTATTGATATATTGCTTCGCATGCCAAAAATAAATAGGCTTGACAGTGTTTTTCTATTGCACCTATAATTTATGACATCTTCAGGCAGTTCTATTTGTGGATAGGGTGTTAACATCTGAGCCAGGTACTACAAACCCGTTTTGCCTTGACATGAACTCTGAGTGTACTCAGTCTCTCCACTGCAGAATAATCAGCTCTTTTCTGCCTGATCAGTAGTCCAGACTGTTGAGAATGATCAGACAGCCTATTGTATACCTGATAAGCTTGAAAGATGGGGCAGGTCAGGAGCTGTGTCTAGAGTTTGTTTTGGTGCAAGAATAATCTCTCATCATCAGGCTCACCACACAACTAATTACACCCCCCCCCCCCAACCAGCCCTGCTGAGGCAGACAAGATGAGATCTACATTCACTCTTATCTCCTTTCAAAAACAATTTGACAGAATTTTTACAGCCCTCTCCGGGCTATTGTCTCCTTAGAGAAATACGAAACCTCAGCTGGACTGTCCAGTTTCTCGGTTCTGTTGAGACTACATTGCTCCAATACTGTTAGAGTGACTCACGTAGATGTGTTTAGTTGTATGTGTTTGTGTGTGTGTGTGTGACAGTGGCATAATACTGGTTAGAGTGATGCGTGTGTGATTGGTTGGTTGTGTGTGTGTGTGTGTGTGTGTGTGTGTGTGTGTGTGTGTGTGTGTGTGTGAAGGCTGTGCAGAGCGCTGGTGATTTCATGCACCTGCCATGCAGTAGGACGCATGTGGTTTGGGAGTGTCAGTCTTATGGAAACCGACGGCTGCTCTCCTGTGTACTCCTCCTCACACACACATCAGCTCTTACGGGTGCCTCCGCTGCCGCTGCTGCTGTTTTTGGCATTCAGCGACTCCACACTCACTCGCTGTGACGCGCAGACTGAAGGTGAATAGAAATGACTGTGGGGTGAGCGTGCCTGTCTCGGCCAGTCTCGCACTGACTTTTTAAATATGGAATGCACTCGGGCAGTCTGCCGTCATTTGGGCTTGTTATTGTCCCCATTCAACTCCAGCAGTCCCACGCTTGTCGTGACATTCAGGAGAGAGGCTTTTTGTGTGAGTTGACCTGAAATGTAATCTTCAAGCCTACTGTGTATGGTTACATTTTCTTCATGCTGTTTTGCTTTCTTGACGACAGACGACGGCATCCCATAATCGCAGTTACTAAAGTGACTCTGGTCCAGATCTGGCTAAGACCTTTGGCCGACTTTTCTTGAAAGCATTAGAAACCCAAGTACAACTTGTGGGTCATTTCCTTGAAACCATTGCTGCTTAAGAACATTGTGAAAACACTCACAATTCTACTTGTGATTCCTAGAGCTTATACTGTGGGCATGTTGGGAAAGCTGACCTAAGATCAGTCCTAGACAATGCTAGCACATTACAGTAGCATAGCTGCATTTGGAGAGTGGCCCCTGGCCCCTGCATTGTTGATGCCAGGTGAAAACACTCACAATTTTACTTGTGATCCAGAGAGCTCATACTGTGAGCATGTTGGGAAAACTGACCCCAGATCAGTCATAGACATTAGCATGACTGTAGTGGCCCCAGCATGACTGATGCCAGGTGAGAGCAGCGGGTTTGGCGGGGCCTGTAATTGTGTTGGGGCCTGGCTGCTGGATGGCCGCTGGAGGACCACTGGCCTGGGTGAGGGGTGGCAGGCACCTACTGACAGAGCAGATGTGCTAATGACCACTGTCAGGTTTGTCATTATGCCACCGCTGATGCCCTGTCCTGCCTGGCAGACTCAATGGTGCCACCTGCCCTCTCTGTGCCGTGCCACTCCGCTCCGCTCCGCTGATGGCTGCGTTTGCTTGTGGACAATAGGTCGTTACATAGTGGGATATTTGTCATGATGTCGCCATGTTTAAATGAGGAGACTGTTGGAAGCCGCTGACTAAAACAGAGCAAAAGAATATTCCTCTAAAGTGAACACAGCCTTTTTGACTGCATGCTTTCAGCTCAGGATCAAATTTATTTTTTCTCTGTAAGTGTGGCCGCCTGCCTCCTGTGGTTTTGACTGTTAAATCGGTTGAAAATTCATTCTGTGTTGCTTGTTAAGGGCTGCCTTTATTTATGTCAGTTTTTATGAACACGTCTGTCAAAGTGTCTAAAGTTGTTGGAGGATACAGATGGCTGTAAGTAGCTGGCACACTAAGTACCTGCTGGAGAAGGAGGGAGAGGAGAGGAGAGGAGGAGGAGGGAGAGGAGAGGAGAGGAGAGGAGAGGAGAGGAGAGGAGGGGAGAGGAGAGGAGGGCTGGCTGGCTGCTGTTGTTGTGGTGGTGACCCAGGAGTGGAGTGGAGTGGATTGTGAGATGGGCTGAACAGTACAAGGAGGGGAAACACTGTGTGATTGATGTTCTTCTCTTCCCAGCTTCTGTACCTTTCCTTTCCTCTCCTGACTTCAAAAATGATCCTTTCCTCTGTGAGGCTCTTTGCCATCAAACACTCACACACACACACACACACACACACACACACACACACACACACACACACACACACACACACACACACACACACACACACTCACAGGCTGGAGTTTGTCAAGTGCATAACCCTTTACCTCCCCTCCTTCACCCCCCCCCCCCAAACCACCCCCGCACACAACGACAAACCCAACACACACACACACACACACACACATACACAAACCCAAAACAAACACACACACACACACACACACACACACACACACACACACAGAGCCCAGAGCAGGGCCCGCTGCAGCTGTCAGTGAGACATGGGAGGTGTGCAACAGTAGCCAGGTGGCCTGTCTGTGTCTGTGGGGGGAGAGAGAGACTCCTCCACTGCTCCTCACGCTCCAGGCTGTTTGATGTGTCCTCTCTGGGGTAGCGGGGCTTTGGAATACACCTTACACACACACACACACACACACACACACACACACACACACACACACACACACACACACACACACACAGTGCATGATGTATACACATTTGCTTGCCCTAGAGCAACAGGGCTTTTTAATGGATGATTATTAGCCCCTGTCTGTGTGTGTGTGTGTGTGTGTGTGTGTGTGTGTGTGTGTGTGTTTGTCTGTCTGCATGTCATATCAGCTCACTGATCTGTGTGTGGAGACCAGAGATTTGTTTGATGTGTGTGTGTGTGTGTGTGTGTGTGTGTGTGTGTGTGTGTGTGTGTGTGTGTGTCTGTTGTGGCAGGAGGCTACTACTGCAGTTTTTGCAGGGTTCAGCTGAGACTGGTAACACGATTGTAAATGTTTCCGCTTCTCTGTCCCCTGAGGTCCGTGCAAGGAGGGGGAGGCCCCCTGCCCTCAGCCATTCACAATCTGTGTGTGTGTGTGTGTGTGTGTGTGTGTGTGTGTGTGTGTGTGTGTGTGTGTGTGTCTGACATTCTTGCGTGTGTGTGTGTGTACATGTGGGTTTGTGAATGTGTGTTTTATGTGTGTGCATGGTTGAGGGGTGAGGAGTGTGTTTGTGTGTACCTGCTCAAGTGTATGTGTGTGTGTGTGTGTGTGTGTGTGTGTGTGTGTGTGTGTGCGTATGTGTGTGTGTGTGTGTGTGTGTGTGTGTGTGTGTGTGTGTGTGCATGCTGCGGTGAGCCATCTGGAGTCTTCCTAAAGCTCCCATGTTCCTGCTGCAGTTTAAAAGGGGTCAGAGCACAGAGCACAGGCCCAAGCCCTGGGGCATGTTCCCCTCCTCCATGTGTCTGACCTCCCCCTCCTCTCCTCTCCTCTCCTCTCCTCGCCCGCCCAGGTGTCTATTCTGGGTCTGTTTCTCATCTCTCTCTCTCTCTCTCTCTCTCTCTCTCTCTCTCTCTCTCTCTCTCTCTCTCTCTCTCTCTCTCTCTCTCTCTTTTAAGCCCTCATTTGTGAACTTCTCTTACCCTTTTCTCGCCATCTCTTTCACTCCCTCATTTCATTCTTTCTCCTTTCTCCATCTAGCTTTCTGTCACAATTATTTGGTCACTCTCTGTAGCCTACTTCTCTCCCTTTTTTCCAACATGCACATTACACAGTACATTCACTTCTATTCAAGTTAACACTTTTCTCCCAAGCCTTAGCTGTGTGCTACCCACCATTAGTTTTATTTCCCTAGCCTGGACACATGTCCGTCTGGGGGGTGGGAGGGAGGGCGGGGGTCAGTCGGTCAGCCACTTGCAGCACGAGAGAAAAAGAGGAGACAGAGAGAGAGAGAGAGAGAGAGAGAGAGAGAGAGAGAGAGAGAGAGAGAGAGAGGAAGAAGCTGTGGCATTCGGGAAAACATTTAAGACAGAGGAATGCATGTGGACCCTACAAAAAGTTCTGCTGGTGTGTGTGGGTGTGTGGCTGTGCACACACTTATGCATGTATGTGTGTGTCTGTGTCTGTGTGTGTGTGTGTGTGTGTGTGTGTGTGTGTGTGTGTGTGTGTGTGTGTGTGTGTGTGTGTGCACTTATGCATGCATGTGTGTGTGTGTGTGTGTGTGTGTGTGTGTGTTCGGTGTGTGTGTGTCTGGTGGGATGTAAGATGAAGGAGGGGGACACACACAGTTCTGATGTGGCCCTGTCTTTGTGCCAAAGCAGACCAAGGCCCCTTTGTAACTGACTGTGCAGCAGACAGTCGCACCCTCTCTCTCTCTCACACACACACACACACATACATAAGTACATACACACACACTCGCACACATACACACACACACACACAGGCTGCACTGTCCCTTACTGTTGTGTACCGTACCCTGTGAGACCACAACCATATCTGCATCTGGTCCTACTGTTTGCAAGCCTCAAGCAGTCAACGTTTGTTTAGGATTGATCACTAACTATTAAACAGCCTGTCTGTCTGACTGTGGCCGTATGGGAACATTCTTGTGTGTAGATTTTGCCCAGACCCCAGAAGTTCTCGCCAGCCGTATCTGTTAACTGTGAGCATGACGCACGCCTTTGATATATGGTGTGTGTGTGTGTGTGTGTGTGTGTGTGTGTGTGTTTGTGTGTGTGTGTGTGCATGTGTGAATAAATTGGGCATAGCTTTTTTGCAGCCGACTTGGGCATGGGCTTTCTCTCTCTCTCTCTCATCTCTGTGCCCACCCACACACAGTGTTCTGTATGCCCAGTGGAATGCCCACGCATGGCAACATCAACATCAACATCATCACATCAGACATTAAGAGTTTCGGCTAAACACACACTC
>JAODXP020000019.1:23627932-23637932 GCA_027497455.2 Sardinella longiceps
CAGTCACGTCTGCCCTCCTGTTCCACCCTGGGCCAGTCTGGCCCTCCCTCCCTTCCTCCCTCCATCCCCAACTCCTCCACAACCACAGACTGAATGCCACCACCACTGCCGGGCATGTTTGCTTTCTGACTGTGCGTCCGTTCCCGTTTTAATGTCACTGCCTTATCTCCTGCATTCTGCTCTTCTGCCGCCATTGGAGCGGCACATGAGTCGAGCCGCAAGCCGGCGGCGAGCTGAATTTTCGTTCGTTAAGCCGAGTCACTGAGCTACCCTGAGGTGTCTACTGAGAGCTCGGCTAATTTGTGGTGCTGAATGGGGGAGATGTAAAGCGATCACAGAGGGTCGAGGGTTTTCTGTACGACCACCGATGTCCCGACAGAGTGGAGGTTCGTCATTTACACACCAAGTCGGACTGGGGTTAATTAAAAAACATGGACAAAGACTGCTCAAAAGAACAGCTCACCCACAGCATTCAAATTGACCCTGACATTCAGGAAATGGGAGGGAAAAAGCACTTTATTCCCTTCCTTTGGAACGGAAGATGAATCCAGGGGAGAATATTCCTTAACTCCAATTGTAGCGAGCTTCATTTTCCTCCGAAAAGCAGACAGATCTCCTAAGGGACAGCTGTGTTGTGTTATTCTCTTTTGTCTTCAACTTAAAAGTCTCTTTGAACAGCCCGGTAGGGTCTCTCACACTGAGTCTATTGGTTTTGTTGGAGATTTTCAAGCTGAAGAAGCCTAATTGAAGGTTGCTTCATGTGGAGTTGTCTAAAAAACTTTTATACTTTCGTATGGATCTTTTTGAGAGTGTAGTCTGAGGCCAGCTGTTCAAAGCGCTCGGATCCACAGCACATTCGACGTGTCTGCAGTCAGTCGATTGAAGAAAGGATCTCGGTTTCCTTTGTTTGTAGAGTTGCGAGATGGACTTCTGAGCCCTTGAGGTTTCGCTCACCAAGCGGGCTAAAAATGAGGCGTTTCACAAGAACCACTGTTGCTAACCAAAGTAAATGGCAGAGAGCTGGCTGGGTGCATATGGTGCCAGGCACAACCCTCAAAGCAGCCAAAGCAAAACAAAAACATAGCTATGGAACTGGCCCAGGTATGACCCAAAACAGTAAAAAAAAACGGGAAAATTCCAAAATGATAAACAATCTCCGCTACATTCACCGGCTGAAATATGTGTTCAAGTTGGAAGTGAAGGCTTAAGTGTCTCTCTTTGCACGGCAGATCAAATCTGAATGTATCTTTAATCATAAACAGATCATGTGGCACGGGGAACACCATATTCCAATGCTGACTATACCACATTTGCTGTAGTGTGCCAGAAGTGATTCATTGCAATGGTCTCATACACAGATTGTAAATCACAAGTCCATTTGAATGGCAAATCCATTAGAAAGGCAAATCCATTTTTACAACAGAGCTCTGTTCTGGCCGTATTTACAGTAAACATTCATGCTAATTCCCATTGTGTGCAGACATTATCGCATCAGTGATCCCCTCTGCATGGAGAACTGAAATTAGGACGTGGATTTGTCTGTCGTGGATGACTAAAAGGTCTTCAGTGGGCCAAAACACAGCATGAGAGCAAGGCTTCTTATATCCCATTCCTAATCTACCCCAACACACAACACTGCACTGCAATATAGGCTTCATGCTGCTGTCCTGTTTTACAATGTTTGTCACACATTTCCATATTTATACTGTATTCCATATATATTCTGTATATTTATTGTATTTGTTGAGCATGTATATTGTATAAAGTTGTAATTATTTAACACATGGAGTAAGAGCTTTTTGACTGTGAGCCCTACAGAATCCTTTTGATCCCTTGGGCAAGTGCTCCAGGATCTCCAATGCAAAAGCACTTAGAATCTGTAGATGTTTATGGTGCTGTTCTCTCTCCCTCTGGCCTCCAGAGTGCTACACGGCCAACGGTGAAGACTACCGGGGCCAGCAGAACCAGACCAGTCTGTCGGGGGGAAAGCCCTGCCTCTTCTGGAACGAGACCTTCCAGCACCCCTACAACACGCTCAAGTACCCCAATGGAGAGGGTGGCCTAGGACCCCACAACTTCTGCAGGTAGCTACTGTACCTGCACTGAGCACCAGCCACACACATCTGGGATGGGAGAGTCTGTGTGTCTATAACTCCCAGCCCCAAGCTCACAACTGCTTCCGGAACAAATCTATTTTTTTGTGTGAGTGTGTGTGTGTGTGTGTGTGTGTGTGTCTGTGTGTGTGTGATTGATTCTAAAATTCTTGTTTGTGTTCTTATGTGTTGGGAGATGTGCTGTCAGAGGTAATAAGTGGTGCGTGCGATGTGTGTGTGTGTGTGTGTGTGTGTGTGTGTGTGTGTGTGTGTGTGCGTGTGTGTGTGCGTGTCTGTGTACACATGTTGGAAAAGCAAAGTGTGATGGCAGTGGTTGTTGACTGCTCCTTGTGTAATGTCCTGTTGTGATTTTCTCCATCTGACTCCAACCTGAAGCCAGGCACCAAATGTGTAATAGAGTCCAGACCTCCGGCTTTCTCTTCTGCTTCTCCCTTTGCTTTTTCTCCTCCTCTTCTCTACAAGTCTTTTTCCAATTTATCCTCTTTTGTTTTTCCTCCCGTCCCAACGCGTTGACATGAGGTAAATCAAACACAGCATCTCAGACCTGTTTATGGAGAAGTTGGCCCGTACTCTCTCGATCCACGAGCGCGAAACTCTTCGTTCTCACAGAGCTTTTCTCCATTCATCTCCCACCGAACACGAGTGGGGGGGGTGGGGCTGGTCGGGGAAGCGAAATCATTTTTGGATGTTTGACAGTTGTCAAACGTAAGCCTCTTTTTTTTTGTTCTCTGTTCTTTTTTTCACCTCCGTGCTCCTGTCAGTACGGGAAGTCAGAAGGGCTTGAAGAGTTTGTACAAGCAAAGTCGTCCTCAAATCTCTCAGCGCCACAAGCACTCGGGGATTTGCCTGCGGTGCGGTGCGCGGCACTGAGCAGCGGTGGCCGGCGGCTGGTGCGTCTGCTGCTGCCGCGCTTTTTTCCCTCTCCTTGACTTTCAGCTTTCCCAACCCAAACTCTCTGGCCCCCGCCCGCCCCCGCCTGAGAGAAAGAAAGAGAGAGAGAGAGAGAGAGAGAGAGAGAGAGGGAGAGAGGGAGGGAGGGAAAGGTTCTTTACGAGATGGATTTACTCTGTCAGTCGGTTGTCTTTGGAAACATTGGACAGACGCGTCGGCTTAGCAGGACCTGCTGTGGAGCTTGTGCTTGTGCGTAGGCAGTCAGTCGCTCACTTGCTCTCTCCCTCGCTCACTCCCTCGCTCCTTCGCTCTCTCGCTCTCTCCCTCGCTAGTCACTCACTCACTCGCTCACTCTCTCACCAGTCACTCCACTCGGCCTCTGCAGCGCTAACGTAACGCATGAGCTAGTCCGTCTGGAAAGCTTTACAAGATTTTGTAGCGTAGTGACACACATACATCACACACACACACACCCAGTGTAGTCATACTCACTCTTCGTCATCGACTCAGTGAAACGCAACACACATGATGTCGGGAAAGATCAGGCGTTCTCTCTGCTCTGGTGTCTGACAGTGATGCATCGCTGACACGGTCCATAAAGAGAAACAATAGCGTGGAGTCTCCCCCTGCAGCGAGGCATAACTCAGAGACCCCCTCAGGCCAAATCCTTACAGTCTTTACCGGCACAGCCAACCCCTTACGGCAGCGCCGCTTTGCCCGACCGTCACACACACACACACACACACACACACACACACACACACACACACACAAGCACACTTGTGCTCCCCTCTCACAGAGGCACTGGAGCCTGAAGTCACCCCATAGAAACACAATGAGGCTGAGGATGAGAGATGACACACACACACACACACACACACACACACACACACACACACACACACACACACACAGGAAAACAGATTTGTTCCGCAAGCAGCTGTGAGTTTGGGGCCGGGAGTTGAGTTGAGTCTGTGTGAGGGAGTGAGAAGGAGAGGAAGAGGAGAGGAGAGAATCATCCCTGAAACGCTTGTAGTGTTTCTCTACCCTACCCCTTCATCCTCTTCCCCTCTCCCTTCTCCCTTTTTCTCTTTTTCTTTCTCTCTCTCTCTCTCTCTCTCTCTCTCTCTCTCTCTCTCTCTCTCTCTCTCTCTCTCTCTCTCTCTCAATCACACACACAGATACATCCCCTTTGGATCTCTCTCTCTCTCTCTCTCTCTCTCTCTCTCTCTCTCTCTCTCTCTCTCTCTCTGGGATGATGATGTAGAAGGTGGGATTGTAACATGTGACAGGTCTGAGGTCAGTGGATAGCACCAGGGGAAAAACGCTTGTGTCTGGCTCTATGTAGTCTGTGGTGTGTGTGTGGTGCTGACACAGTGGGGCTGAGCAGTGACTCAACAGGGATGGATGACCCAGCACCAGCAGTAGCAGCAGCATCATCACTGGGCCCACACTGCTAACGCTGCTAAGCCTGTGGAGGAGGCCCAGGCCATGGATGGATTACTGTGAGGGCCAGCGCAGCCTCTCATGCCTCTGCACCACAGGCCTACTGGGCCATTGGGCTCCCATGTGTCCCTGATGGGCCCCAACCAGACTGTAAAACACACACACAGAGTGAGACTCAAACACGCTAAAGGGCCAAAGCACGTTTGTGTAGCTTGTGGAGAGGCCTATGGAGGTGGGCCTTGGGAAAGTTCACTGTAGCTACAGTTGTACAGTTCAAGTGTGTGTCTAACCTGAAAAACATGGGGCATTACTGTAATGCATGTTCTGGGGTGGCCTTCCGTTGTTTCTGTTTAGACAGGGGAAGGGATAAAGTTGTAGCTTTTCTGCTCTCTCTCTCTCTCTCTCTCTCTCTCTCTCTCTCTCTCTCTCTCTCTCTCTCTCTCTCTCTCTCTCTCTCTCTCTCTCTCTCTCTCTCTCTCTGTCTCTCTCTTTGTCCCTCCCTCTGTGTGCTATATGCTCTTGGCTATGTTTGGTTGTTCTAGAATTTCTACCCCAACACTCTCTCTGGGTTGTGTTCTCGCTAAACCATTGACAGCCAAATTGCAAAGCCCCTCACAGCACTGAAAGTTTGGTAAGCCACAACAACAGAGTCTGACCCAGAGAGACAGCAAGAGAGAGAGAGAGAGAGAGAGAGAAAAAGAGAGAGATTGAGACACAGAGTGAGTGAGTAAGAAGACACTTCTCTGTTCCCCTACAGTACTTAGTGACTGGGGATGATTAAAGTTCTGGTCCAATGATGGCGTCCCGGGTAAACGGCCCATCTGGAACGGATCTGGAGGTGTTCTGTCTCTGATATTTCCCACAATTCATTGCTGTCAAAGACAGAGCACAAAACCAGCTTGTAAACAACCAACAAAGATGAAACATTCTGTAACTTAGTGTCACTAAATAGATGGACTGTCAGTAGAGGACTTCTATATATCTTAGGATGTGTCTGTTTATATTCTGGTCACAAAAATGTTGCTGCAAAATGTCTCTTTAGTCAGATTAAGGCAAAGAAATCAGTAAAGAGAAATTGGCCCAGTATTTTTGATGTACAGACACAATCTACAGATCTCTACTGACATACTAGGCATCATGTGAATATGCAGCTACTTACTGTACTGTACGTGTTGGCTCAGTTCTAACGCTAACAGCATGATCATTCTTAGCTGTGAGTCGAGGGTTTCGTCTAACAGGAAAGATTTCAGCAGCTGTCTCATCCAATCAGGTTGATGTTGTGTAAGATAGGCTGCAAACGCTTTGCTTGTGGAATAATGAAACACTGTCTTGACTGGCAGGAGTTACAGCAATGGGTCTGACCAACCCAGCCTATTGATTTCCTATTTACAGGACTAGTATCTTGCAGTGCACTATGTACAGTATATGTGAAGAGTTCAGATGCAAAACCCCTAAACACCATTTTTGTGAAAACTGAGTTAATGATATTTTGTGAATCCTGTATAAATCTAGAATATGTAAATGAAATGTTATTGTGAAAAATAAAATAAAACCTGCTCCCCGCCGTGTCTAAAATATCTGTTTACAATCAAAACACTGTAAACGCCTGATAAAAAATGGCCTTTTCTAAAAAGTGGTCAAGTGGAGTTAGGGGGTCTTGCATCTGAACTCTTCATGTATAGAACGGTAGAATATGAGTATGTGTACAGTATGTCTATGTACTGTATATGCATATGCACTGTACATGTATATAATGTAGGCCTATACTGTATGTGCATAATATGTTTTAAGTGCAGATGACTAATTCAACCTCGCTGGCATAAGTGTATGGGATTAAAATGATGGACGGCGTCTTTAACCAGCTCCTGATCAGACTGGTCCTGTAATCTCAGAGTTTAACATGAGCAGCACATCGGTCACTTCAGCAGCTGCTGGTTCTGCAGCTCCTGCCAAGAAAGATAGTCAGAAGGAGAGAAAGACAGAGGAGAGAGATTGATTGCGTAAAATCACTGCAAAACAGTTGTGTAAATGCTCGGGGTGGTCATGTGCCACGCAAACATGTCAGTCTATGAGGTCGACTACAGGTGGAGATTGTTGTCCAGATGAACAGATGTTTTTAAGCACTCAATCAAACGCACATGGTTTGGACAGGGAGATGGAGCAGATTTTATATGGAGCGTGTGTGTGTGTGTGTGTGTGTGTGTGTGTGTGTGTGTGTGTGTGTGTGTGTGTGTGTGTGTGTGTGTGTGTGTGAGAGAGAGAGAGAGTGTGCGCGTGTGTGTATGAGAGTGTGTGTGTGTGTGTGTGTGTGTGTGTGTGTGTGTGTGTGTGTGTGTGTGTGTGTGTGTGTGTGTGTGTGTGTGAAGGAGAGTGTGTGCATGTGCATGGATCTCTATCTCTCTCTTTCTCTCTCTTCCTCTCTCTGTGTATGCTGAACATTCTTAGTAACCTGGCAGTGCATCCTATTGTTGTCTCTCTCTCTCTCTCTCTCTCTCTCTCTCTCTCTCTCTCTCTCTCTCTCTCTCTCTCTCACTACACACACACACACACACACACACACACACACACACACACACACACACACACACACACACACACACATGAAAGGCAGGAGGGCCAGTGTTGTGAGAGGAGCCTAATGACCCACACATTTCATCTTTACGGCGCGCTGTAAAGCAACAAACCAGAGCAGAGCTGCAGAGCAGAGCAGTGGGGGGAGAGGAGCAGAGACAGAGGCAGAGGCAGATACAGGGGCAGCCCAGCCTGTAATCCCCTTAGAGCACACACACAGCAGCCACTGCACTGGGAAAGGTCAAGAGACCCTTATGGTGTTATTTCCGCACACACACACACACACACACACACACACACACACACACACACACACACACACACACACACACACACACACACACAAACACTACGGACATATTGCTCATAATGCACACACACATAGACACAAACGTTACACACACATTTGAATTACGCCAAACTTGCGTAGACTGCAGGCCACACACACTCACATGCACACACTTGCTTTGACATGCATAGTCAGTCCACTACTCTCATAGACACCCTGTAGACATAGCAAAGCTGTATATATTTGGCACATGGCTGTGGCATCGCTGCCCATTCCCTAACCATCTGTGTCTCCTCCATAAGGGGGCCAGTCTTACTGTTTCTACCCTGGAAACAGCGGCAGGTTTAATCTCAGCTCCACAGCAGGGCTCTGTACTCTAATGACTGTAGGGAGGATAGAGGGGAGATCCATAGCCCCATACATCCACCAGCCCCACATACAGTACACCTCCACACAGTCAGTACTACAGGTCCCCGAATGTCCCCAGCACCACTCTTGCACTAAAGTTATGTCTACAGGAGGAGGCCATTCTGCCTGTAACAGCTGATATGGATTATGGATGTATGCTATATATGAGCTGTACCATATGATAATGGGTGGACTGTATATAAGGTATACTGAGTGTATATACTCTGCCAGGAAATATATGGACAATACAGTATATGTTGTAGATGTATGACTGTGTTTATGTCTGGGCGTCATGGGGTGAAAATGTACTGCTGTACATATTTAGGCTGGTCAGGGTGGGGCCACAGACATGGTGAGCTGGGAGAATGTTCTACTGCTGCTTGGACTCTTTAGAGATCTGCTATTCTCAGTGTCTAGCTCATAGTTCTGTTAAGTAGGTTTGATTTCTGATACTTTGCAAATGCACTTTCATGACGCTCCTTACAGTATAACATCCCATAATATGTTATCGTACCATATAACATAGGTGAAGTAGTAGAAGTACAGCAAAATAGAATGTTCAAGAATTATACATTATAGAAGTAAAGTATTTCCTTCTGTTTCATGGTAAAAAATGATAAAAGATTACAGTAATATGATTATTTGAATGATTATTAGTAAGACTAGGGGTGCTCCACACAGACACGTGTGACTCTGGCCAAGACATGACAGACTTATAACTCCTGACCCCAGACTCCCTCAGGACAACACAAGCCTGTGGTGAAAACGCCATTGCATCAGAGAGATAGAGAGAGAGAGAGAGAGAGAGAGAGAGAGAGAGAGAGAGAGAGAGAGAGAGAGAGTACAAAAGAGAAAGAGCCAATGAGAATACAGAGCATGAAAGCTTGAGAATTTCCACAGATTCTGCTTCTTCAGGGCCGTTTCACTTTCATGTCGGCCACTGATACGCCTGGTGTACGCGGCCCCGGGGCGCTGTGCTAAGAAGTTACCGTGGTTACAGTGTCGGCGTGTGCTGTTGAGGCCCTCGCACTTATATTTTTTTTCCCCTCCGTTCTTCGTTCTTTTCCTTGGTCTCCACCCAGGCAGGCTCCAAATATATTTCATGCTGAGGTATTATACCCAGGCATGTGCTTTTATAGATAAGCCAGGCCAGATTTTTTAAAAGTTAATCATAATTTTTTATGATTAGGGGAACTCAAAAGAATGGTTATTAGATTTGGGAGGGGGGTGGGAATGGAGGGGGGTTGAGTCTTTGAAGGGCGGCCAGGTCTGCACAGCTGGCCGTGTGTGTGTGGAGTTTCAGATGGGCCTCAGTCTCAGCAATGACCAGTGTGCTGTGTGTGTGTGTGTGTGTGTGGAGTTGGCACAGCGCTAGGCTTCTAGAACATGCCATCCTAGCACTACAGCTCCAGCTCCAGCTCCAGGCTGTTTCCAATAGGCTGCTGCTGCCCAGGAGGGCATTATAGAGGCCTATTATCAATCCCACATGGGCACACAGAGATACATTTAAGTGTGTGCACTTAATGGGGCATATTCATGCTGCACATATATTGTACACATGTACATGTACACGCACACACACACACACACACACACACACACACACACACACACACACACACACACACACACACACACACACACACACATATGCAGTGTTCCTGGACAGAAGAAACTGAGTACATTTGGGGTTTCACAGCCTTGCTTAGAAGCCCAAGTAGCACACAGTGTTATTGTGGATACTTGTTATCTTGTCTGAAAGGTGTGCAGGCCCACCTGAAAGCCCATCTCCTACCTTCATATCAGGCAGGGAGATGGACAGCCGTGGGGTCCTTTGGTGCTGGAGGAGATGGGCACATGAAAGGGGAGACAAGCACAACCCCCCCCCCACACACACACACACACACACTCAGTTTCGTGCTGTCTTAATGATCCACCTATGGACTGCTTGTTGATCAAAGAGACCAGCGTAGAGGACGAAGGGCTCAGTGGGAGTGTGTGTGTGTGTGTGCGTGTGTGTGTGTGTGTGTGTGTGTGTGTGTGTGTGTGTGTGTGTGTGTGTGTGCTGGGGGTTGGCTAGCATAGGTGCAGAGGTCGGCCCTCTCATGTTGCACAGTGGCAGTAATTTACTCCTCAGCCTCGGGGGAACGATTAGCCCTCACAAACCCAGAGATGAATTAACACTAGAGCTTCAAGGTGATCACACTCCCGTCAGCGCTCAGTGTGTGTGTGTGTGTGTGTGTGTGTGTGTGTGTGTGTGTGTGTGTGTGTGTGTGTGTGT
>JAODXP020000019.1:23652932-23687932 GCA_027497455.2 Sardinella longiceps
CACCTAGGGGCTTGTTAAAACCAAATTCCATCCCACGCTTTGAAGTCTGTCTGCTACCCCCCCCTCTCTCTCTCTCTCTCTCTCTCTCTCTCTCTCTCTCTCTCTCTCTCTTTCTCTCTCTTTTTTTTTTTTACACCCAAGACAAAAATGTCCGTAATTGTTACGCCTGTTTAGCAGATGTACAGCCTGTGTGTTTGCTTAGATTCTTTTTAAGAAGGCCGTTTCACGAGTGGTATTAAGGTGATGAAGAACATCCAGCGTGGCCGTGGGAGTTCACACGCGACTCCTTTACCTTTCTCTTCCTCCTGCTCCTCCTGCTCCTGCTCCTGCGGGAGAAAAAAGAAGAAACATTTTCGAGCTGAACTGATGACATGATGAAAGGTGAAAAGCAGATAAATTGTCAGTGGGGTGCAATCTGGCTGTCAGAGGACAGAGAGGGAGATGCATGTTTGCCTTTAATCTGAAGAAGCCCTGAAGAGACATTCGTCCTGCTTTGAACGCTGGGGAAATAATGTCCAGAAGGTGGGGGTGGGAAGGGTGAGGGTGGCTGGCATGTTCAGTACAGTACCTTAAGTACTTCCTCAGATGGGATAGGTACTGTAGTAGAGAGGATATAAGTATACTAACAGTATAAGAAGACAACAAGGGCCTGAGAGAGATGAAGAAAAAAGATCTCACATTGGGGGGGGTTGTGTTACTGTGCTGGGCGCCTCTTTTTTCAGCTCCCTTTCTGCAACTGTAGAATGATGGTCTGTGCAGTGAGCATATTGCTTGTGTAAATCACACAGATGGCCACATATGCACAAACATAGCCTTAAACATACACGGTGCACAAGGTCACTCACTCACTCACTCACTCACTCACACATACACACATTCTCTCTTTCTCTCTTTCACACACACAAAAAAAACAAAGCAAAACATGAATGTTCTTTCAGAAAACAGAAACCAACGATCTGTGGTGTGTGTGTGGTGTGTGTGTGTGTGTGTGTGTGTGTGTGTGTGTGTGTGTGTGTGTGTGTGTGTGTGTGTGTGTGTGTGTGTGTGCGTGTGTATGTACTGTATGTGTACAGTACACTGTTTGTGTAGCCTGGCCATTTGAACCTCTAGCGGGAGCAAGAGTGCCAGACAACCTCACCCAGCTCACATTTCAGCCCTACACAAACACAGCAGCAGCATCGGTGGCATCTGTGTGCTATGCAAAAAAACAAGCCTCTGCATTTACATTGGCAAAGCCCTCGGCAGCACGGGGCCCTGCCTGCCTGTGTGTGTGTGTGTGTGTGTGTGTGTGTGTGTGTGTGTGTGTGTGTGGTCTGGCCCATTGTGTTTGGATCCGTCCCTTCCTAAACAAAACAGGCGGCACCAACCATTTGCATCCAACAGATGCCTCAGGAGAGGAGGAGGAAGAGGAGGAGGAGGAGGAAGAGGAAGCACACACGCAAGTTCTGACACAACGCTGCTTATCAGAGTTGCTGGCAGAAAATTCTGGAAATGTTGACTTTTCCGTTTGATTAGCGTGGAGCGTTGCTGGCAGAAGGAGTGTGTTTGCTGTCAGTGCTGTGCTGCGGCTGAATGTGTGTGTGTGTGTGTGTGTGTGTGTGTGTGTGTGTGTGTGTGTGTGTGTGTGTGTGTGTGTGTGTGTGTGTGTGGAGGAGCTGCAGTACAGTAGATAGAGCTGGAGATCAGTGTCTAGGCACAGCCTCCCATAGTCTGCTTTTCTCAAGGGTGAAGCCCATTAGCAATTCAGATGATCATGTCTACAAATGCCTACAAATGCCTTTAGGCTTGGATATCTCTCTCTGACACACATAGATACCCACGCTCAAACACACACACACACACACACACACACACACACACACACACACACACACACACACACACACACAGATAGCACCATTCTCTTGCCATTCAGAAAGAGGCCTCCTCCACTCACTCCATGCTGTTTGTCATGCAGGAGAACTTCACCACACAATGCACATATTCCAGATTCCAGATCCCAGCGCCCCTCTCCTGAATGCCTCCTTTCCTCAGCACCCAGCACCCCCATCACAGCTTCTCCCCCACCCTCGGGCCCTCCGACACCTCTTTTCTGTCTGGTCACGGTACTGGGAGAGGATGGTTGAGGTGGAACTTCACTTGCAAAGTGTCTGGGTAGAGTTGATATGCAGGGGAGAAGTCACTCCAGCAACTCCTGTCAATTTTCATAGCTATTGAAAGATTGACCTTTTTTCCCCCGAATGAAATCAGCATGTTTGGGCACATAGACGGTGACTAGTGTGAAATTCAAAAGAAGGCTGCATTTTTAATGGGTGAATGTTGCTGGATTTCCGACAGTTGACAATTAACAAACACCCACACTGGTGGCCACGGCACATTCCATAGGGATGACGCCCTCACCCACGGGCTCGCACGTCTCTACAATGAAACACCCCGCTGGTACACACTCACACACACACACACACACACACACACACACACACACACACACACACACACACACACACACACACACTGTACATACACACACAAACATCCTGCTGGCTTGTGCATCTCTACAATGAAACAACCCACCGAAACACACACACACACACACACACACACACACACACACACACACACACACACACACACACACACACAGTCTCTAGTGGACTGACTGGGAGGTGGCAGTGAGTTTCCTGGGGAGGCCTGGAGTGGAGCCACCAGACAAGTGTTAATCTCACCGTGGAAAAGCCTTTCTCCTTAAACACAATGTGTGTGTGTGTGTGTGTGTGTGTGTGTGTGTGTGTGTGTGTGTGTGTGTGCATGTGTGGTGGCACTAATTGCATATTAAAGTGAGCTGGCTCTGTATTTCTCGCTTTCATTCTTTGTATCCCTCACTACATTTAATAAAGAACAACACTAACTACAAAGATGCCATTATAATACTTCTCTCTCTCTCTCTCTCTCTTTCTCTCTCTCTCTCTGTCTATCTCTCTCTCTTCCTTCAGTGCCTGGTAACCTGGGCTGCTTCAAAGACAGCGGTGACCCCCTGACCCTGACTGGGAGCAGTGAGACGTCCAACAAGCTCACCATCCAGACCTGCATCAGCAGCTGTAGGAGGCAGAGATATAAGGTGAGAGGGAGAGGCACAGTAGTCAGTATTCAGGTTTAGTACGCTCAGTAATCTACCTTGCCTGCCATGAGGAGAGATTCACTCTTTACTTACAAATAACACTATAACTTAAGTATTGTGTTCATGTAGTGCGCACTGTAACAAAAAACTGCCACTAGAATCAGTGGAAGAGGCTTAAATAGACATGAAACATTTTAGACGTGAGACATACAGTACTATACTATGTCAGACATACTACTTTTTGTAAAAGTGTAGTAGTGCTTGTGGTGTGGTCTGACTGTCAGACACAACCCCTGTGCCACTGGGAGGAGGTGAAGGAGCCGAGAGAGAAGAGCAGTGAGACTGAAACCAAAAGCATTTCTAATGCCTATCACAGCTTGGCTAAGTTCTGGGAACATTATCAGTGTGATGTTTTGCATAATTTCTAATGAAATAGTCTGTAAAAGGTGGTGATACATAGGGAAGCTTTTAAAGCTGTGCCAGCAGATAGGCTAACCTCAGAACTGGTTTGATGTGGGCGGATTGAACGATCAAGCCAATTCTCCGTTGATGAGTTCTCCCATTGTTACCCAATCGGCATGGCAAAACAACACTCAGGAACATTTACACCACAACATTGCTCAGAATGTTGCTCTGTGGATCGTCAGTGCTTCACCTCCCACCAGTGTTGATTTAACACTGGCTCTAGTGGGCTGGGATGAGGCTGCCCCAAACTACTCACATCACAACAGTCTTGATGACCACTTGAGTTTTTCTAAGCACAAACTCTGT
Source organism: Sardinella longiceps (assembly GCA_027497455.2). Lineage (NCBI taxonomy): Eukaryota > Metazoa > Chordata > Actinopteri > Clupeiformes > Clupeidae > Sardinella > Sardinella longiceps. The sequence goes on from JAODXP020000019.1 coordinate 23,656,822, forward strand.
GCACTTAGTTATGTGTGTAATTAAGTCCAGTTCAAAGTACATTCAAGTTTGTCTTTGTGGTTAGAGCCAAGACAATGATGAAGATGATTTCAGTGGGATTTTATTCACTTCATTAAGCTCGTTGCATGTCTGTAAAACACAATTCAAATAGACAGGCAGTGCAGAAATCCTCCGTGCTAAAGTAACTTCCTGAAGTGTCAGAAAGAGGGACATGCACAGAGCAAGAGCAACTGAGGCTACATTCATACTCCAAACCCCAGAGCACAGTGCTGAGTACACTCATCACTAGCATACTCACAAAGGCTTTTTAATGTGACCCCTAATCAAGGACACTTCAAAGGTGATGATACATAGATGGGCATATTTTTTTGTTAAAGTCTGCGGGCAACCACACAAAAGCAGTTCCATGTGTACTAATGGGCTTTTCAGAAATGCCCTACTGATGAGTTCTCCAGAATACAAAGATGGAGGAAGTTATGACTGAGTGTAGCCGGTGGCGGTCCGCACCGCACGCGGGTCCCTGCAAGTTACAAACTTGGGAGTGGGACGCTCTAACCACTGAGCTAAAAGCCCGAGCTTCTAACTCAGCCGTTAAAAGCGCCCAAGGAATTGGGTGATGAGGATTTACACGAGCAAGGCAGAAGAGCAAAACTCAGGGCGCTGATGTGAGACTGACCGGTGCTCTCCTCACCCACTCTTTGATTACGTTATTGGGAGCAAACAATATGGCCGCCATAACAGAGTGACTGAGTCACCACGGCGGCGGCCACTGTAGCTGTTGAGCCTCTAAACACTGTTTCTAAACAGCTAAGTTCAGGAGAATCTGTGTGTTTGTGTTTGAGTGGGAGGGAAAGGAAAACAACTGGAATGGATAAAGTGTTTGAGTTGTTTTTGTTTGACTGCTTGTGTCGTGTAGCTGGCCGGGATGGAGTCAGGCTATGCTTGTTTCTGTGGGAACGACGTGGACCGCCAGCATCACGAGGAGGCGCCGAGCACCGAGTGCAACCACGTGTGTTTCGGCGACCACACACAGCCATGCGGCGGAGATGGCCGTGTCATCATCTTCGACAGTGAGTACAGTGTGTGTGTGTGTTTGTGTGTGTGTGTGTGTGTGTACAGACACAGTTGTGTATGTGTGCGTGTTTGTGCTTGTATACATTTGTGTGTGTGTGTGTGTGTGTGTGTGTGTGTGTGTGTGTGTGTGTGTGTGTGTGTGTGCTTGTTATTTTCCAGCTGCTGTCAACATCTGTGCCGTGTGTTTATGCCTGACGCTGCTTTTCATGCAGACTGTGGTGGATGCAGTAGCTTGTTTTACCAACAGTCTGAGTCTGTGCATGGGACACAGTAACTCTGAGACATGAGTTTACACATGCTGGGAAACATACTGTATACTCAGCTAAATTAGAATGGGGGTGTGGCGGGATTTTCCAGGCCAGTTGACATTTAAGTGGCTTTTAATTAGTAAATGCTTAAGGCAAATTGTTCCAGAATGAATTCACACTCATCCACCCTTCAAAAAGTGAGATAATATTGTGAGATAAGTTGGAATATTAAGAATAGTGTAATCAAAAATTGTACATGTGGACAAAACAGAAACTTTTCAAAGAAATTGTGTGCTAATTTATGGAAGCTTACTTCCACACACATAAAAAAAAAATCATATCATGTATCTCGGCCAGATAGTATCTCAGAATTGCAAGTTAGTAAGTAGGCCTATCTCAGCATTCCGAGATACTAAGTCAGGCTTCCGAGATAGTATCTTGACACTATCTCAGAATTGTGAGATATATGATCCAATTTGGTTTTTTTTCTATGTGGTGGAAATGGGTTACTATGCCTGTACTAATTAACTCTGTAAGCACGAGATATGTTGCATCAATATCAATCATTTCAAAAATCTTATACTTAATATAAACACTGTGTGTGTGTGTGTGTGTGTGTGTGTGTGTGTGTGTGTGTGTGTGTGTGTGTGTGTGTCATGCAGCCCGTATTGGAGCCTGTGGGGGGAACTATACTTCTCCCGCCTCCATCATCTACTCTCCAGACTTCCCGGATAAGTACACGGCGGGCCGCGTCTGCTACTGGACCATCCAGGTGCCCGGGGCCGCAGCCATCCTCTTCAACTTCACCTTCTTTGACATTGTGGACCAGAAGGACATGGTGGAGCTTCTGGATGGATACACCAATCAGGTGGTGGCTCGGTTTGACGGACGCAACGCTCCACGAACCCCGGTCAACGTCACAGTGGATTTTGTCATCTTGTACTTTTACTCGGACAGAATCAACGAGGGCCAAGGCTTTGCTGTGCTCTATGAAGGTAAGATGCTAATGCTAATAATACTAAGTAACAAAATTACTTTGTATTTTTATGAATTTGTTTGTAGTTCCATGGCATTTGGTAGTGCAAACGGGTGTTTCTTAGGCATCCTGGAAGGAGAGCCTAAAAATATCTGAAAGAGGAAGTGAATTTTCTTTCCTCCCCCTATGTGCTGTATGTATATGAGTCACGCTAGGCTAAGGCTAAGTGTTTGTGTGGCTCGCTCTGACACGCTCACTCCCCCTGACATCAAAGGCCGGTCTCCCTGCCAGTGGTATGATTTCATCAGTAAGCTGATGTGTGACCTTTCAGATTAGCCAGTTAGCTTCACGGGGTGTGTGTTTGAAAGACCTTAGTGGGAGCAAGCCTGCATTAATGATGAAACTCAGTTGAATGGAATTGAAGCAAGTAGTAAAGGTTCCAGTGTGTTTGCTAATGCACTTGTGCTCTTTGAGTGTATGTGTGTGTGTGTGTGTGTGTGTGTGTGTGTGTGTGTGTGTGTGTGTGTGTGTGTGTGTGATGTAATGTTAAAGGGCCCCAAAGTGTGATTTAGTGTCAAAATATTTATACTGGTCGTCCTGCCCTGAGAGGTATGAGGCTGTGCTCCAGTGCAAATCAAAGGCCTGGCGGTTCCGTTTTCTCTCTCTTTCTCCCTCTCTCTTTCTCTCTCTTTCCCTCTCTCTCTCTCTCTTTCTGAGAAAATGATGGGGATCAGCCCAGCTGGGCTGCGGAGCTGACTGAAGCAGCACCAGATCTGGACCACAGCCGATCCGGAACTAGACCGAGAGCCTGCTAAAGCTGAAGCAGATGTGTACAGTGTTTGCCACCAATCTGCCCGGCCAGCAGGCCTTTTAAACAGGCCTTTTAAGAGCCGACATCATGGAAAGGGTCTGCTGGAAGAATGAGGGTGGTGTGTGTGTGTGTGTGTGTGTGTGTATGTGTGTGTGTGTGTGTGGGGGGGGGTTGCGTTCTGGAAATGCTATTTGCATCTGCAGGTGCATGCTGACTTCCTGGCTCAAATGGCTGCACTCACATACTGAGCGTGCTGTGTGAGTAATTGTGTGATGTCATGCAAAATTGGACCCCCACTCTATGATCTTTCTGCAGTAACACAAACAGACACACACACACACACACACACACATACACACACACACACACGTACACACACACACACATGTACACACACACACTCACAGTAAGAGACAGAGAATGAAAGTCTTGTTTTTATAAAAGTTAATCTCATACTCATTTTTATTTAATTTGGCGTGAAATATTTACTGATGGCCACAGTCTGGGGGAAGTGTCTGCTCAGTGTGGCTGGAAAGTAAAGTAGTATCAATCTTTAATCTGCCTCCCTGCTTTTTGACGTACATGGGTGCTTATTTTTTGGTTCTTCTGTCAGCTCGAATAATTCATGTTTTCGTGTTTTTAATTTTTTTTTTTTTCATTCTCCCACAAGAGAGTTCTGTCATTCTCCCAAGTATCGGAACCCACAGTTAAGGAACACAATTGTGAGAACAGAGGCCCCAGAAACGTGGAATTTTCAACCGTGAAATCGATACATCTCCCATTGTCTGGCGAATGCGCCCTGCTATAGTGTGTGAGTCTCCAGTCTCATTGTGTGCTTGAGCTGCACCCAAGGGGCTCTGCTGCTATTTCAAATAGGCTCGGTGCGGAGCCTTCACCCAAACAGCGTCTTTGGGAGTTAGCGTGACTGACAGTGAAGCTAACCGCTGGCTGTGTGCGGAGACGAGCGCTAGCTCCCTTTGGTCCGAGCTTGAACTCCCTTTCCGCTGGCTCTGTTGCTGAGAAACACTGGCAGGTTGATGTGTTCGACCTCTAAGCATTCCAGTTTCTTCCCATTTGTCTGCATGTTTTTTTCTGTTTCCAAACCAAATGTTGTAAAAAAAAGTGGAAGATTTTTCTATGAAGCCAGTTTTTTTTTTCTTCATGAGACTGAGTTATTTGAGGAGAAGCACTTTGTTGGATGCCGATTTTAGAAGCAGAGGGTTACTTCTTGGTTTTGTGTCCAAGCCATCGGTGTGGACAGAACACAACTTTTTAAAACTCAGTCAGTCTGTGCAGAAATCTGGTAATACTGAATGCTGAATTTAAGATATTAAACAATACAACAATAAAACAATATATTCAGTTCCAAAAAGAGTTTACCCAAACATTTATTATACTCACATGCAGCCATAAGAGGGTGATGTCCCTCTAGTCCCTCTAGTGTATGTGTATGTGATGGTCTGTATCCTGGCAAAACCACTGAGAACCAGTTCTGTCCACACTATTTGTAGCATCAGATACTTTCATGGTATTGACAACTTAACAGTGAATAACGTCACTGGTATTCATCTCCGACGTCTCTGGTTCCCTTCAGCCATTTATAGTGTGTCCAGGCAGGCCCTCATGCCCTGTGTGTTGTGTGTGTCTCAGCTCTCAAGGGCCAGACTCCCAAGCCTGTGGAGGAAGAGGACGAGGAGGAGGAGGAGAAGGAGGAAGAGGACACCAGTACAGTGGAGCCCAACTCTGCTGGGGGCGGTGGCGTCACGGAGAAGTCCAACACCAGCGGCGATGGCAAGTCCTCCCAGATCCTTTACGTCATCACCTCCAGTCCGGGGAAGCCAGAACGCAACATGCCAGGTCAGTGGCTCGGACCGGGCCGGACCGCGGGCCACAGCACCAGTATGTGTCTCTCAACTCTTCTCCTTTTTCTCTCTCAATTCCCTGTTAACTCTCATCTCCAACATGCTTTGGTCTGATTGGATTAACATTAATCAAATACACTGTGAACTGCATTTGTTTATGAGTTTAGAATAGCTTTGCTCAAAAGTATATTATTCTAAGATGTCAGTCACAGTTTGTATTATGTCATTGTTTTATTTACAGTATATTAAATCAAAACTCTAGAGTCGCGTTATCTTATATCCCTGGCTTAGTTTTGTTCATGCTTGTGTTTATGGATTACAGAGTATTGGCAGAGTATTGTAATGCTTGTTTAATGTGTTGCAGTGTGGACGATCTACGCACTGGCTGCCCTGCTCACGCTCACAGTCATTGCTATGGTAGCAAAGCTGCTCCTGCATATCACTGTCAAGTAAGTATTAGTGCAGGTCAGGTTCTGCTTAGGAACCAGACAAAACCAAAGCCTTTTTGGAACACATTTGCTAACTATTAAGCCGGCAGGAAACTGCAATGTCTGCGTCAAGCAAACCCAAAGCTTTGTAATAGGTAGTGCAGGACAAAGGAGTTTAGTCTTAAAGTCAGTGAGAATGACATGAGAAAAATGTGTGCTTTCTTAACATTTCCTCATCCCTCTTTTCTCTCTCTTTGATTTCCTCTCTTCCTCCTCTTCTCCACACCTCTCCTCAGGTCCTCATCCATTCCCTCCATCCGGAGCGGTGAGCACCTTCAGTCGTGCAACCAGAGCGCTGCGTCGGAGCCCTGGATCATCTTCTACCGGCCCTCCACCATCTCTCTCTTCAAGAAGAAGCTCAAGAATCACCACGGCGACCTCAGCCCACTGGTGGGCAACTAGGGATAGAGAGAATTACAGACAGACAGACAGACAGACAGAGCCATGGACAGACTGTGCAGCTCTTCTCCCTCTCATCCTCTTCCTCCTCCTCCCATACACACACACACACACACACACACACACACACACACACACACACACACACACACACACACACACACTCACAGGGTGACCAGGTTCTGTGCTTGCCTGCTGGTCACCCTGCCTCAGGGACTAACAGAGAAGAAGCGTGCGGAGAGCTAACTAGCTACCTGGCTAACTTGCTTAATAACGAACTGAACTACAGTAAAACATTTCTGGCACAGGGACCAGAGGGTTGGTGTGGAGGGAATGTTCTCATCAGTGTGCGTGTGTGTGTGTGTGTGTGTGTGTGTGTGTGTGTGTGTGTGTGTGTGTGTGTGTGTGTGAGAGAGAGAGAGAGAGACAGAGAGAGAGAGAGTGGAATACAGTTTTCTTGGAGGTTTTGTCAACACCTCCGGTGCCCTGTAGCACCCAACCACCCCCTCCTCAGAGCCACAGTGTTTCCAGATGGTGTTGTGCCAAGTGGTTCCAGCCCGGATCGGAAAGTTGGGCACAATAGGTCATCTCCTTCTGGGGAAATGGCTCTGCTGAAACAGCTTCTGCATCGAAAGGATGAACACATACATACTGTACATGCACACACACATCCACACATGTACAGTTACACTAAAATCATATTGACACATTAGAACACAGACAAATGAACACACACACACACACACACACACACACACACACACACACAAAATAAAGCGATCTACTCTTACATATCACTGTTATTGAACAATAGGAAAAAAGGCAGCCCTCCTTCAGTGGCAAAGTTGTAACTGATTTCTGCTGACAAAGGCAAGCCGGGATGAGATCTTGACCGTGGAAAAGTAGAGACAATTCCCCATGGGTGGGGGTAACACAAAACGGGTCCTCCTCATCATCAACGGCACAATGCCACTCAGTACAATTGGCCTTTTCTGGAGGCCGCCAACAGAGCGAGCGGAGACGAGACGAGATGAGATGAGAGAGATGGCGAGATGGATCCTTTTCAAAAGGCCTTTCTCTTTAATATGGGTCAGCTCTTGTGTAATTGCAAATGCCCTGCTCCCTAGGTGACTGCTTTATACAGGGGCTGCTCTGGGACTGCCATGAAAGCACCTTCACAGAAAAAAAAGGGAAAAACCAGATTCTAATCTCGCTCGCGCTCGGATGACCAAAGCTCGTAAGCGGAGCTGAAAATGAGCACCGGCTGGAGAATTGTCGGCGAGTCGAAGACAAGCCCGGTGGTCGGAGCTGGTTGTTCAGTAACCGCCATTTTAGAGTTTTCTCGAGGGAGCACCTGAAATGCTACGCTGTGTGTGTCTGTTTGTGTGCTCTGAAAGGGGGTCCAAACTAAGTGACTTTGACTCTGTTTAAGTGCCTAACAGGTTCAAAGCTCCCTGTGTCTCCACTGAAAAAAAAGCTTGAGAGAAAAAGACCTTCCTGTGATAAATGAGTCCTTTGCTAGCCTTGCCTCTCTGCTATGTTGTATGATAAATGAGTAGCTCAGAAGCACAGTGTCAAATGCAATGTTTTCTCATGTTTGGTTTTTATACCACCAAATCCATCTAGTGTGGGACAGTAATGAGCATGCTGCTCTTGTTAGGGCCTGGACAATGATTAAGAGCCTATTGTACTTGCTGATTGGCTATGATGACATGGGAGCGAAGAAAACGACATGCCAGCCCTTTTTTTTCTTGTCATCCTCAGCATAGCAGTGGTAAAATCGCTCAAAACAATTTGTTCTTTCTCCTCTGCCACAACTTCTCCATTCAAGCACTTTTTTTTTTCACTCCCCCCGTTCTTCGTTCGGCTCGAATGTTTCCCATTCCTCAAAGCAAAGCAGCGCGGGACCGCGGGCCCTTCGGAGCCTCTCTCACAGAGCACGGATGACACGAGTAAACACAGACAGATTCATCACAGCTTTTAGCAGACACATAAATATTTCATATGCACACACCCCCCTCCACCTCCCCTCCAGTGCTTAGAGTTGTGGCTTGCTGTGCTGTGCCGTGCCGTGATGATTTGCATACACAATTCATGTGCAAAAACACATTCAAGGTCCTTGTGGGTCTGACCCTTGTGATGTTTTGATTTTCATGAGACACAGCCAATGGCAGCTTGCCGTTAATGAACAGAATGATTGCTTTTTCTAAGATGGCTTGGAGTGGTTGTGTTAACACTGGGCTCTTATGAGAAAGCAAACAGAGCTACACTACTCTGCTTTCGGGGAGTTTTTCATCATGTGCCAGATCTCTGGACCGATGGACCACACTTGCAGTGGATTTTATTTTATTGTCAATTCTTTTGTTTTATTCAAGGTTTTTTTTTTTTCTAAAAAGGGAATGTTACTGCATCCACCAGAGGAGAGAAAAAAAACATTCACATTAGGTGAGTGTCAGTTCAGTGCAAATCCAACTTTTTTTGATCTATTGAAATGATTTGTGTGCACTTAGTCCTCTGTGAGATCCACATCTAGTACTTAAAGGGTCTGCCTGTGTGTGTTCTATGGAGCCAGACTGTTTGAAACACATGGATGAATGAATGAATGGGAGTGAAGCGTGGTGTCAGACAACCGTAGCAATTATTAGGTGTTTATTCTGTTTATGCAGAAAAGACTTGCACTTCTGTTTACCAAGGGAATTACCAAACATAGATTTAGATGCAGGCTTGATAACCACCCAGTCAGAATTTACACAGACCTGTTTGTGCACTGGGCAAACCGTTATTTGGATTGGTTTAAATTACCCATGGTTGAAATTACCCATTGTATATGTGTGTGTGTGTGTGTGTGTGTGTGTGTGTGTGTGTGTGTGTGTGTGTGTAAAAGAGAGAGAGAGAGGTGAGTGAGTGAGTGTATTTTCTGTGTATTTGGCTGACTTTTCGTCTGAAATGTGTGGTAGGGTAATAAGTGTGGCCACACGCCTGCAGGTCCGTGAGGTGCACAGCAGCTCATGCATGCTAAACTGCCTCCTTCCCATGATGAGGACGAGAGCAGGGGGCAAAGAAAAAAAAAACAATCCAGCATCAAATCAGCAAGTCACAAACCAGCACTGACAGCTTAAATCTAACAAGGTCATATCTGGTGGGATAGCACGGTGAATAATGCAAAAGTCCTCCCCTCTACCCCATTCTCAGCGTGGGCCAAGATGAGAAAGGCCTAGGACTCTGAGAGCATTGAGAGAACAGACAACAGGCAAATGTTCACCTTCAAGCAGAGTCACTGGAGTGTCTCTTTTTGAACAGAATGAGGAAACTGTCTCCTTTTGAACCAGTCAAGGACAAGAGTGGATGGAATATGCGTTTTGTTTTTCATAATTGTAAATAAAATAGTGAAATTTTAATTTATAAAATAAATTATTGTTATTTTGGTCATAAAAATGGGACATAATCTATCTTTTGTATAAGTGAAGTACCTTTGTAGTTTATTTAATGTGTTCTTGACAAAATAAATATGCATGTTTCTTACAGGTGCTTGCCTCCTTTGTCTTCCTAGATCTAAACATCTCTTGACCTCAGCAGTCATCTACAGAACTTAAAAGCTCATTACATTTTTCTTCACCTCACCAAGTTCAGACACGATAAGCGCTGGAATACTTCTCTGCAGAGACAAGGGGAGGGGGGGAAACCAGTGGAAGTAATTTTACACGTGTTTTTCTCGAAAGCAGCTTGCTTATCAGCCACACTGAAATGGTTACCAGACAGGACAGACATTCACAGGGGAACAGGGGCCTGTCCGCTCCCACGTGCAACCCACTGCAAAGCCAGCGGCTTCTGACTGGGGATGGGACACTACTGGGAGAATTTACAGTAAAGAATGATTTATTAAGTCAAGCTTAATAAATCATTCTTTTCTGTAAGTTCTCCCAGCAAAAATCTCCAGCAGTCAGTAATTAATGTGGTGTAATAAATTTAAAAATGATAAGTCAGTATGTAAACACATTTATAAGCTTTAAGATTGATTAATTTTGAAAGACACTCAGTAATTTATTGAAATACTATCATTTCTGTTAATTGAACTAATTAATGAGACTAAAATTATACCTTGAACTTGTAACTCTATGACCAACTAGAGGTTGAGTCCTGCTGCTGCTCAAATTATTTGACTTTAACCCCCCCTACAGGAAAGTGGGACTCATTACCATTTAAGATGGGCTACAGTGATTTCAATTGATTCCAAATACAATTTTCAGACACCCTCGAAGGCTCACTGAAATTGAGTTGTGTTGTAAAGTAAAAAATATATATATTTTTTTTTATCTGCACATGTTCTGGTAAAACACTTCCAACAAAAGAAATTTAAAAGTACCCATAATGAAATAGCCAACAAATTCTGCAATTACCGGTACCCATAGGCTGATTCTACTGGTGAGCTTTCCATAAACAGATCTAATAATTTCTACTAAATACAAATCTATTTGGGACAATCAGAATAGTTGCTTCTTTTACCAGAAACAGCAGGAATTATTTGACTTTTGGTAGGCCATTTTTATAGGTTATTTGAGTATGGAGAGTCTACTTTTGCCATCTCTGAATATGATATGACATGTGATATGACAGATGTAGCCATGAAGTAACATCAAGGCAATATTTTTCAATTTTGATTTAAAAAAAAAAAAGGTATTTAATACGTTTAATAAAATTAATAATATTAGAGGCCGAGAGCATTTCGGCTGTATAGTCTTGGAGGTCTGTGAAAGATGGCAGTTGCTGCCTGTGACAACTGATACTCCATAAAAGGAACAAGCCCAACAGTGAAGCCACTTAGACCCATGGTAATTACACACACCCTACCCTGGAGCTCTGACTGCCTGTCTCTCAGAGCCTTTCAGGTTGGTGTCCACTGCTCCCTGCCATTGTCAGAGCTGTAACATGAAGCCTTGGGACTCTATGCTTTGGACCGGGATCTCTATAAGGTCTTTGTGTGTGTGTGTGTGTGTGTGTGTGTGTGTGTGTGTGTGTGTGTGTGTTCAAAGATAAATAGCAAGAGTTCCAGTAACTTTCCTTTGAACCATTGAGCCCTGACAATTTTTCAAGACTAATTAGCTAGCCCACTGTCATTATGTGTAACAAAGCAATGATATTTCATAAAGGCATACTGCAGCACATAGCGCAATGGAATGCATATACCGGTAGCCTATCCTACAGTTTAAAAACGGAGCACGTGAGAATCATTCCATCAGACAAATTAAAAACAACATGCTTGACATAAAATTGCCTACTGCCTACATGTTTGATGAAATTTGGTGGTAGGCAGGAAGGGTGATAAGAAACTACAAAAAGAAACTGACGCACACTTATGACGTACTGTTAAGTAAGCGACGCCAGGGAGCAAGATGGCGACCTCCTTTAGGTGTGTTGCGCGAAGGGTATTCCGTGATTCTAGAAGTAAATTGTGCCTGTTTACAGTACAGCAAACTCCAAAGCGTTTCCATCCTGCTAACAGTACAGTTCGTAGATGCTACAGTAATGAGTCCGAAGACAAAAGTACACACTTTGGCTTCGAAACGGTACCAGAGGGGGAGAAAGCAGAGAGAGGCAAGTTACACATTTTGAGATGTCATGATAACCTTTCCAGTAAAAACCATTTTAGTATGAAAGTATATGATTGTCATTTCTAACATATTTTACACCTTGTCAATGTTACTCTCACCTACATCTTACTGTTAACGAAATCCGAGTTTGTGAAGAAATCTGAAGGACAGTCACAGCGGTTTTGCGACCACTTCTAATTTGATGTAAAGAGGGGTAACATTAACGTAACGTTAAATCGGATAGTATGTTGAATCCTTGTATATTTCAAAGACTTAGTGAGTTGCCGTTTCCGAAAATGCCTGCTACTTGACTGCTACGACCTCTGCAGACAGCAGCGTGTAGCATGCAGTAACGTTACATGACAAATATCACAGGAGTAGTGTGGGGCTCAATTAACTTTCAGTCAGGTACGACACCTGCAGCCAATTAATTAATGAGGTTCTGGTCATGTGGTTAGTAGGCCTCTTCTGCTGCTTGCATACCATGCTACATACTGGAGAGTAGCATATAGAGCTCAGCCAGTCAAATAGACCACCTGCAGCTAATTAATTAATTGTGGGAAGCAGTAGGCTAGTGTATGCTGCACTGTGTGCTGGGGCACAAGCAGCATGTAAGGTAGCACATGTAGCATAGCAGTATGGCATTACGAAAATGGCCTCTGTGTTTCCCTGTTGCGCCCATGACACTTGTTTCTGAAATTGCATAGCCTACTGCTATGCTACATAGGCTACTGCATGTGCCCCATGTGCAGTGGAGTACACACTATTGCTTCTCACAATTAATTCATTAACTGCAGGTGGTCTACTTGATTGTCTCAAAGTTTATTGAACCCCATACAGTAACATTACTCCCCAGAATATTATGCAAGCAGCAGAAGAAGCCTACCAACCACAACAGTACAGTATTGGACTACTATACTGGATTACTGTTAATTGAGCCCCAACTGCATGCCACACACTGCTTTCTGTAAAGATCACTATAGGCTACAAGTAGTAGTAATTATTTTCTTTCAAGTCCTACTCCCACCTTAAATGAATAAAGAAATCAATGTGATTTCTCTGTTTGGTTTTTATGTCAGTGTATAAGGTGTTTGAGAGTGTTGCTCAGAAGTATGACGTGATGAATGACGCCATGAGTCTGGGCGTACATCGGGTATGGAAGGATATGCTTCTGCACATCATGAACCCAATGCCAGGGACACGTCTGCTAGACACAGCAGGGGGCACAGGTAAGCCTTACGTAAGCTTGCAAAATATTTGCAACTGGATGCTTTGGTCTGAGGTGTGTCTGATAAGAATATGGATTCTAAAACCTGATGCATGTAAGAAGGTAACTTTTTTATAAGCCTTTTTAATATATATTTTTGGCCTTTTTACCCTTTAATCAGATAGGACAGTGTAGAGATGACAGGAAACAAGTGGGAGAGAGAGATGGGGTGGGACCGGGAAATGACCTCGGGTCGGAAACGAACCCGGGTCCCGGAGTAATGGTCTGACGCTCTAGCCGCTGAGCCACGGCGCCCCCATTATTTGATTATTCTTGAGAGACTCTGATTGCCTAATGTTTACTGACTTGTGGAGGGTAACGGAAAAATACCATACACCCCTAGCAACTGGTTAAGGAATTGGCCTGTTTTTTTAGTTTGCTTTTTTTTCTTTAATCATTCCTTTTTTAAGGAAATATATTTTGTATCAGAATGGGCATTGTGTGGATGGATACACACATTGTGTATGTTAACGTTATTAGTGTAAAGTGTGTTTCAGTTTCATGTTTTAGATTTTCTGTGTATAACCCACATGCCATTGCAGGTCATATAATGGACAATGGACATACAGTATAGACTATGCCTAATTTGCTTTAGAAGGTTCCCAGCTTGTTGTGTTGTGTGATTATATCTAAGGGGATATCTCCATGCGCTTCCTGGACTACACTCAATCCCAGCAAGAGCGTCAGAAGAGGCGCACAGTGCGCACAGAACAGACCCTCTCCTGGCAGGACATCAACGCTGACTACTCCCTTAACGGTGAGCAGGTGCAGGCAGAGTCCACCGCTGTGGTCTGTGACATCAACAAGGAGATGCTGAAGGTCGGCAAGGACAAGGCAGAGCAAAAGGGCTACAGCGCCGGTCAGTATGGCTTTCTAATCATCAGTATGGTTTCCCATCATTGTATTTCTATTTTGTTGCATTGTCCAGGTTTTTGTATTTGTGATCACTGAACCAATACATTAAACATAAAATATGCACTCTCCTTATCTTTTATGACACATTTATTGGACCATGTCCACAAGTGTGCATTGTAGCCCTAGGCCATCATCAGCTGTAGCTGATTTTTTAAGTTAAATGCATGTTTGAAGCTAAACCAGCACCCAAAGATGTATTAACAGTGTCAGTAGAGCACGCCTATTCTTCCTAATGACTCAATCGATACAGTAAGACAATGTCCGCATGCACTAAAATGCTCCCTAAAAGATTATACACGTTAATGCACGTTTTGACCTACTTGGTTCTTGTCAGATGTCAACGGATGTTCTCTGAATCAGTCAATCAATCAAGTACTTAATCGTAATAATCTGCCATGACCGTAAACTTGACTTGGGCTGTTTTACAGGTCTGTCATGGGTTGTAGGGGATGCGGAAGAACTTCCTTTTGCTGATGACCAATTTGACTATTACACCATAGCTTTTGGGATCCGCAATGTCACTCACATTGAACAGGTACATTCCATTTCCACCCTCTTTGAAAGTTGTAATTCTGCAAAGGTTTATATAAGGTTCAGATACATTAGATTTGTATTAAAGGACAACCAGTCAATATGTGGGTTTATTTCATTTTTGCATTAACAAAAATTTGGCAAAAGAATATTCACATCGGCGTGCGTTTCCATCAACTGTGTAATTCAAATAAAAAGGTTTTGTGCTGATCAAGTGACGTTTTCCCACCTATGGGAACAAAAATTAGTTGACGTCTATGGACAGAAATGCGGTTAAACTGTTTTCATCCAACTTGAATGTTGTGTGTTTCCATCTGAAGATTTGTAATCTGCAAAACTTAAATGTGCATAACTACATGGATACTTTCAACAAGAGCTCTATTGCTCAAGTTACTAGAGTTGTCAATACTGAAAAGGCGAGAAATGTCTGTGTAACTCATATAGGTTTATATGGTGTTCTAGGTATAGACTAAGCACGGACATACTGTATAACCCATTCGGACAGAGCTTCAAACTATGATGAACATCTGTTATGTTAACATCTTAACATGCTTCAAATGTCACCCACAAAGCTATGCAACAACAGCAGACACCTTTTAGCACAGTTATGTAGTGTGTATGAGTACAAATGATGAAAAATTGGTTAAAACATTGTGTTTTTGCAGTATTTGAATGCTTGAATAAACATACTGTTTTAACTACTTTTTCCAGTAATTGTAGTCATACACAGCTGTGTTGTCACATGTCTGTTGATATTGCATAGCTTTCGGGGTGACATTTGGAACATTTTAGGATGTTAAAAACACAGTCTAAAGTTTTGCCCCCATGGGTTAGCTGTCAGAGCTTCTTCTCTGTTCTGAAATTGGATGTTTTGTGTTTGATGGTGGTGTGTGTGTTTGGTTGTGGTGTGTGTGTTTATTGCTCAGGCTTTGGAGGAGGCTCTGCGTGTGCTGAAACCGGGGGGCAGATTCATGTGCCTGGAGTTTAGCAAAGTTTCTAATCCTGTGCTGTCCAGGTGGGGAAAATATCAACATTTTATGATGATGTTTTGGCTAATGCAGGGGTGGCTAAAGCATGGCCAATTGTGGCGCACTATGAATTCAAAAAGTGACATTTTTATTATGGCCTGAGTACTTTATTCATCCCGAAGGAGACTCATATCCATTGGCCACCGCACATCATAGTGTCAGTACTAGTGTGGACTGTTTGTCAATAGTATCATCTCTTCACTTGAAACTGGTTCAAAATGGGTGCTCTTACTTTTACATTGGTCCTTGCTAGCTTAGGTTTTTTTTTTTTTTTTTTTTTCAGTAAGTGGCCCGCAGGGAGAAAAGTTTGGCCACCCCCTGACTAAAGAAATGAAAAGTTGTGTATAAGAAATATAAAGAATGAAAGTCCCTCAAATGTTTGAACAGAATTGTACAGGATTTCTTTTCCGAATGCTTCAAAAGATTGTTGGCATAATGGGGGAAAGGGGATTAAATAAGAGATTTTTGGTAATTAGATATACATGTATATAATATTGTATATCTAGTAGGTTCAGCATTCTTGTCTTTCAGTCACTCATCTTTTGATGTAGAGAAGTTGAGATGTCAGTAGGGTGTAGTATATTCAAGCATAGCACTTAATGTGTGCCTGTTTTATTGCCGTGTATACTATATATGAAATTCTTCTTCTTCTCTGCAGACTGTATGACGCCTACAGTTTCCAACTGATTCCAGTCATGGGTGAGGTCATTGCTGGTGACTGGAAGTCCTACCAGTACCTGGTGGAGAGCATCCGCAAATTCCCGGATCAGGTAAATATAGGTCTTTAAATACCGCTGTAATCTCATTCAGCATGCCCACACTCTTGTTGAAGCATCTATTGCCCAAGTGCTAATTTGGGACATACTGTAGATGATGGTTTTAAACTCTTAAAGAGTTTTCGTCTTCAGCCAACAAGAGTTATGGGCCTGAATGCAGCCCAGGTCCCTGCTGTTGACTGGGAAATATATTCTATATGTATATTATAGAGTTTGTGTGTCCTTAAACCACGTAAAACTGTATTTCGCCATGATAATTGTTTTGGAACATCAATGTACTCCACTAACCACTTGGTGAGCAGCACATTTTGTAAAAAAAATAAATGTCTAAGGTTGTTTTAAGGACATTATCCTAGACACTCCAGAAAAGGAGCTGAACATGCTAAAAAAAAAAAGTGAAAAAAGTTTCTTTAAGAACTTTTCATGGTTGAAGCCCTGCAACTAAATTATTAATCATTTTCAAAAATGATTAATAATAGCATTTTATATGATATAATCACATTTGGGAAAGGGTTAGCGATGTAGGGGGAAAAAAAGACCTGCTGTTTGGAGATGATATCTGTGCACAGGCAAAAAGGATATGCAATGGAATATTAACTTTTAGAGTAAATAAAAAATGCAAAATACTTTTGCCTTGCAGCAGGGGACAAGTTCAGTAGTACTTTAAAACCTTCCAAAACGCTACATAATGGCGATTAACTGATTGATTGCAATGTTAAATTTGTAACCTCAAATTCAATGAGTTGAATTTTACAAGGTATCTAAATAAAGCTTTTTTCCTACCGAGCACACAGAAATTTTAACTGCAGCTCTTGCTTTTGCTAGATAAATGAGAGTATCCTGTGCCTCTTCCTTTCCCTCTCTTTCTAGGAAACCTTTAAAGGAATGATCGAGGATGCAGGCTTTTTCCGAGTGCAGTACTTCAACTTGACGGGTGGCGTGGTGGCTATTCATTCGGGCTTCAAGCTATGATCAGAGCAGCTACTCTAAGCACAGGAATGTTCGACGAAAGTACCAAACACTTACTCTAAGTTTGGACTGAACCATAGTGATGAGATGGGACCTTCAGAACAAACAGACCTCCTTGGACGTTGTGCAAGTGTTTCAGTTGCGTAAAGCTAACGTTATGCTACTATTGCATGCTCCCTCCACAGAGAAGGACACACATCTGTTTTGTAACTGGGAAGTTGAAATATTGTTTTGTTATTTTTACTCCAAGAGTGATGTTGGGGAAGAGAACGACACTGTATTTATTGGTCTGTGATGTTGCAAGAGCCTTCGGTGCCAAGACTGTGCCGTCCTGTCTGGTTTGTGTAAGAGAAATGGCCTCGCTTTTTCCCCCTAACGGCATTTAAGGACAGCAAAGCGCTGCAATCCAGAGTCGGCTGGAAAACACACATGGGTTCTTTCACATGTGGGGCACTTTGGGAAAACATCAAATAAATTCTGTGAGTTTTGTATTTATTCTGTATGTGAAGTGTCTTGATCAATCTTGTTGCTGTGGTTGTAAAACATCCAGAGTTTTGAAGAATGACTGGTACAACTGAACACAAAAGCTTAAAAGCAAGACTCAACAACATTAATTTACTTGAATAAAACCATATATTTTTCAGATCTTTGTACACTTTGTTACAAAACTGTATGGTACTAAATTTTTAAAATCAGTTTTTGGTCAGAGAATATTTAATTGTTTTGTGTGCAATTACCATGTATTTACAAAGTCTCACCTTAGTGATCTCAAAAACCAAAGCAATAATAATAAAAAAAAAATCCAAACCTTACATACACTCTGAACATAAGACATGGCTTAAAGATAAATATATTAGTAAATAAATATTCAGAGAACATAGTTCCATTTATGAAATGCGCTGCTATACAGATACTGAAATATACACAGATTGATTTCTAGCCTTTTTCTTTTTTAAACATTTGTAAAATGGTAATGATGGAGAAAATAATTATATTTTTAAAAAATTAAAAAATATTATTTTTTTTTGTACACATTTGTCTTTTATACAATCTTCTTAAGTGCTACAAACAATACAAAACAAAAACAAAAAAAAATTAAATATAGTGACTCATCCGCCCCAAACTGTTCCGTTTGCAGTACACATCTCTACGCAAGGCAAGGTTAGATTTGTCGCCATGAGTTTGGGCACCAGGTTACAGTCTCAGCATCCTAGCCAATGGCAGGCTCTGGTTCCAACTCAGCCAGCAGGAATACCAAACCTGGCATTTCAAACTCCACACCAGATTTTGCGGCTAGTGTGTACATAAATAAAAAGAACGAAATCAAAACAAAAATAAAATAAAATAAACAGTTCTCTTCCACATGGCCGCTGGTTGTGAGTATGGTGGGTATATTTCATAGAAACAATATAAAATCCTCTGTGTACACAGAAAAGGCATGAGGATTATTTTGTGGATGATGTGAGCTTGTGTTCAAGTGTGAGTGAGAGAAGAGAGGAGAGGACGATAGCACAAGAGAGTGAGTGAGCAAATGAAATTGAATTGAATGAATGCATGTGTGTGTGTGTATGTGTGTTGGTGAAAAGCTTAAAACAAAGATGCTGCTTTGAATTAGTTTGCTTCAGAAACCCCACCACCACATCCTAATGGTTTCCAAAAGAGTTTCTGCTTTGGCCTAGTAAGAGGACACCCAAAAGAGCTGTAGTATTACTGAGAGAGACAGAATAAAAAAAAACACAAAACACACACACACACACACACACACACACACACACACACACACACACACGAGCACACATACACACACAAATTTTGTATGAAGCAATCAGAAGATGTGAATTGAAAATCATTCTCAAAAGCAGAGGTAAAGCAGTCTTGAGTGAACATAATCCCAGCCCATTAAAACATTTTCAGTCACACACACACACACACACACACACACACACACACACACACACACACACACACACCTATTTTGAAGCTACACTCTACAGCTTAAAACGGCCACTCTACAAATCGCTGGCAATTTGCTAGGAAAAAAAAAAAAATTAAAAAAATTGTAACCTTTGTCTTGGTCTGTGTTTTATGAATCTTCCCAAAAGAGACCGGAGCCCTGAGAGAGTTGGAAAGGGAGCAGTGGAACTCAGAAGTCAGAATTCTTCCGCTTAGCTTCATCACCATAACTGCACTGAAACAAGCTCTGTAAAATCACATCAATGGAAAAAAAAACCGAAAGAAAAAAAAGCGTAACTCTGAATTGTAGCATTATGCATGATATGCTTTGGGATGCCTGGTTCCTTCCTTCGAATACACTGCATATAAGTTAGGCTGCACGCAAAACACACACACCACGGCGTGCGTGGGAGTTAGAGTTTGCAAAAATCATTTCATAAACTACTGGTATTCTGATTATGAGAATAATCCTAACGTTAAAAACTTTAGACACCAATCAATTCGTATCGTATTAAAGGTAGGGTGTGTGTGTGGGGCACGAGTGTGTAAAGGCAGAGACCTTGAGCTGTGTGTGTGTGTGAATGAACACACAAATGCAGCAATGAATTAATGAATGGATAAATGAATGAATGTAAGAAAGAAAGAATGAATGAATGAAAAAAAGAAGATATGGTCCTGCTGTAGCATCAGACCCAGTTGGTTCATTAGATGGCAGAGGGCTTTGGAACAGATCCTTTCCAATGCCCTAAAACAGATATGCTGCCTACTGGTGGTGCTCTCTGCTGATCCTGGGTCAGCCATTTCCTTTTAGCCTCTGCTTCATCCACCAGCATTTGAAAAGAATCTAAAAGTGAACTCTTTTGTACAAGGCCACAGGAGTCACACGCTGGATATGCACAGGACTCCTGAGGCCTTTTCTGAGCCCAAATGGGAGAGGCAAGAGGATGAAAGGTCAAAAAGAAAGAAGAAGAACAGTAAAAGAAACGAGGGAAGAGATCATGAAGTATAAAAAGAAAAAAACAAAAACAAAAAAAACACAACTCAGTAGAAACTCACTCAAGTTTCTGATGCAGCAGACATTCAGTGAAGATTTGACAAGGCAACTGCAGAAAAGGTTTAAGAGGTGGCTGACTGGGAGAGGCCACTGTGGTGGGGACTGGGGGGGGGGAGTTTAGAGTTAGGATTGGGGTATACCATGTCCGTTCAGTCTCATACCCCGCAGGCTTCGTCTGTGGCCGTGCACAGCACACTAGTGGTGGCGGAGCTGTGTGTGCTGGAGGCCCTAGAGGATGCTGGGAAGAGAGCCCGTGCCTCCTGTCTGTTTCGAGGGCACAGCGGTCCCGACGGAGGGAAGAGCGCCCTGGCGGGCTCAATAGTCCGCTCTTCCTCCACCTCCTCCTCCTCCTCTTCCTCCTGGTAATGAGGAGGGCGACGCGAGCGGAGCAGGGAAGCCCGCGGTTCCGAGTTTGACCCCTGCTCGCCGTCCACGTTGCCGGGGATTATGGGAATCCTGCGGTTAGCCGCAGCGGTGGGGGTGGCGGTTGCAGCAGCAGCAGCGTCCACTTGCGCATACTGAACGCTAACGGCAAAGTCTTCTGGGTAGCAGCCCACGCTACTCCCACCACCTCCACCAACACCACCACCAGCGCTACACCCACCCGAGCCTCCCCGCTGCATAGCCAGCTCCTGGTAGAAGCAGCAGGGCAGTCCATCGTACCCTCCACGCTCTCCAGCAGCCCCACCACCACCACCACCACTCACCAGAGGCTCCGACACAGACACCCCCGGCCCACGGAAGTTCATGGATGCCAGGCCGGGGACGTCACGGTGCCTCCCTGCCTCCTGCCCCGGGTGGAGCGGCAGGGTCTCCAGACAGCAGCTACACCCCCCGACTCCACTCTCCTCCTCCTCCTCCTCCTCTTCCTCCTCCAGCATCTCATCCACCTCCTCCTCCTCTTCCTCCTGCACCCGGGGCCGGTGGTGGCCCACACTGGGCCCAAAGGTGGCCTCTCGGTGCTGGAGGAGAGTGGCTGTGGTGCTGGAGGTGGAGGTGGAGGTGTAGGGGAGGGATGAAGGGGAGCTGGAGCTGCTGCTGCTGGTGGTGGGGTCCCAGGGCTCAGGGAGGAGAGGGCGAGCGCTGTAGAGAGAGAGAGAGTCCTTCTTCCCACAGGGGGAGAGAAGCTGCTGTTGTTGCTGTTGATGTTGTTGTTGTTGTTGTTGTTGGTACTGCTGGTCCCCAGTGGTGTAGCAGGGTGCGGGCGGGGGTGGAGGTGGTGGCGGAGGGGATGTCAGCTGCATGCAGTCCAGTCCCCCCACCACAGGCGAGGGGGGGCAGTCCACCTCCACCGAGCCCACCCCGGCCCCCGAGGTAGAGGAAGGACACCCAACACCGCTACCAGGACCCGAAGCGAAAGCTGTCGGCCCAGTTGGCCCACTACTGGTCCCGGCTGCCGTGACCGTAGCCATCGCCGACGCCAGCTCACCACCGGCAGACCCTCGGCAGGGGCTGCGACTGCGGTAGACGTAGGGGTCGTAGTCGCTGCTCAGCGAGCTGCGGAAGGTGGAGCAGCTGCCGTAGACGCCCTGGTTGCTGACCTCGGTGCAGTCCAGCATGGAGTCGCTGGACGAGCAGTGGCACTGCGCCGACGAGGAGCTACTACTGCTGCTGTCGCTGCCCGGACAGTCGGCCAGGTAACCGCTGCACACCGACCGGTGGCCGTGGTAACAACTCAGCCCCGAACTGCTGCTACCGCCACCGCCTACGCCTCCGGGCCCGAGACCGACATCGCCAAGCCGTGAGCTGGAGGTGGGCGCCATGTGGACCACGGTGGGGTAGAGCAGTCCCTGCTGGAAGGCTCGACTCTGGGCCTTGTGTGGGCTGAGTGGCCCAGTGGCGCCCCCTAGTGGCTGGGCCTGGCCGTCTGTCTGGGGGAAGGTAAGGCCTTGGAAGTAGTAGTGCTGGTACATGGTCTCATACTGCGAGAAGCAAGGGGCGCGCGAGAAGTTACGCCCGTGGAACTTGGAGCGTTTGAAGCCGCTCCCGTGAGGTTGAGGGTAACCTGCTGCGGCGGCTGCAGCTGCGTTGGCTGCGGCGTTAGCCCGATGCTCCATGGCGGCGCAGTGGTGCGGCCCCAACGTGTGCTCCAGGTGCAGCGTGGGATAGCCGCGCAGGAACGCAGACGAATGAGCCGGGTAGAGGCCCTGCTCGGGGTGCTGGTCCACCGTCAGCACTGTGATGGGGTTTCCGTGCGGGTCCATGCTGGTGCGGGTGGGGTACGCCGTCACCTGCCCAGCTCGGTGCACCCGGCCCGGGTAGTGGACTGGCAGCACCACCCTCTGCTGCCCTCTGTGCACTGGGTTCCCTGGATCCATACACACAGGGCCTCCAGCTCCCTTCTTTTGTTCTAGGGGCAGAACAAATACAAAATAAACACAAAGAAATAATAAAAAGTGATAAAACTACTAGTAAAACTGGTAAAAAGAACTAGTAAAACTAGTAAAAACTACACACTTTATTCAGTTTAATTAAAAGGTGCAGCTTTCTTTGTTATTACCCTTAGTTACAACAGCAAATAAACAACATCCCAATAAATTGAAAAAACATGATTTTGGAGGCCAGGGAAAGATCTAGTGTTTAACTAATTCCTGGAGCAGTCTCACGTTGTAATGTATAAATAACAGAAATAAAAAATAAATATTAGTATCTTCTGCAGTCCAATGTGTGTGTGTATCAATGCAAGCTGCCTCACCTATAATGTTGTGCCTGCAGTGGGGGCAAGTGTGGTGCTGAAGCAGCCATGGGTCCACACACTTCTTGTGGAAGCGATGGGCACAGGGAATCACTCGCAGCTCCTGGACACACACACACACACAAACACACAAACACACACACACACACACACACACACACACACACACACACACACACACACACACACACACACACACACACACACACACAGAAAGAGAAGAGAGAGAGAGAGAGAGAGAGAGAGAGAGAAATATTAACATTTAGCAGGCACTACAATACATTTGTATGTTTATCATGATGGAATCCTCTACAAGAAATGGTAACATCCCTGGACATCATGAAATTCTCAAAACTCTATATCTTCCAACCACACAATCCTCTACCAGACACCTTTAACAACCGAGAATTCTCCCTGATGTCCATGTGACATGAATCCCCTCCAAGTGACAACCACAGTAAAGTGACCGCTGATAGCCAGCAGGAGCGCCAGTGTGCTGTTACTATAATGTGAGTAGTGCCAACACATATCCTTTTACACAATGACAGATACAGATTTTTGAGTAACAGACAAACACACACTTCACACACACACACACACACACACACACACATCAGTTCCCAACATATAGTAAAAGCTCCAAAGAGCGCAAAGCAAAGCCGGTGTTGGCAGTGAATGAGTGCATAACTTGACTCTGTGTGAGAGTGCAGTGCACTGTGCAATGGAGGATTCACAGACACAGGACCCTCATCCAAGAGGCCGTGGCTCGGAAACCAGGAGCTTTAGAGAGGAGAGGTGCTTTGTGAGCTCTTCCGGAGAGAGGGGAGTGTGTGTGTGTGTGTGTGTGTGTGTGTGTGTGTGTGTGTGTGTGTGTGTGTGTGTGTGTGTAGAGGCCCGGAGTGCTTCTGGAGAATTCCGTGGCAGGGCCTCTGGCCACTGACTCATCTCCTGGCCTTTCTTAAACCTCTTTGTTCCTTTCTGCCATCAGCCGCGCTTTGATGCCATTCAGCCTTTTATACCACCACTTCCTCTGGGTGACAACGTGTGTGTGTGTGTGTGTGTGTGAGAGTGTGTGTGTGTGTGTGTGTGTGTGTGTGTGTGTGTGTGTGTGTGAGACACAGTTGACTCATACCTACAGAGAAGAGGGGAAAAAAAGACTGCGGTTCTCAGGGCACTAGTTTTTGTCCCATTGCAGATGAGGCTTGGGAGACTGAATGTCTAACTAGGTGGCCCCACTGTCCTGATGCACCCCTTGGTGCTGTTTCAGACTCACTAGCAAATCAACCATCAGGAGCTCAGCTCAGCTCAGGACAGGGCAGAGTTGGAGCCACCAGGAGTCAACATGGAAGGAAAGACAGCACAGCTTCGTCCGTCGGCCTTAAAGGTCATGGTTAGAGTAAGCCTAACTCTAGACTTCACTTCATCAAGGGCTGGTGTAGGCCACTACAATGACTTCACCATTTCAATTCAGGAGTTATACTTGTACATGTAAAGTACTGGCACGTATTGTGCAATGCCACCCATAAAAACAGAATGTTGGACTGGACTGGACTAAATGGGAGACTGGACATGGACATGGCAATCCAGTCCTGTCTGTGGCAGATCTCCAGTCCTGCAGGTTCCAGACTTCACCCTCGGAGAGCTCCACTGCCTCAAAGGACACCAACACAAACACACCACTGACTACACAAACACACACACACCACTAATCTCATATCCATCTGCTTCATGTTGGAAGCTTGGCCCATTATTCACAAGTCAGTCATATGGGGTAATGCGTTCCACGTTGTGTGGAAGTGTGTGTGATTTGTGTGTGTGTGTGTGTGTGTGTGTGTGTGTGTGTGTGTGTGTGTGTGTGTGTGTGTGTGTGTGTGTGGTGTATTCGCATCTCACCTCCCCGTCGATGTACTTCTCCAGGCAGATGGCGCAGTCGGACGTTGAGCTGCTGCTGAGCGAATCAGACGCCCCACAGCTACTCTCGCGTTGACCTTTGCCCTTTGCCTTGAACTTGCGCGTCTCCATCTTCTCCAGGGCCTGGATGGCCATTCTGTTCATGGAGCTCTGCAGGAACACCACAGCACAAGCCTTCAGCACCACTAACACTTACATCAAACACTCTCACTGTGAGTGTGTGTGTGTGTGTGTGTGTGTGTGTGTGTGTGTGTGTGTGTGTGTGTGAACATAAAAATTTGGATGTACAGACAATCACAAGATACACTCTTATTCAGCGTAGCAAAGTGATTTCACAAGGCTTTCCAGAGAGTTAGCCTGCACTGAGGGGTAGTGCTCCACCTGACTGCCAGTGTTGTTGTTTACCTGGCTACAGGTGAGACTGCGGGTGTTGTTGTTTGCCTGGCTACAGGTGAGGCTGTGAGAGTTGTTGTTTACCTGGCTGCGGCGCTGCTTCAGTTTGATCTTGATCAGCAGGATGAGGCAGACAAGTGACACCACCACGAAGAACGCCAGGAAGATCCCCATGTCAAAATACTCTGCAGGCTGCAACCGCCAACACACACACACACACACACACACACACACACACACACACACACACACACACACACACACACACACTGGGGTTAAATCTCACATCACACAGTTTAAAATGCACATGCAAATCAGAGAAGGGAGCAGTCCTGTATAAAAGCTCCAATGGGATGGGACTAGTGGATGTGTAGCATACTCTTCATCAAGTCAAAAGGTTATGAGGTGTTTTAGGTTTTTCCCAATTTGTCATTATCTGTTCAAAGGACATGTCTTAACCCGATTGATCAGTTTAGAATGTGTGTAGTGCTAAAGAGAGAGAAGACACTGTCCATGGACAGATCTGCCTCATGCAGTGGGCCTGTGTGTGAGAGTGATGTGATGAGTGTGTGTGTGTGTGTGTGAGTGTAGAGAGAGTGAGTGAGAGAGAGAGAGAGAGAGAGAGAGAGAGAGAGAGAGAGAGAGAGAGAGAGAGAGAGAGAGAGAGAGAGAGAGAGAGAGAGCAGAGTTAGAAAGAGAGAGAGAGTGAGATCGATGAGTGTGAGAGTGAGTGTGTCTAGAGCACGTTCATACATTGGTATGAATGTGTGTGTGTGTGTGTGTGGTGTTGTGTGTGTGTGTGTGTGTGTGTGTGTGTGTGTGTGTGTGTGTGTGTGTGTGTGTGTGTGTGTGTGTCCCTTGCTCTCTCACCCTCGGCGGCCTGTGCTGGATCCTGGCCCGGGCCACTTTCTGCTTGTTCACAATGTTCATGAGCTTGACGGCGTCGGCCCCCTTCACGTACACCACCGGCCTCTTGAGGGGATCCTCCGACAGCTGGTTGAGCTGACAAACACACAGGGAATTCCAGCTCAATTAGCACATTCAGACACTTGGAGCTCAATGCTGCTGCTGCTGCTGCTGCTATAGCAGCGTGGGGATTGGTGGGAATATAGTGCACAGCTCAGAGACAGCCACTTGTTTGCTACAGTACAGTACGCATCCACAGAGTCAGGACAGGGCAAATGGGTAGAGCAGTGTATAGTCATAGCATGGACAGTTAGGGGACATTCTCTTCCTCTCGCTCGCTGTGTGTGTGTGTGTGTGTGTGTGTGTGTGTGTGTGTGTGTGTGTGTTTTTCTCGAGTCACCTGAATTTTAGGAGTGCATGCAGAAATGGTGCCCAACTGATCATCATGGTCCTTGCTCACAGCAGTGTGTTAAAAAATCTTGAGTTTCTATGAGTTTTATCGGGAGTTTTATGAATTGTGTGTATTTTATGAATTGTTTGCATTTGGCTCCAGTCACATTGATTTCACTCTTCCCTGCAGTCAACTGCTGACTGACTGACTGACTGGTCTGAGTTGGAGAGGGTGAGAATGTGAGCGGAGGCCTTTGGGTGGGCAGTGCACTGCAGCGAGAGGCCATGTGAGAAGCAGCAGACCTATAGACTAAAGGCATGGAAAGTGCGGTGAGGAGTCTTTGGAGGGGGACGCAGGGAGACGCAGAGGAGGAGAAACGAAAAAAAGGGAAAAAAAAGGAATGAATTGCATGTTCTGAATGTGGACACCGAATTTAGTCTCTCTCATCCGCTTTGTATCTCTGCAGTGTAGCGGCGGCCTCTGTAATTACCACAAACCCAAGGGGAAATACCAGGGAGATTCAAACCTCCAGGCCTCCTCTTCACCATCTTTCCAAATGAATTATGCACAGTCAAAAGAAAGTAAAGAGTCCCCCAACACCCCCCCCCCCCTTTTTTTTAGACCTTAATCCATGTAATAGACCCAAAGTCACATTCAGCTTCCCCCATAATGTAATGTAAAAAAAAAAAAAAAAATATGAAAGAATTATTGATGAGCGTAAGAGAGTAAGAGAGAGACAGCAAAATAACAGAACTAGGGGACATTTTTCCCCTGAAAGTAGTTCAAACAAATGGATGATTTAAACTGGCCCCTCAGACACGTGAGAGGGCATTCTCTCTTTCTTTCTATTTCTCTCTCCCTCCCTTCCCTTCCCTTGATGTGAAGAGACACCACAGCATGGCTTGGTGTTGCAGGGTGGCTGTGTGTGTGTGTGGGGTGGGGGGGGGTATCGGCACATTAAAATATCACTAATATGCTTTTAACCATGATGACAGTGAGCTTATAGTGAGCCAGAGCGCTAGTGGCTCCAAAGGGCAGTTTCTTCTCACAGCTATCCGTGTGAGACAGACACCCAAGCTCAGGAGAAACACGGGTGAGCTCAGCTTTATACCAGATGAGCTCATCCCCACTGTGAGCAGATGCACACACACACACACACACACACAACCCATCCCAGCTCCAGGACAATAGAAGGAGATGCTATCGACTCTGGTGTCCGAGCACTGACAAGGTCAAACAGATCGTTGGATGATTAATAAGCAGCTGGGTGCGGAGAGGACCACACCTTAAAGGTCCAGGGTGGGATTGGGAGTGGTGGAGAGGGAGCCCTGGTGGAAAGATCCACCCGATTCCGAGCACTCTCAGCTGGGGGAGAGATGGTAAGATATACCCCTCCACACCCATTATACCATCATACACACCACTCACGTCATCACATACACCTGCTAATAGACACACACACACACGCACGTACGCATGCACACACACACCCACGCACACTCACACATACAGTGTACACGAACACACGCATACAGTGTACACGCGCGCACACACACACACACACACACACACAGTCTACTCTGCTTGTCCATGATTCTTTTGCTGTTAAAATGTGTAGCCATCAGCTGTGGTTGTTGATGCTGAGCAAGTTAAATGTTGCTGAGACAGGTGAGCAAAGACAACTTTAAACTTAATTGCTTTACTCAAAGAGTTGGGTTAAGGGCTGGTGAATGTGTTCAGTTGTATTCCCTTCAGACTGCGGTGCTGCCTGCGCACACTGGCATGATATAAAAGTCAGAATGGGCTTTGTTCATGAAAGAGGGCAGAAAAAAGGCCAGCAATAATAAAGCTACTCACTTGATCGATGGCTTCAGGGTTTTCAGACACATCAAAGATGACTGCTGTTGCTCCCCTCTGCACTGCTCTCTTGGCCTGTGGGAGAGAAAAGAACCATACATAAATACCACTCCACTGGCTTCACAACACGCTACACACAAACAAACAAACACACAAACAAACAAACCAACCAACCAAACAAATAACATTACACATACTATGCAAATGAATGAACAGCACAGGGAATCCTGCACGACTACAGTTCAATAATAATAAGCAGTTAGTGCCATACATGTTGTGCATTACCAAGGGGAACCACTAGAGGGCCTCCTATACCTTAAATAGCTTCTCCTACAGAGTTTGCAGCTTGCAGCCTAACTCAATTCCCTGTTTAATATGCGTCCGTGTGTTTGACTTTTGCTCCCAAAAAACTCAAAATAAGTTGCATCAACTTCAAAATGTGCAGCAGTCAAATCCACACACTGAAGAACTCTCAAGCAAAGATCAAAGGAACTTTTCACAGTCGAGACGGCTTAGATTCTTTTTGCTTTTTCTCTGATCCGAGTCAGAAGTGTCTAGCTGAATCTCTAAAGATGCAAATGTAGGACCTAAATCCATTTATCAAATTATACTGGAATGTTCTACTGATAAAAAACAAAACTTCCAAAAAAAGAAGAAGAAGAAGAAAAAAAACACACACACCCATTTCATCCTGCTTCCTAGTGTCAGATAAAAATGAGCCAACTTTGAAACTGACAAGCACCTTTCCCTTCTAGCACGTTCTCTCTCCCTCAACTGTCCCCTGCTGTGAAGCGGAGAGGTCCACTCCAATACCTGATATGGAAAAAAAATCCCAGCTATGCTACGCTTTCTGCCGTTCCCCAACTCAGCCCAACACAGCCCTACACGTCCCGTGGCACTGAGAGAAAAAAGGGGGGAAAAAAGAAGAAAAATCTGTTTCTGGTCTCAAAGTGTACAAATAATGACTGCCTGCCTCACACACACACACACACACACACACACACACACACACACACACAGTCGTATCGGAGTGTTCTTGTCCAGGCCGAGCAAGTATTTGGAGCGGCTGGACCACAGAGGGAAGGAGCGACAGCGGCTGATTACAATCTGGGCCCTCGTCTGGGTCTTTATATAGCCTGGGCTAGACGTTAGCGCTCGCTCATATACACTGGGCCTATGGGTGCGGTCGCTAGCTCTAGACGTTAGCGCTCATATACACTGGGCCTATGGGTGCGGTCGCTAGCTCTAGACGTTAGCGCTCATATACAGTGGGCCTATGGGTGCGGTCGCTTGCTCGCTAGCTAGCTCAGTCAGTCGGGTGGCCAGGGAAAGTGCCCCGGGCCCGGACCTATACTTTAAAACAAGCGCAAAGCATTCTCACTCTGTAGGATATATTTTAAAAACAGTCACAGAGAGCGAGGGAGGGAGGGAGGGAGGGAGGGAGGGAGGATGGGATAGAAAGAGGGAAGGAGAAAGAGGGAAAGAAAGTAAAAGTATGAGCTAGGATACTTCAAAGACTACAAGTCTTGTGGATTGTCAATCTTCCGGTCTTCATTGCTCTCCTGCTCTCTACCATACCCCCCCCCCCCTCTCTCTCTCTCTATCTGTCTCTCAAACACACTCTCACAGGCACCAAAGGGTGGCGGGGCCTCCTGTCTCTCTGATACTGGCGCCAGATCAGAGACAGAGTGAGGAAAGTAAACAGTTCACACAACATTTGACCCCCCCAACGACCCCCCCGCCCCCCCATCCCCTCCCTACCAGTCCTCGCTGCTGGCCAAGCACCCGCACACCCCCCCTCACCTCTCACCTTCATTCTCAACAGCGGAAGTGTGTGTGTGTGTGTGTGTGTGTGTGTGTGTGTGTGTGTCTGAGATCATCAGAGTGGGCCAAACAGCAGTGCTGTTATTACTGGGCACTGAGTGGCAGGCATTTCTACCGGAGGAATCTCCCCGTGTCCAACCCCACAGCTTCAGATGTCCAAGACTCATTTCAAATTGGCAGTTACTTGTTCAGGGATGCTGGAAATGCCACAGAATCCCTGCAAGCCTAGCCGTATTTGACAGTTTTTTTTATCATTTTCTTATGCAAACTCCATGGCTGAATACAGGCAAACACAAAAAAAATCATATCGTGATTTACATCAAAAAAAAATTTGAGCCTTTTAATTTGCATTATGGACGTGACCAGAAACAGATAAGCTTTTATGGTACATTACCGTTTTCCTATGAAGTCTGACGTTTTCAGAGAAACGTAAATATTATTCCATTCATACCAAACAGGAAACTTCAGTGAACACAGAAAATTTAAATGTAAATGTAAAATAACTATGTTTTCATTGGGGTTATTTTGGGAAAACTGGCGTTATGGCGTGACCTATTGAATATCCTTCCAAAAACTATACAAAACAAGTGTGAATGGTGAATTTTAACCTCTAACAATTGAAATAGTAATAACTGATAGCATTGTAGTTTATTGTGTGTTATCACCCACTTTATGCCTACTATAAGCCCCTCCATAGACTTTATGTCTTATGGCTGAATAAGTTAAAAATGTTAACAAATAAGCTAGATATCCTTTCGTATCTTCCTCAGATGATTATTTGATTTGAGAGATAATACTTTTTTTCACAAAAAAAATTCTATGTCTAGTCTATGTAGATGATATTTTAATTTCTAAGGTGAGGTTGACTTTTTCGTGGAATTGGCCATATGAATATATTACCACTGCTTGTTCAAATTTCCTATTGTGATGTGCTATTTAGAACGTGCATTATTTTTCAGGTAACTGCACGGCTATGAAGTAGTTCCACTTTTCCGTCAATATTCAGACTTCTATAGCAATTTATTATCCCTTACATAACGTGGCACTAATACTAACACACACACACACACACACACACACACACACACACACACTAAAGGCAGACAGCCTAATATAACATCTCACACACTAATCAGTCTTTACCTAAATGACTGAGTTGTTCCTATCAGGCATGATGCATTCAGACACAGCAGAC
>JAODXP020000019.1:23690432-23700432 GCA_027497455.2 Sardinella longiceps
CAACTGGAAGAAAAGCGAATGTCAAGCCTTGGAGCACAGAAACAGCGGTAGCAGCAAGAGCCCCATCGTGGTCCAACACCAACAATATACCCAGCAAAGCAGAACCAGCGACTCGTGGCTGTGGCCTTGAGAGCCAGTGAAAAATCTGTTCTTTTCATAAACATTGGAGGAAAAGTGTGTGCACCTTCAGAACACAAGAATTTTGGAAGATGCAAAGCTAAAAGAAACAATGAACGCTGTCAGACATAATTAAAAACTAAAATTTCAGCAGTTAGACACCAGGAATGGCGACACACAGATCACATCTTCATTCTAAGCACAGACTTGCATACTGTATTGATTTATGTGAAGCTTTGATAGCCTTTCAAACGCTTTTAACTGCTTGGATACGAGCACACGTGGAAATGCCTCAGGGCTTCAGGCTACATCACCTTTTTGCTCTCTTTTTTAAGTCTTTTTTTTTTTAGGTGTTCGCTTTCACCATCTAATAAAGTTTGGAGTCCACTAAATTACACAGTCGAGGCTTATTTTATGATGGGAGGCAAGGGACCTATACGTTACAATTTGAGAGTATTTTTATGGAGGTTTAAAAATGTTTATAAAGCACATAAAAGTCGCCTCGACAACGGCACCAGTGGTTTAAATCTGGGTGGCAGTTTACCTCACATCCTCTCATCCTACACACTCCTTTATGAAACCTCCTTTAATTCCACAGGGCCACCTTTGTTTACATTTGACTATTATATATTTAGACCTGAGCTTTTGAGCAGACGATGGAGAAAAAAAGAACTTAAGAAGTTTCAATACTCCACTTTTGTCTGACTGATGCAATTAATCCTCACTCAAACACAGATTTAGAGTGCGCATCTTATTTTCTCACAGCGGCTGAATTCCAGTGCCTACCCTGAGCCCTGTGCCCTCAGAGACTTGATATGATTGGCTGATTAATGGCTTCTAACGGCTTTGAGAGTTGAGGGCTTTGGAGGCCATTGGGATTCTGTCTGAAATGAACTAAGGAAAGGAGAGGAGAGGACACAACTCCTAGTCCCAATGAGCGCCTAAATCCTAAGCCCTGAGCTCTGGCATGAATGTTCTTCGGGATTGGCCAATTCATGCCAACTGAGGCTTTGAGGGTTGAGGGCTTAGGACTCTTAGGACCATAACTGAGGACTCCTCTCAGCCCAACACCAAACACTCACACCAAGGGCCACACAGTAAATTCAGCCTAGATGCCCATCCATGGATTAATCCAAGGCTAAAGGCAAAGCATTTGGACTAGCACTACGCTTGGGCTATGTACGGAAAAGCATCTGTTTGAATGATAGGTTGAGGGCCTAAAGATTTGTACTTAAGTCTCCTCTTAGTGAGTGGCTGTTAAATTGGCATACAAAGTGCCCTCCCAGCTAGCGGCAGTGCCAGTGGAAAGGGATCCAAGCGAGGTGCCAATCGTGATGGTTGGTGGCCCCCAGTAAGTAGTGCAGAATTAATGTTGGGTAATTTCCGGCAAGGACTCCAGGAGGAATCAAGCCTGCAGGTCTGCTGAGAATGTGCACCACCTCTTCAGAACACAGAGAGGGAAAAGGGTGGTCGCGCGCGCGCGCACACACACACACACACACACACACACACACACACACACACACACACACACACACACACACACACACACACACACACACACACACACAGTCTGGCAGGCACAATCTGCTAACATACTAGGGTAAAATAACAAGAATAAGTACACACTTTATTTAGTGCATGTCCATAGGCAAAATATAATAATACATATTGAAATGATCATGCTAAGAGAATGAGAAATTTAGAGAATTAAATAAGTAAATCATCAGGGCAACTGGACCACACACACCAATATTTCCCCCCCTGAATCCATCTGGCCTATCAAGTGTGTTAAAGAGTGAAACATAAACAAAATAAAGGACAAATAAAGAGCCTTTAGGAAAGAAAAGATGTACTCAGCTCCAAAATAAGATTCAGGCCACCACAAACACACACACACACACACACACCCCTTCTCTTTGCACCTTACCTTAGCCTCCCATCTCGCTCTCCCTCTCACAAACAAACAAAATCACACACACACACTCCTTCCATCCTCAGTCCAGCATACAATGCCCTGCAGGCCTTTCAGTTTGTGTTGCATAACCAAAAATTATACAATTGGGAGGTTCAGCTCAGCACTGTGAATGTGTGTGAGGGGGCACCTCAGAGAGAGAGAGAGAGAGAGAGAGAGAGAGAGAGAGAGAGAGAGAGAGAGAGAGAGAGAGAGAGAGAGAGAGAGAGAGAGAGAGAGAGAGAGAGAGAGAGAGAGAGAGAGAAGCTAGGCAAACAGGGGGCCCTAGGGATGGGAAATGATTAAATTTTCAGGGGAAGATAAGGGAGTAAACATCTCTCTCTCTCTCAGCCTCTCACCGTCTCCATCTCTCTCTCTCTCCATCAGTCTCTCAATTCATCTCTCTCCCTCTCCCACCAACTTTCTTCAGGCACTGTGTTCATCAGATTGGTGGCAACACAGATCCTCTTGTGTACTGTGACTGTCAAAAAGTACTACTGCCGTAGATAGGGGGCACCTCAGGGGAGTCCAAAGGAAGGCAAATAGGATGGCAAATATAGATAACAGTCATGAGAAAATGTGACATCTCTCTCATGTGCTCACAAAGTCATTAACTTTGGCCCCGATCAGATTAAGTATCACTTATGGCAAACTTCGACCCTACAAGGTCATATCAGCCTGGATGGGTCTTTTAATGCCACCGGCTTCTTGATGGTTTGATCTTTTAAGTCAAAGTGAGCATCTTGATCTGTGCAGGCTACTTCTAAAATGATTACAGACCCTGACCTCCAAGAGGCCCTTTCATCATGAAATACTTGACTTATTGGAGGAAATTGAAGATGGGGCCACACTATTTTAATTCCATACATGTGCAGGTCATTTAGTGGAGGGGAATGGCTTTCTGGTTTGCTTTGCTTTGTTCTTCATCTTACTTTAGCAAATATCTTGTTTGAATGAAAGTATTTCAAAGGGCTGCTGAGTTTCAAGGCCATGGAGATCTGCCTTTCAAAGCATATTTCCACTCAATATTCGACTGCAATTCCCACTTCTACTAACTATTACTGGGATAAAATATACTAGTATAAATACTCTGTATATTACTGTATAATACTGTGATTTAATGTGATTTAAAGGGAGGCTTTAGTATATATCCCAAGCACAAAACTATCCTTCTTCTATCTGATTGCAGAAATAGAAAGAAGCCCTTTGTTTTTGTTTACTTCAAAGAACAAAAATGGCATTAATTAAGGTGGAGTACTTAATTCTAGTCACAAACTTTTTCCTTTGAATGCTTACATTCATAAAACCACTCAAAACCCATAAACAATTCTGACCAATCAACACAGTGCTTAAGGAATGCAGAGCAGAGGTGAATTCAAGCATCAACAACCTTTCTGCATCTTTAATTTCCCGTCTGGGTGTTATGGCATAGGCCTTTCAGGACCTCTTGTTTTGAGTGTGTTGTTGTCGTTATGTCTGCACAAAGGACTTTAAAGTATTTTTCCCCCCTGATTATTTGGACAATAGCGTCTCTGCCTCTGTGCCCACTCTCTGTGCCTGTCTGGGTCTTCTTCATGCCATTTTCCCCTGTGCTCCTGCTGTTTGGGCATCCTGTGCTGAGCTCACCCTGTAAACACAACAGGCCTCGATTACCCAGCGTTCCTGACCATCAGTTGCCCATACCACCCCCCCTTCGGTTCAGGATGGACAATCACGGATTAAATTTCCTCCTGTTTTTGTTTTCTTCATAGGATGCATATTTACTGTAGCTTCCTTGTGCGCGCATACACACAGACACACAGACACACACACACACACACACACGAGTACACGCAAGTACACGCACAGACAGGAAAACAAACAACCCTTCCGGCAATGGAGATGGTGTTTTCCTTTCATCATGTAATCTTTAACCCCATTTTTCTTTTTTTGTCAGACACCGGCAGCACACATGAAGCCATGCCAGGGTCTAGCTGTGACTTGTGATCGATATCAGTGCATTCTTGTGAGAGGAGGACCTCAATTAGGAAACATTCCAGCAGTGACTGTACATTCACACCAAGAGCTACTAAGGCTGGGAAATCACTTTTGTAGCCCAAAAAAGTAGCTGCTAAAATTCCTGTGTTCCCTCAATTCACTTTAATCACTCATGATGTGCCCATTGTCATTCCATTTACAGCACAGCTGTTCAGATTCACAGCTGAAGTGCATCATAGCTAATCTGCATAAAGTTCACCAGTTTTTAACTCATCTTAGTCGCCATAGTCACTATTTTAGTAGTCGCTAGTCACTTTTGTTGCTTTATTCGCTTTTGTCGCTCTTGTCCATACAAAGTGAATGACTTCCGGCGATTTTACAGCTTCAGTAGCTCTTGGTGTGTGGGGTCTGTCTCACAGCTTTAAACAGGCTCGCCAGGCACACATCAGACATCGATAGCCGCACAACGCTAACTGCTAATCGCTAATCCCGTTCACATCATCTATCTCCTTCCACCTCAGCTTGACTCGCCCAGAGGAAATCATACCTGACAGGCCAGGACTGTTGCTGAATGGAGCTGTTGGCTGACTGACTGGGGAGGGGAGACATTTCTTACGAGAACGCTTCAACTGGGAGAGCAGCTAATGTGGCTAAGTAGCTGAACAAAGTTAGCTAGATTCTATTACAGTAAGCTAGCTTCTTTGGACTTTCCAATGGCATTTCAGATGTGCTTTGCAGTATTACTGGGCCAGCCACAAACATGTCACTGTTGAAGGATGCAAAGTTGTGCTGCCTGAAAAGGAATGATGACCAAACACTACCAATCTAAACATGTCCTCTATTTTTCTTTCATCTTTCTCTCTCTCTCCCTCTGTTCTGAGAAGCTTCAAATGTTTAGTGCAGATCCACACTTTCCGAGCAGAGATAAGATGAGGACTGAGTAATGGTGTAAACTTCAGATCCTCAGAGGGCCGCCAGACATAGACGAGAGCTGATGGCTTATCGTCTTCCTCTACACACACACACACACACACACACACACACGAACACACACACAGTATCCGGATCTGTGGCCAACTAGGAAACGCTGTGGAGTGAGACTCATTAGCCACTCTAAGAGAGAACACTTTTCAGTGAACATCGCTGACTTCCACAATGACTTCAAGGAAACAGGCTTCAAGTCGATTGATGCATTTTTTTCCTTTAAATGTCTTAAAAGTTTGCACTAAACTTGGAAACATCAAAGGCTGCCGAGTGTGTGTGTGTGTGTGTGTGTGTGTGTGCTTGTGTGTTTGAGCATGTGTGTGTGCGCACAAGTATTAAGGTTATGGCTTATTGGTTCATTCAAGTTTGCATCCCTTTGATATGATGATCGCTTCATCTAAGAGCTTCATCAAAGATTTCGTTGGAGGGTGTTTCCCAGCGATGCATGAGACTCAATCCTCTACACACACCAGACTAAGTCACTCGATGAGAAACATACTTGTTTTTAGAAGGCAAAGAGGACTGCAAAACTCTTCAGTGAAGTTCAGACAGAGAAAGAAAAAGAGAGAGAGAGAGAGAGAGAGAGAGAGAGAGAGAGAGAGAGAGAGAGAGAGAGAGAGAGAGAGAGAGAGAGAGAGAGAGAGAGAGAGAGAGAGAGTACAAACAATCCAGAGGCCTAGAGTAATTCGGCAGGCAATTTCAATGGCTTTAATTAAAGGCTCTATACCTTCTGCCTTCATATTTCTCTAATCCCTCTTTCCCTTGAAGCCACCTCAGGGACGATGCCTCTGCTTGCATGAAAGCGCACAGCTCTGCCTTTGTAATGCTATCTGCTTTTGGAAAAGGGAGTGCTCCCTCTTTTCCGCTCTCTCTCTCTCTCTCTCTCTCTCTCTCTCTCACTCACTCTCTCTCATTCTCTCTCTCTCTCTGGGCAAACAGCAAAGTGCAGGTCACAACTAGGCCTCTCTGACTCTCTCTCATTCCCTCTCTCAAACTCGCTTTCTCTTTTTCCTTCTCTCTTTCTCTAACTCTCACTACTTCTGCTAGGTCCTGCCAGGGAATAGGTTTTTTTTTTTTGTGTGTGTGTGTGTGTGTGTGTGTGTGTGTGTGTGTGTGTGTGTGTGTGTGTGTGTGTGTGTGTGTGTGTGTGTGTGTGTGTTTTATTTAAGAGGAGAGGATATGGGTTTAAGGCCGGGAGAAAATAATGTTTGGTTGGAGTACATTTCACGATCGCTTTAACTGTAAAAGTTGAAAAATTGCTGTTGGAATTGCACATACTTCACAGAATTGCACATACTTCACAGAAATAGAAAACAAAAATTGAATCATAAATATCAAGCCAATCTGCAGACAATGAACATATTAATTTCAGTCAACTAAGACCATTGAAAAAAGGCATTAATAGACTAAAGAATCACCATATAATGCCAGGCAGATGTGCTTTTAAAAAGTGAAACCAAATGGAAGTCTTCTTGTCATCACTTGTGGTTGTTTAGGGAGAGCTTACTTCACCGCTGGCTAGTGGAGGGGGAAGATAAGAGAGGGCAGGACTGGTGCACCTGAGGTGCTGGCTCAATCAGCTTCACCCCACAACGCCCTCTAGATATGCACCCCCTCCCCCCTCCCCCTCATCTCCAGCCCCCTCCCACTCTAATCCAGCCAAGCCCAGCCCAGCCCAGCCGACGGGACCAAGCCTTCATTCTGTTGCCATAGGGAAGAAAGGCTGTGCTGGTAAGAGGTATTCTCCAGTTTCCAAGCTGCACCTTCAGAGGGGTGACAATAGTGAGTGTAACTTACCCCTGCCAAGCTACAGCCCAACCACCGCCCCCCAACCCAACAGCCATCACCCACTCCAACCCTGCCTTCTCTTACCCCCCCCACCTCCTGTTGCAAATAATCCAATAGTTTTTCTCTTGCGGCTACCAGGTGTGTCTCTCCCCGTCTTTCTATCCCCTCTCTCCTAAGACCTACAAATACCCTAAACACACACACACACACACACACACACACACACGCATATACAAAAACTACCACCACTACCACCCGTTATGAGCTCAGCCTCTCAAGTCAAAGCTGGCCCCACAAATGCACCCCCACTCCCTTGCCCCAACACCCCCCTCATCCCTCTCAGAGGTCCCACCCCAACCCCCCAGCGGAGCATAAAAGAGGGGCTTAAACTCCGGCACACAACGTCCTCTGGAGCAAAAAAAGAAAATGGGGAAAAGAGTGAGAGAGACAGAGAGAGAGTGAAAGTGAGAGAGAGAAGGGGGGAGTTGGGGGGTGCGAAACAGAATGCCCGCCAACTGGAGTAAGCCGAGTGCACATCTAACCTCCATCTAAAACCCAAGAGTTTTTCCAACACAAGGGAAAAAAAACAAGTTGGTTATTAGCAAACCAGTCAAACATTATCAAGACATTTTCATGATAAAGAATATTCTTTTAATGGTGCTCATAATGTCAACTGGTATCTTAATAGAAAACATTAGGAAATTGCATGCAAACTAGAGGACAAGACCAACAGAATTTTTGTTTAACTTCTACAAAACAGACCAACAACTCTTTACAACTCAACACTTTCCCCTGTTTTGTCTTTCCTTCACCCTTTTCTCTCTCTCCCCATTTCTTCCTCCCTCCCTCCCTCCCTCCCTCCCTCCAGTTCTCTCTCCCTTCCTCTCCCCTCTTGTCTTAATGTCTCAGGGCCTCCTTTCTTGTGCGGCTCTTTAAAGAGGCTCCTGTGCTGTGAAGTATGATAATGGTCACTTGGCTCCCCATTGAGGGCTGGGGAATTCGGCCCTGCCGACGGCTCACTTTGGGCCGCGTGACACACGCAGCTTCCCAGTGACCATGGCAACACACCCAGTGGGTTCCCGCGGGCCGTGAAGGCATGATTTCATACCCTGGGCCGCACAGACAAAAAAAAAAAAAAACACACTACCCTACGGGAAGAAGCTTTTTTTGTCTCCCTCCCCCCTCTCCCTTGCCACAGAGGAAGAAAAAGAAAAGAGGGTAAAAAAGGGGAAGGGGAAAAAACCTTTGACACCAAGACGAGGGAGAAAAAAGGGAGGAGGAGAGGAAAAAAGAGGAAGAAAGAAAGCGAAACAAGAAAGAGGAGGAGGAGAAAAAAAGAGGGGGAAAACATCCAGTCCAGATCATATCAGCAAGTTGAGGCAAACACACATAAAGCTGAACAGGGGGGAGCCTGATGGTGCCCTGGGCCTCTATACTCCTCTTTCTTCTCTTCCTCCTCCTCCCTCTTTTAAAGCACATATGAAACTGTCATGTTTGGAGAGAGAGAGAGGGAATTGCCTACAGTTATTAGCGTCTTGGCTGAAGAGGGCCAATATCACAAGTTAGGCTGTGCTGAGAAACACTGTCTTTGGTAGACCCAGCAGTAGAGAGCGGTTCTGATCCATTGGGACCCATGAAAACAAGCTGCCCCCTAGCTAAATGCAGCATTAATGCTGGCCATTGACTAACTGTA
Organism: Sardinella longiceps; assembly: GCA_027497455.2. Taxonomy (NCBI): domain Eukaryota; kingdom Metazoa; phylum Chordata; class Actinopteri; order Clupeiformes; family Clupeidae; genus Sardinella; species Sardinella longiceps. The sequence continues at coordinate 23,698,946 of JAODXP020000019.1, forward strand.
GCATAAATACTTGTCATATCGGTCATTTCACACACTTGGCACATCACATACCAACATGCCAACAGACAAATACAGTTTTAAAAGCGTATACAAAACATGAGGTAATTTTTGCGCATATGGTCTGTATGCATGCATGTGTGTGTGTGTGTGTAGTTTGTGTGTGAATCAATGACGTGATGCCTATACTTCCATCAATAATACATTTTATACACTTTTTTTGGTTTAAATAATTGGTTCAGACATACATGGATGCATGGCTTTCAGTAATCACTGTTAAGTATTTTTTGAAAACTACAAATATTACAGATTTTTATTGTATTAAATTAATAAAATGTAATTTGGTAAAACCGATGATACAGTCAGTAAAGACAAATGCTGATAGAATTATTAAAATGGCTTTAAAATAATGTCATCTATCAAGTCTTTGGACAATTTGCTAAATATTGCCAGGGTACACCTAAAATCTTTGTCTCCTAAATTGAAGTTATTTCAAAGCATAACTGGAGTTCTGTTGATGAGATTTAAGTTTCATTTTGTAAAGACATCTTTTAAAAAGTCTGAAAGTGATGATAAATTTATGGATTTTTTGAAAATCAGAATTTACAGATAAAATTTAAGTTCCAAATAGTCAATAGTAGTGACAGTTTGTGAAATTTGTCATTTGGCAGACAGATGTCTTCACTTTCACTATACCGTTATAATTATAATATTGCTCACACACACACACACACACACACACACACACACACACACACACACACACACACACACACACACACACACACACAATCCCTATAACCACCTGTTAATTAAGCCTGTTCTGAAATCACCACCCTCCTCCTCATCCTCAAAACAATCCGAAATCAAAACAAAAGCCGCCCCCACCCCCAACACACACACACACACACACACCAGCCGGGGCAGGTGGGCACTCGCCAGGCAGAGTCATTACCCTTGCCCCAACAGTCACATCAAAAGGGGGAAAATCAACAGAGACGCTCCATCAAAGCGGCCCTTTAATCGGCCTGCTTCTCCATTAGGCTCATCCAGCGCAAGGTAAACAAAAGACAAAAGGGCCAGGCCAAAAGGGAAAAATGGGGAGGAGGAAAGCGTTTAAAAAAATAATAATGAGGAACTAAATGAGGAGTGGATGAAGGAAAAAACGTAAAATAAAAAAAGGAGAGGAAGCAGAAAATAAATGTAAAATCAGAACCAGGCAGGAATGACGAGTGGAACCAGTGCAAAAACAGGTGGCAGTTGAGGGGAATGGAAACCTCCGGGACATTCCAAAAGCAAGGCTTAGAAGAACCACAACATAACATAACTTAACTTAACTGAATCTACAAAAGGTACAGTGCAGTAGGCCACGCACTTCACAGTGCAGGTCAGAAAATAGTAGGCTATACTATATACAAACAATCAATAGAGCAAAGAACTGTACAAAACAGTAAAAAGTACCAACTGCAAGAAGAAGAAAAATTAAACTG
>JAODXP020000019.1:23702932-23705432 GCA_027497455.2 Sardinella longiceps
CCAGGTCTGGCCTGAAGGGGGCGTTTGAGAGCTCAGGGAGCACAAGGGCCAAGAGGGACGGGAAGTGCAGGAACAAACAGTGGACATATACATTTCACCACACACACACACACACACACACACTGCTCGCGCTAGCAAGTAGAATGACCCCTTTGATCTTACAAAGCACACACACACATGGATACAAACGCACACACAGGCCGACTCTATATACATAAACAGTCAGACAGAGGCACCCTCAGAACAGAGGACACGCACACACACCTACAGTTACCACAGACAAACACAAGACACACACAGTACAGGCTGGCACACACACACGCATACAGAACATTCACAGACTTTGCCGCAGTCTCACACTGACAGAGGGAGAGATTCTCTCTCACACACACACACACACACACACACACACACACACACACACACACACACAGGCATGAAAAGCGTTGCTAGGCCATTGTGCTGCTGTCCCTAGGCTTTATTGTGTAGGCCCGTGGTGGTGGTGGAATGCAGAGAAACACTACACTTCCATGCATGCCTCTCTTTTCACGCCGGCCCACGGAAAATATGAGCCTGCGCACACAGCCACCCGAATAGGTAGGAGGAAAAATGTATGAAACAAAGACAAAAAGAATGAATGGAGAGAAAAGAGGAAGGGAGGGGTGGAGATGGAGTGAGAGAGGAGGGAGAGAGGGAGGGAGATGGGAAGAATGTGCGAGCTGAAGTTCAGAGCTAAACGTTTACAAGCTTGACAAAACTTGGCACAAACGTGCAGGGAACTTTGTGGACATGTGCAGAGCGGCGTTTGTATCAGTGCGTACGTCTGTGTGTGTGTGTGTCTGTGTTTTTTCACACTTGTGTTTTTCAGTGTGTGCATGTGGGTGTGTCGATGGGCATGCCATGTACAGTATGTGTTTATACCCTGTGTCTATGTGTGTCTGCCTGTGTGTGTGTGTGTGTGTGTTGTCCAGTCGGTGTTGTGTGCGCTCTAGTGGCAGGGGCAGCCCGGGTGAGATTGGCACACATGGCTGGGAAAGAGCCCCCCAGCTGTGCCCATCCACGGCAAGGTCTCCAAGATGCCACAATACTTCTCTCTCTCTCTCTCTTTCACTCCCTCCCTCTCTCTCACTCCCTCCCTCTCCCTCTCTCTCTCTCTCTCTCTCTCTAATTATAGCCCTGTGTCTAAAACCAGGAAGCCCCCACATAATGAGGCATCTGACACTGTTAACTAGATCATTTTCAAAGACTTTCAAAGCCACATGAGAAAGGGATAGAGAGGAAAGGAAAGAGGGAGAAAGGAAGGGAGGGAGGGAGGGAGGGAAGGAGAGCATAGCAAAGGAATGAGATTACAGAAAGGGCAGAACTAGGGCAAACGCCTCTCGAATCAGTGCTGTTTTCACAAACAACCAACCGGTAAATATAAAGCCCTTCCCTAACTGACAAGAGTGAGTAGGCTGAGGAATCGAGAGGAAATACTCGGATTTCTGAGGAAGTCTGAGGTTCCTCTGGAACGAAGCCTTGTGGGGAATGGGTGCAAATAAAAGAGGCTGTGAAACTTCCACTAAGAGTACACCCTACTGATCACAACACAGACAGACAGACAGACAGACAGACAGACAGAAAGAGAAACAGAAAAACAGACAGACAGACAGATAGACAGACAGACAGATAGCACTCTGTTTCCCACAGCAGCTCAAACAGCTCTTCTGTAGGATGCTTTCCACAGAGAACAGAAGTCAGTCATCCTTGTCATCCTTGTCATTGCCTGTCCAGAATAAGTGTGCAGGACAAGGACCCCAAGAGTGTGGTCATGTGACCCAACGGGAGACAGGACTCACCTTCCCCAGGACGGTCAGGCAGCTGGGGTCCAGCTCGGGCTGCTCCAGTTTGACCACGCCCACCCAGCCGTACTCGTACAGGTCCTCGTCGTCGTTGTTGTTGCACAGGCCCAGAGGGTGCATCTGCAGAGACAGACAAGCACACGTAGCCAATCAGTACCCTCCAAGACACAACTGCACCGACAGGGCGGGGCATATTACAGAGATGTTCAAGTCTTCTCTTAGAAAGTCATTAGCTTTCTTGTTTTGTTTTTTTTTTCTTTTTTTTTTTTTTACAAAAAATACATACTTTCTTTGCTCCACAGAAAACATCAAAAACAGTAGCAGTACTCTACTAACATTAGCGACAGGAGAGCCATTGAGAAAGCTAAATAGGTTTTCTGTGGAATAAAAATGTTGAAAAAGGAGAGTCTCCCTTAGCTGATGTGCATAAGACTGGGGGGAGATGACCTGTGACGGCCCAAACTGGATCTGCTGTTCTAAAGGGAGATTAAAGAGAGCTTCTTGGTCTCTCTTGGGTCCATCACACACACACACACACACACACACACACACACACAATCTTCTGACCACACTGGAGTCCATTTGCATTTAAAAGTTGCCAAATTGACCTTTTGGCATTTATCCCATTAGCCGAGCGCCCACACAAACCCCCTCTCAAT
>JAODXP020000019.1:23710432-23852932 GCA_027497455.2 Sardinella longiceps
GACACCCAATCATTTGCATTCACAAAAGAAAATCAGCTCCATGGAAAAAAGAAACATAAAAAGGGGGAGAAAAGGGAGGTCCCCAGATTGCAATGTGTTTCAACTTTTTCTTTTAAGATGAGGTACTTAGTCCTTGCCTGTATAATACCCTGTAGGCTCAGTCTGTTTTGTGGGATAATAAAAAAAAGAAACATACACAAGACAAGGACATACTGAACAGAAGTCAATAAAAATAAAATTAAAAACAGAAAAAGTCAAAAGGAGAAAAATGATTCAAAAGCCAAACTGCAAGCCAAAGGCACCATAGAGTCCCAGATAAGAATGAAGCCTGAGACTAGACCTAACTACGATAATAAAGTCTAACAAAGTCCAACTTTATTGTTAAGCAGAGACCCATACTTCAGCCAGGCCTCTTGTGGTGTTTAATGCATGGCCTCTGGATTGAGAGGCAGCAGCTGGTTGGTGGCAGAGGTCCAACAGCGTCCAGCACTCGGAGGAGATACCCTTTACCAGCGGAATGGCATCTAGGTCAAGGCCTGTATCGCTTTCAGTTACAACAACCAAAGGCAGCCCGCTGGAGTCTGGGGACACCATCAGCCACTGCCAAAAATAATAAACAGCCTGAAAAAGCTGCACGTTTTCTTTTTTTCTCTCCCTCTCCCTCCCTCGCTCTCTCTTCTCATCTTGAGCCTCAAAGAGGGTTTACCTCAAAGGAGCGCTGAAACATAACTACAGGGTGTGTTTTGCAAGTAATTCTGCCGCCGGTCTTTTCAGACGCTTGGAAAGAAAGCGAGAGAGAGAAAGGGGGGAGAGGATGTAGAAGAAGGGGCAAAAGAAAGGGAGGATGACTCCACTGGTGAGGAGGGAAAAAGTTGGCTGGCTTATGGAGTTGGAGGTGGAGCCTTTCAGGAGATTTCCCAGGTGGGCACAGGTTGGGAGTCGTTTCCCACACAGATGCCTAGCAATGTGATCAGCACCCACCATTCAGCCTAATAAAGAGGAGCACAAACACACACCAATGCTGATCTACAAAGCACACACACACACACACACACACACACACACACACACACACCAATATTCGCCCTTGTCCCCGACCCAGTGCCTCTGTCACCCACCCAGTGAACGAACAAGGATTTCCTGGAATAACAAACTGCTCTGCCAGGAGAGACGAGCTGGAGAGTTTGGAAAGGGGCAAGTGGGGGGTAGGGGGTAGGCTATGCCGCTCTGTGTGTGTGAGTGTGTGTGTTTGGGGGGGGTGGGGAGAGGGGAGATCTGATCAAAGCCACAGGCCAGCCCCCCGGGCCCTTGGCCACTTAGAACTCGGGTCCTCACCGCCGCTCCCAGAACAGCTTTTCAAACAAGCCGGAGAGCTGTGTGCTTTTCCACCCCAGCTGCTCTGGAGAGGCCCCTGCTCCCCATTCGCTCATATTCTCTCCCTCTCCCTCTCTCTCTCATTCCTCTCAGTCACTCTTTCTGTCCCTCTTCTGTCCCTCTGTTTCACACTCTCTGGCTTTCTCTCCATCTCTTTCATTTCCATTTCCATCTCTCTACCTCTCTCTTGCGCTCAGTTGTTCATTACCAACTTGCCTCAGACTTTCTCCAGGCTGTCATCGGGGGTGGGGGTGGGGGTGGGGGCACCATGCACTCAGCCAGCCAATCAGTCCAGTGATTCCCACTGCAGAAGCGCTTCTGGCTAACTGTAGTCAATGAGCCCGAACCGTTTACTTTACGCTAAGGCTACAAAGACTCCGGTTACATTCAATAAGCCATCAAAGGGGAATAGCTGATCAGTAAGTTAAAGAACACAGTGTCTCTAACGAAGATGTATGCTTAGGTCCTGGCGCTGTGAGGGGAAGTGTGGTTCGACAGTTAGCAAGCTTAAGCTAAAATCCAAATTTAAAACTTTTATGAAAGTATTCAGCATGAAATGTTCTGTAAATCACAGCAAATGTAGTGTAGCCTTGAGACTGCTTCTGATTTGAAAAACAGCATCAACAACAACAACCACCAACAACGGATTATTTAAGCCTCATAAAAGTAAAAGCAAATTTTGAAATAATTCAATGTCAACAACAGAACAACAGTCAAGATTGAGTAATTTCAAGCCATGCTTAAGGAAAGTTTAAGTTGATTTCACTTCTAGGCTAACCTTCCCTAAACTTAATTGTGTCCATGAGAGGCTCTCAGAACTGAAGTGGAACACAGATTTCAACCAAACCATCAAAGAGATTTCTGTGGCAAAATTACTCAACATGCGACTCCTCCCCCAAGAGGAGAGTCATTTCCTGTGTGCTCTGAAGAGCGCTGACTGGCCCAGGGGCATGATGGGAGCCCCTTTTATCTGCGCGCCAGGAAGGAGAGCAGTCATCCTGGCATGGGCAAAAGCAGGGCCCTCTAGAAGAACAACATGCATTGTTGTCTTTTACAAGAAGTGAGAAAGGCTTCCTCTCTTGGTCAATGCCTGTTTACTCCATGTCCCTTTCTAACTTACTTGCTTTCTTTTTCCTTCTCTCTCTCACTCCCTCTCTTCTCTATATCTCTCCCTTCACCCCTTGCTTGTCTGTGGATGCCTCAGAGCCACCATGGGCTTCAAGTTAGATTACAACCAATCCTTACCCTCCCCACACACACACACACACACACACACACACTCCCTCCCACCCCACCAACATCCCCACCACCCGCGCCTCAGCTGCCACAGGCTTCCAAGAATACCTCATGGCTTGCAATAACATGGCCACACATAGTGGGGGGAACTTGATCAACTGCACATGTCGGCCATGCCAGTTTCCTTTTCGCTGTCACTCGTTTGAACTTGTGCCCGCCCGCCGGTCCCGACGAGGGATTTCGTGGGGTACTCATCTCAGACATACTCGGTTTGGACTGAGGGCACCCTGAACAGCGTTCTATTTTTTTCTGACTCTCTCTCCTTCTCTCTCTTGCTCTCTCTCTCTCTCGCTCTTTTGAGGGGACTGACAGACTGGGTTGTTGTGTTCCGGTGGTAAGTCTCTCCCGTCCCTGAATATCCTCAAATCTCGATCAGTCAAATCCAGTTTTTCCTTGACTTTAAAAATGCCTCAAATTACAAGGTTTGTTAAAGAGCGGTGACTGCGTTTCCCGGGAGCAGCCAAGAAGCCAAGAGCGAACAGACACAAACAACATTACTCAATGGGCCCATCTGATTAAAAGACAGAACGATTTTAAAAAAGAAAGAAAGAGAGAAGAGTATGCAAAGAAGAGGGAGAAGGCACACACACTTGCATGCGATTCTCCCCCTCTAAATATGCACACATATGGAAAGAGAGACAACTCGTAAGAAAGAGGGGGAGTAGGAAAAGAAAAAAAGAGGACAGAGGTTGAGAGCGAGAGAGAGACACAGAGACAGAGAGAGAGAGAGAGAGAGAGAGAGAGAGAGAGAGAGAGAGAGAGAGAGAGAGAGAGAGAGAGAGAGAGAGAGAGAGAGAGAGAGAGAGAGAGAGAGAGAGAGAGAGAGAGAGAGAGCGAGAGAGAGAGAGAGAGAGAGAGAGAGAGAGAGAGAGAGAGAGAGAGAGAGAGAGAGAGAGAGAGAGAGAGAGAGAGAGAGAGAATCAACTGGTTAGACAGTGTGCGAATATAAAAAACCTGAGGGTGGAGCCTGTCATCTGATTGCCTTGGTCTCTCCTCTATTTCCCAAGCTCTGGAAATAACTTCAAAGGGGGGGATGGCAGCCTTGAAGCACGGGGGAGCCAGAGCCAGAGCCAGAGCCAGAGCGGGGGCCGATAGAGTTACAGTTGAGGAGCGAGCGGGGACAGCCACGCAGGTGGGGCCCATCCCCGACACTGTAATATTATCTCATAAAAGGATCCCGGGGCCATTTTTTTTTTTTTTTTGCAAGACTTCCTTTCCTTTTGTTCACAGTTGCAAACACCAGTATGATGAGGCCAAAAAACGTCCAGGGGATAAGGGCTCACTCCAAAAACAAACACCTCCATATGTGACAAAGGCTAGAATCATAGCCAATCATTTGTCCAGAATCTTGTATAGATTAAGTACAAAGTACAGTTAGCACAGACACCATAGAAGAGAGATGTGGAAGATCAAGTAACGCCATCCATCCCCCCCATTCTGTTCTGCACACTCTATTCATCACCTGAATGGAAACACTCCTGAAAGCTGAGCTAGAAGGCAATGTGGAGTGTGAAAGAAACCTACATGCATGTCGTGTGGAGAAGAAACCATCTGCAAAACCTAAAAAAGGATAAAAGACAAGGCATTGCAGCTAACCGACTTCAAATCCACAGCCATCTCTCCCTCCCTCCCTTCCCCTCCCTCTCCCTCTCTCCCCCTCCACCCTCCACCCTCTCTTCTCCCACAAACTCATCTCCGCACACTGTCCCCCTGGCAACGCCGTAAGCAAACAAGTGTCGCGATTTCAGCATCGGAGGGGTGGCGCATTGGGCTAAGGACACTCAATCTCATGTAAATATTCAAATATGTGTGGCAGGGTCTTCACGGCTGACAGTTGGAAGGCCTAGCAGGAGAGCCGCCTGGCAACTCTATTAGCTTCTTCTAAGTGGAGGGTGACACCATCAATGGCACATTACACACCCGGGACACGAGCCGCAGAGGAACCAGCCTACTACACACATTTAGTCTAATATTAGAGGAGGAGGAGGCGGGAGCGGATATTATGCCAGTGTCATGTTTTTATTCCAAGGCTAGCGGCAGTGGTTATGGCCAGAAATGCATTTAGAACCTGTTTAGTTTCAGTCAGCACCCAACCAACATAGCGGGAGTTTCTTAGCATAACAAAGTCAGTTGTTTGATGTTTAGTCCTAACTGTTCTTGATCCATGATCATTTAGCAAAACTGTTATGCTAGACTTTCACAGCATATAGTATTTAAGTATGGTTCTATAAGAGAGAGAGAGAGAATTTATGCTCTTGACTGTTGGCTGGGGTCAGTCGACTGGTTGGCCGAGTCGACCTGGAGCCGAATAGCTTCTCCACCGCCTGCTCTTGAAGTTCAGGAGGCGGCTAAATCTGTACCCAGGAGGATTGCAGTCATCAACACCTAGCCTGAGCGACGCCTTTGAAGTCGCTCCCCGGCTTTGAAGGCTCCGACCGCCAGGAATGCCTCCGCTCTGCGCCTTGGAAAGCCTCCAGAGTTGTGGAATGTGCAGCAAGCTGCTGCCCGGCCGGGCTGGAATGCGATTACCCAGAGTGCAGCTGAGCTGACTGACTGCTTGATGTGCAGGCAGGAACCGGGCCCGATCCGGCCCGAGGCCCAGCTAGAGGGAAGATTTGTGCTAAAGTGTGCTCCTTGGCAGGGTGCTTGCCCTTTTTCTGAGGGAAAAGTTCTAAACTTTTCCTCAAACTGATTAGGGCTATTTTTTTTTCTCTCAAGAAGGCATTTTTTGTCTCTCTTTTGAACGATGGGGCTACGTCCTTTATTGCATGACCGTTTTTAATGAGACAAGCAAAACATCACCCAAATTTTGATACTTCCAGTTTTGAAAAAACAGATTCTCCCATTTCAGTTTTTCCAAACCAGACTTTACTAGTGTTTGTCACTTACAAGCCTAGTTCAAACAGTCAGGGGAGTTAGAGACAGACAGACAGACAGACAGACAGACAGACAGACAGACTGAGAGAAAGTCTGAGATGAGAGTGGAGTTCTGTGTTGAGACGCAAAGGTCAGTCAATGTCTTGCAGTCATGGCACACGTACATACTCTTACACACAGGCGCGCGCGCACACACACAAACACAGCCACACGTTCTTACACACACACACATGCACAAACACACACACATGCTCTAACACACACATGCTCACACACACTCACAGTCAGAGGATTAGAAGCAAAAGCCCCAAATCTCCCTGCATCTCATATGACATCTCAAAAGAAAAAAAAAAAAAAAAAAAGCGGCTACAACCATTCCAGCCTTGAAGTATTCTTACTCAACTGAGTCACCACAGCATTATTATTTTCAGCAAGAACGGCCAGGCCAAACTTTTCCAGCACCGCAACAACAGCAGCAGCAGTAGTAGTTTGTGTGCAGTAGCGGGCTGATTCTTTAGGGAACTGCAATTTCAGGGCAACAAACAGCCCAAACTGCATCTCTAACACAACAAAAATTCTCAGAGATGAGCCCAGAGCAACACAAGCCTCTTTACAAAGCCAATGCAATGCCAAATGCCAGAGCTCCATCTAGTTAGCCTAAAATAACACTGATCTGAGATCTGCAAGATAATTAACCTCATACCTCATCTCAGCCCACCAAATCTCCATCACAAGGCAGTGTGAGCTTAGGAGGTGCTAGTGGGTAGAGGGGATGGGGTGAGGGGTGGGGGTTGATTGCTAGCCAGGCTTGGAAAGTCACCGACAGCAAAGCTCGGAGATGACTACTGTAATCCACCAACCAGTTGTGGTGTGTGTGTGTGTGTGTGTGTGTGTGTGTGTGTGTGTGTGTGTGTGTGTGTGTGTGTGTGTGAGGGATGGGGGGGTGTCTGTTTAAAGGTCATCTTGTACTTGTGAAGACCCCCCTCTCTGTGACATCTCCACTACCCGTGTCAACAGCCAGCCCCCCCACACCACCAATGTATATCAACGACAACCTCACCCCACCAATTGCGCCATTACTGTAAGTGTGGTGGAGTGTTGTGAGGAAGGCAGTATTTTCATGAACACACACATGCAGTCAGTAACACACAACAATTTCAAATAACGCTGAAATCCCACAAATAATAAGTGAGTGTAAGACTGCCATATAATAAGCCAAGGATGTCTCAGAGGAGCAGACTCCAGGAAAACGAGACCACACATAGTGCAGATATGCAGGCTTTGAAGCAGATCTCACTGGCTACATGCATCTACAGCCTACTGTAAAGACAGTCTAGTATCAAGAGAACTGTGAGCTCTGGGGACACCTTGACATGCTGTGCCTGGCAACAAACCACCCAGTTACCATGCCAACCAGACCAACCAGTAGTTAGCTACATAAGATAGAGAGAAGGAAGAGAATTCCGATCACAAGACTTCAGCTTCGATCACAAGACTTCAGACACACTAGTGATGATACAAAAAGAACATGAACAAATCTGAGTACAAAACAAAAATGCACAAATGCTGACACAAGGTGGACACACAAAGAAGCAAAGGAAGCAGAATAAGCTTGCCCCAGCTCAAGATAAGGAGATCTTAAAAAAAGGATGTACTCCTGAGGACGTAATCAAACTAAACCCACCACTCAGTCAATTGAATCCAGTCAGCCTTCCACCAGAAACATCCACGTTTCCACAACTATGCTAACATACTGCACAACACACACACAGACTCCCCACCCCACCCCCAAGACGTACACACACACACACACACACACACACACACACACACACACACACACACAACCCTTTGCCTCCGTCTCCAGTTTCACCGTGAGGCACAGGCCTGAGGGTGGCGGCTGCTATGACAGCACAGATCAGGTTACTGCTGGCCTGGCCATGTTTTCCCTAGGAAACACTAACTTGGGCCACTCGCCGCGTCACTTCTAGGTCAGGGGGGTGAAATCAGGCAGTACACCCAGAGGATGGGGAGTCAACGGGAAGTAAGGCTGCAGGGGAGTTTAGACTGAGGTGGAGGATGAGGAGAAGGAAACTTTGCATCTTGGGAACTGCGGATAGCAGGGTCAGGTCTGTCTTTGCTTTCGTTCTGCCCGTTTCAGCATTTTTTCTTTTCCATATGGCTGGCCTGTCCTCCTCAGTGATGTTTAACACTGGGAAATCCCCATGGCCTGCTTGCACTAGAAACACCACTGCACTCTTCTTAACACTGTGGCAGTAAAGAGGTTTTCTGTTATATGATTGGACAGAAAGGTAGGTTAATATTTTCATACAAGTAACTCAACCTCATCGTCCAAAGGCAGCTTCATGATTTTTCTTTCTCTCTTCCTCTCTCTCTCTCTCTCTCCATCTTTCTTTCTGTCTTTCTCTCATTCTCACGTGTTTCTAGTTCACCAAACAGCAGCAGCCATCACATCTGGGGTTAACCTGAGGTCACAAGCGATGCAGGGGTTACAGAGCACTCTCCTGGTTGGCTCGCTTGCACAGGAAACGAGACGGGCAGAACAAACAGACAGGGAGGCCATATCCTGGAATTACCCGACCGGAGCAAGGCAGGGAGGCAGGGAGACAGGGAGGAGGAAGCGCGGTGTGCCTGGCCGCTGAACAGGGGCCGGACTGGTTATATTCCTTGAGGGAGGACCTTGGATAGTACTCACGGGAGAACCGGAAGCTATTTGGAAGCGCTTCAAAAAGGCTGGAAGCGGCATATCCATGTCACCACTGGAACAGGAGCCGCTGGAGCTGGTGGTGGAGCTAGCTAGCTGGAGTTCCTGGCTAGCGGGGCGGGCGGGCGAGGCCGCAGCCAAACCTTCACAACCAACTGGTGCTCTCAGCTCTCAACAAGTCTTCACTGCCTACTAATCCATCCCAATATGGGCTACTTGCCCTGGGGAGTCGGAGTGAAAAGGGAGGCAGCAGTGGTCACCCCGACTGGGCCTCAAGCCCCAGATTTCGGGCGAAACAGTCCTGCATCCTCTGACCAATCAGAGAGCCCTGGCTTGTTGGCATGACAGTCAGAACAAACACTCAACCATAGAGACAAGCTCCAAATCCCAATCCTTTATATAGGCTGGGCAATCAGATGTGCAATAAATAGACAAAAGACTTTGACTGAATGAAATTGTCCCAAGGTGAATTGGCCTGAATTGGTTGAAATGAAGGATGGCAGGGAGAGACATGATTGCTAACTACTAGTTGCTAGCCACCAGTCAGGGTGTATGGCTGAGTTGTAGCAAAGCATATCCCAATACAATCACATGCTATGTTGCACATAAGAGCAAGTAGCTGCAGGTGCTTTGAGGAAAGATCTATGCAGGAAAGATCATGAAAACACTTTCACACGTCACGTAAACCCAAAGACACCAGGAGTTCATATTCAAATCATGTTTGGAAGGAAGACACAAGTACTGGATGACCGAGTTGTGATTACTTCTGTACAAAACATTGTCAAAGAAAACCTCTCCATTCACAAATATTGTCAACAAGCAGTGAGATGATACTATCTGAAAGACAGAAAGAGCAAGAAAGAGAAAAAAAAGAAAGAATGAAAGAAAGAAAGAAGGAAAGAAAAGAAAGAAAGAAAGAAAAGAAAGAAAGAAAGAAAGAAAGAAAGAAAAAGAATCCCATCTAAGAGATTAAGTCCCGGCCCTGTGAGGCCTATGCTGGGTTCACTGCTTCTCCACCCCCTCCCCATCTTAGCCCAGTAGTCTCTTGTTCTAAAGCAAAGCATGTCTTTGATACTTGACTAGCTGGAATCTGGAGGCGTTGCAGGTTTCTTTTGTACTTTGCGCAGCACAGAAAACCCATGCGTGAGTGCCAAGGCTGGGATTTCTTCTCGCTTTTTTCTTTTTCTTTTCTCTCTTCACCACCCCCCCCCACACACACACACACACACACACACACACTCTTCTTTATCCTCTCCTCACACTCGCACCATCACACACAAAAAAAATCTCTGAATAAGAAACTCTGCTAACTTTACACTTTAATGTAAGACTTTCCCCTTTCCAACTTTGCCGACAGTAGAACTACGCAAAAGATCAGAGCGACGTACATACTTAAATCCACTCAGGATAGTCAAAGTCAGGATAGCCATTTCTGGACGCTTAGCGCAGTGGTGGTGGTGGGGCTTTTGGGTGACTGAAAGCGTTCAAGAGGGGGAGGGGAAGCTGTGTGTGTGTGTGTGTGTGCATGCTTGTGAGAGTGTATGTGGAGGGTTGTGTGTGTGTGTGTGTGTGTGTGTGTGTGTGTGTGTGTGTGTGTGGTGGGGGAAGGGGGGGGGGGGGGGGGGGTTACAGGCTTTGACTCCCCTAGGAGATTTTTTTTCTTAAACCCATTACATCAGCTTTTTTCTGCTTCACAGCCTCAGGGGCCTGGGCTTTTGTGAAAGCAGAAAATGACCTAAATTGACATTCAGAATGGTGGTAGGCGCTTGATCGTGCTCGGGCTGTTTTCATCATAGCAAAATGACACAGCATGAGCCGGGGGGGACTGATGTTCCTCTCAACGCCGCAGCACCATGGCAACAACCAGGGCGAAGTTTGCATCTGTGAAAAACAGATTGCTTTTTTTTTTTTTTTTTCAATAAACAAAAATAAATAAGTTAGCTTGACAGTTAGCTTAGACCAAGCTCAGTGCAATGTACAGACATCTACGCTAATCAAATCTGAGCTCAATTTGAAGCTTAACAGGGCTGATTAAATTCTACTTTATCAGTCTAAAAAAACACTAAAACAAAACACTCCAAAAAGGCTTTAAAAAGCTTACTCTCGAGTACACATAGGCCTAAGTCTTAGGCACTTAAGTTTAATCATGTAGACCTTATCAAGACAGTACTGAGCCTTGTGATCATTTATAGTACTATATTATTTATATTTGAAGTATTTGTGCACTATGCATTCCTAGATAAAAAAAAAATCCTCTTGGGAGGGACAAAAAGGAAAAAGATGAAACTATGCATATCTGACAAACCAAGAAAAGAGAAAATGAGAGAAAAATACTAAAGACAGAGGGCATGAGATAGTGGGTTAGAGAGACAGACAGAGAAGGAGAGGGAGAAGGGAAATGAGAGAAAAAGAAGAAGGGGGAGTCACAGGGCGGGTAGCACACACATTCCCTGTGGACTGAGCGCGGCTGGTGTGGTGTGGTGTGGCATGGCATGGCTTTGATCTCTGGCCACTGACCTGAGCGGCCCGAGCCCGAGCCCTGGTGGGCACCCAGAGGCAGCCCAGCGGTGCAGTCAAAGGCACTGGGGGCAGCACTGGGCCCAAACAGCTATAACTCGCACTGCACCACAGCTAATCCCACAAGCTCATTTAATCACATTTAATCACAGGAGTCACATTACACTTTTTAATTAGGCTGGAGAAGTCCTAGCACACTTACTGTATGCACGCGCACACACACACACACACACACACTGGTAAAGACTCGCTCACGGACATGGCATGCACAAAGACTCTCTCCTTCACACACACAAACTATAACTTGGCTACTCAAGTGTAGGAAAGTCCCTGCTAAGGGTCATACCAGAGTACAGTACAGAGAGAGACTCTACTGTATAAAGGGCAGTCATTTATGATGCAACAAGTAATGGGTGGTGAAAGTTTTGGTAAGAAACTGAAGTCACAAACACAAACATGCACAGAGAAAGCGAGAAAGAGAGAAATTGAGAGAGAGAGAGAGAGAGAGAGAGAGAGAGAGAGAGAGAGAGAGAGAGAGAGAGAGAGAGCATAAGAATCAGCAAAGTGTCCCATTTGTCCATGAGAGGACAAAGCATGGAGATCTGTTGTTGCCGCTGTTTTTGCTTGTGAGTGGTGCCAGTCTGACCAGGAAGGTCAGATGGTTTCATTGTCTCTTTTAACCCTAGGAGGGAAAAATGTCCAGACAGAGGCAGATATGAGAAAGAGTGAATAACTGAATAATTAAAAGGCAGATATGAGAAAGAGTGAGAGATAATGAGACATAGAACTTGGAGGCCAAAAAAGGGGAAGAAAGGATAGAGAGAGGAGAAAGATGGATGGAGATGAAGTGAGAAGATTAATGGAGAGCGATGGTGACCAAGAGACCCCTGTAAAGACAGACATGTAAGACGAGGTAAAGACTAAAGGGATGGAGTGAAGTGTTCTGCGCTGATCTGAGATAAGAGCCGCCATAGATCGGGCCAGGTGGTTAGGTCATGATCGATCAAGACAAGGGGTGGTTTGGTGTCCCAGAGAGCCGGACAGGCAGGTGGGATGGGGAATGGACCGTACAGGAATAGAGCAGAAAGACTGAGCTGACTGACTGAGATCACACTCTGTGACCTTCAGGCTACAGAGAAATAGCAATATCCTCCAAAAAAATAAAGGAATAACCAGTGGGATAATATGGCAAACTAGAAATTGATAAACATATCACTGATCAAAAAAAGAGGACTCGCATATCTGGCTTAAAATTCATAGACAACTCACCCAAACATCCAAAGACATACATGTTTATGTGTGCCATATCATACATCAATGGCAGGGTGAGAGGGTCAGAAAAAACAGACCCAACCAATTATAGAGGCATTTGTGTTAGTAGCAACTTAGGTAAGATTTTTTGTAGCATCATCAACACAAGAATCAGAAATTGTCTTATGGAACACATCTTAAGCAAAAGTCAAATCGGATTCCTTCCAATCATAGAACATCAAACCATATTTTCACGTTACAAACTATAATTGACAAATTTGTAAACCAAAACACCACAAAAGCATTGTTGATTTTCATAACGGCTTCAACTCAATTTGCCATGGGGGTTTATCCTACTCTCAAAACTAATTGGAAGTGGCATTGGAGGGAAAACATATAATTTAATTAAAACTATGTACTTAAATAATAAACGTGTGGTCAAAATTGGGAACAAACATGCTAGGGGAAGGGTGTGAGGCAAGGCTGTCCTCTCTCACCAATCCTCTTCAATATCTATGAATTGGCAAACAAATTAGAACAGTCAAAAACACCTAGCCTTACCCTATTCAACTCAGAAATTAAATTTCTCCTATTTGCAGACGATCTAGTTCTGATCTCTCCAACTGCACAGGGCCTGCAGCACAAGCTAGACATTCTACAAGAGTTCTGTCAAATGTGGGCCTTGACCAGAAAATGGAAACATCAATCTGGCTGTGAAGGAGTTAAAAGAAAAGCCAAGAAAGTTTTTCTACACAATCAGAAAAAAATCAATTTAATTCGAAATTCCAATCACAATTTGGCACAAAGTTTTCCAATCTGTAACTGAGTCGATAGCCTTATGTGGCAGTAAAGTGTGATACAACATGATTTGGAAAATTGGATTTGAAACCTTTCATCTTGAATTGTGCAGGAAGATTCTAAGAACTCAAAAACAAACTCCCAACTATGCATACAGGGCACAGCTAGGTTAATACCCCCTTCTATTTAAAATTGAGAAAAGAAATATCAAATACTGGGAACATTTGGAAACAAACGACCCCTCCTCCTACCATTTCAAAGCTCTGAAGAGCCAAGAACTGAACAGAGAAGAGTCCCCTCATAAAACTGCTCCTTAATCTCCAACAGGAAACTAATAAGATCAGTCAACCTGAGACTGATACTTCTGCCTTAAAAATTAATATAACCAAAATTGTGAATACACAGAAAGAGACATGAAACACTGGAATGACACAACACAAAAACAAAAGCAAAGTACAAAGCTATGTAGGCCTAACTCTGAACAGAGAATACAAATTGGCAAAATACTTAACACTAATAAAAGATGCTAAGTTTAGGAAAACATTAACAAAGAACAGACTAAGTAACTACAGTCTGGCTATATAGAGACTAGCAGACATAGACAAACCTGGATGCAGAGGGAAAACAGACTGTGCATGTATTGCAACAATCAAGAAATTACACTCGCTCACCAGCTGCACAAATTGCAATGAAATTCGGTGCAACTTCTACCCAAAATTCAAGGCCATATGTCCGGCATTCCCAACTATTGAAGTACCCAGGAGACTTATCTCTTAGGAGAGGAAGAAGATTGAGCAATATTAACCGCACACTACATATAGTTGTGACAAAAAGTGAAATGATCACTCAGTGACACGCCCATGAACACACGCACACACGCACGTACACACACAAACCACTATGCATCCCGACAATGTAAACACACACAAAGTATGTTTGTGTTTCTTTGTTTTTTGTTTTAATTAATTGTTTTTCTGCATTGCCCTATGTTGTACTGTATGGATATCATTAGAGAGAGAGAGAGAGAGAGAGAGAGAGAGAGAGAGAGAGAGAGAGAGAGAGAGAGAGAGAGAGAGAGAGAAAGAAAGAAAGAAAGAAAGAAAGAAAGAAAGAAAGAGACACACAAGTTCCTCCACCAACCCTGAAGTGAGTGCTACCGAATGGAGACTATGAGGGTGGACCACTGAGCTACAGAGGGTTTGGGGGGTGGACCCTCCCTCCAACAATGAATTGTAAAATTATCTATCAACAGAGTAAGAAATCTGTTTGTAGATTCATGTTCTTCATGTTCTTAGAAAACCTAATAGTCCCTAGACAACTTACAGGCACAGCAAGCAGACTTCAGAGAACTTAAAATGATGCCAACTGACACAGTTGCCAATTCAACATGAAAATAAGCCACAAACAATCCAGAAAAGGTCTGCCGATGTCTGCAAAGGTCAGCACACCGCTCAACGGAGCCACTCTCCCCTAAAACAACTTTGGCTCAAGGGTAGCCATGACCAGAACCCACTATGAGCATTCTAGCCAGGTTCCTTAAGGCCTGTGCCAGCCCAAGCACTATTAAAACATCTGATCATCAGCTTTGTGGGTGCTAAATTTTAGGGTTAAGTTTAAGTTTTACAGGTAATACTAATGCAGACAGTTTTGATGGGAAAGGCAATGGTGGCCTTCAAACTATGGTGACCATTTACAGACATACAGTAGGACTTGCGTGAATGTTCTGCAGCCACAAAAATATTTAGCCTAGTTGCTGGTAACCTTAACAATATGCAATTGTGCAAAGTGTTTATCACTGCAGAACCCATGTGAGTGACAGACTTGGACTGGACTCACTGACTTTGCAGTAGCCTAAATGTAACCACATGTCCTTTAACATACGAGGCCAAAATCAGTTCAATAGGGAACAGGTCGTCTAGCTTTAATGACCATGAAAAACTTTTCAAAAGAGTCTGAATCCAGAAGGCCTAGAAGTTGCAAGAGAATACTGAAGTACACAGACATGCAGAGATAGGGGGTGGAATGTCCACACAGCATTCTCACGTCCCAAATTGCCACTGTCAAGTCTGGCCCTACGAGACGACGGATTTCACAGCATGCAGTTAGGGCTTACCAACACATGAGCGTTTAGTTCTCTTACGGAAAACAGAAGGTCAACGTGCACTCAATTTGACATTCCCAAAAAAACTGAAAAAAAAAAAAAAAAAAAGACGGGGTCAAAACCTGGATGGGCCGAGTGTGTGTACTGTCTGCAAACATACCGCGCCGTGGCTGACTCCAGCTCTAGTTTTCTGACGGGTGCTGGATAGAGTTCAAGCCGAGGTCGTGCATAAAATGAAGACGAACCAAGGTTTTCGCCCGCAGAAGATGCTCACCCACACCTCTTTTTTTCCCCCCTCCTCTCGGTCGGCAAGAATAAACAGCAGTGTCGGGAAATCGCACGGCAGAACGAGACCCTGGCCGCCAAGCATGCTGCCCCTACTTCGCTTCAAACAGGAAAATAAATAAAAGAGATAACACTTCAACACTCGCAGAGAGCTATGTAAACTCTCTAGCACACCAGAGAAAACACACACGCATACAGACACACTTGACTGGCCTAGGGTAGAATTCCACAGGTCACAGGAGTGAAAGAGAACAAGACCACATAAGAATGTGTGCAACTGAGAAACAGAACACCAGAGAGAGAGAGAGAGAGAGAGAGAGAGAGAGAGAGAGAGAGAGAGAGAGAGAGAGAGAGAGAGAGAGAGAGAAAGAGAGAAAGAAAGAAAGAAAGAGAGAAAGAAAGAAAGAAAGAAAGAAAGAGAAAGAAGGAGAAAGAGGAGAGAGGGCAAGAGAGAGAAAAGTAAACTTTAATTGGTGTGGAAATGATTCCATTAGCATCTTGTTGCCTATAAAGGGATATTTGTTCTTTTGACGGTGCCCTTGTGTTTACTAGCTTGCAGTGGGATGGACTGGGGCCTGGGCCTCCAAGTTCAGGGGCTGAGGCTGAGGCTGGGGCTGGAGCTGGGCTGTACTGTGCTACAGCAGAATTCCTCTAAACATTTGTTTAGTGGCAGGCAACGGCAGGCTGCACAAACAGAGTATTGTTCCGGGAAGGGCCCGAATGGTGCTGCCTGCCAAAGGTAAGCGCAGGCAGGGGAAAGGAATGGCAAGGCAAGGCAAGGCAAGGCAAAGGAGGGCTGGTCATGGTAGAGAAGAACAGGGCAAACACACTGCTTTGCACAGCACCTAGAAGAAAGGTGGATATTGGGGGTGGGGGGTTGCGTCCAAATGGAGTTAAACATCAATCCACACACACACACCAATCCCCCCCAAACACCCACCCATCCACACACACAGTCCCGGACTTTGTGGCATGTTTAACAAGGAAACAGTTAACACTAGTGGGGAATTCATGACTGTGGCTTTCTTCTTGCCCCTGTGACAGCTGGAGGGCCTCCCTGCGTCTTTATTTGATTTGTGCTTCATCTAAAACAAGGAACCACTTAGCGGGCAGTAATCTCCAGGGCCTTTGGCTGCCGATGAAAGGAAACTGCATTTTCATTTATTTAATTTATTCCTTTCTTTCAAAAGAATTGTTTTTGAGGAGGACACTGGTGGCCAACACGTCACTTTTTTAGACAAAGAGACTGGTAGAGCTTTAAGAGTGGGAAAGAGCGTGTGAGGGGTGCCTGGGGAAGAACTGCACCTCCAGAGTGAGCATCACTCCAATAAACATAGCCCAACTATGAAGACAGAAGAACCACAACCAATGCTACTTCTAAACACCACACCCCATGCACAGACATGCTAACATGCACTCAAGCTCCTTATACACTAATGCTGCACAGAGAGGGAACACTGGGGTCCAGTGCATAGGCTAGCTCTTTGATGAGTTGTCACCATGCAGCAGTCCTTATGGCAGTCCAAGCTCAACAGGACACCAGTAGCTGTTACCAGAACCTCAGACGTAAACCATAGTCTAAGCATGTCTACATGTAGTCTGGGAGGAAGATGAACATTATTGATACCGTGTGGCCAGCAAGAAGAGGGAGAGATTGAAAGTAGGATTGCACTCAAAAAACATTGAAATATACTGACTAGCCCTTTTCCTATTCCCAGGTGTCTGAGCCCTCTACCTCTCTGGCTCTGAACCTAAACACACATCCAGTGCAATCCCTTGGAGAGGTCGGGAAGAGGCTGAGAGGGGTGGGGTGAGGGAGGGGGTCCCAAGTGAGATGACCATTCCAGAGAAACCACCCCAGTATGCAAGGTTTCCTGCATAGCGTGTGGACTCCTCGGTGGTTACTGAACGCCAAGCTGCATCTCATGAATATTTTAACAGCCAGCGAGACTGGAGAGGGTGGCATTTGCCTCTGATGGTAAACAGTCCCAGCAGAGAAGGGCTTTGGCTTGACAAATACACACTCTGTTACACATCAAGTTCAATGCACACACACAGACACAGCTACAAAGAAACACCGACACCCACATACGCAGCGTGATTGCTTCTTAGGCCAAATGGCTTCAGTGAGCTGGGTGAGGCTAATATTCCTAATTATTGAATAAGCTCTTGCTCACAGGATGTTTGCCCTCTGTTGTGGTGAGTACTTATGTCCTGTGAGATCTCTCTCTCCCTCTTTCTCACACACAAACACGCACGCTGTAACTCTCAAGAGGTTGCATCAAAAGAGCCTGATGCAATACCTCAATACCCATCTTGGCTACCACACGCTAACAAACAATCAACCTTAGTCATTAAGAACTGCACCAGTAATTCATATTGTGTTCATTGGAAAACACTGCTAAAATCATTTCCTTCCTTCCTATATATTTTGCCTTCATCCTCTCATTTCTCTTGGCATTCCAGATTGTTTTTCTCTTTGGAGATCTCTTCTCTCTTTTTGCAGATTTGTTCTTGTGGTTTCACATCTTTCATTGTGTTTTCTACGTTGTTTTGAATCACAACTTTGCATTTGGCACATCAAACAACAATAGTTTCCTCAGGCAACACCTACAACCATTTTTCTATTGCGCATCCACAGGCATGCTGGCTGAGCAGAATTCTATTTTATATCTTCATAAAACTTAAATCCCAAATGTCACCAATGCCACTGACTACAAAGATGAAATCAAACAGAAAGGCAATGCTAACAGAGATCTAGGCCTACATCAACAAACCAAAAGGTATTCATAGACCATCAAACACTCAAGACATCAATCTACCCAGGAACAGACTTAGGCCAGGCCTGGCACTGTTTCTAATAGTGCATTTCCACTTTGGGGTAAAACTGCGGTGTCTAGGGAAAAGCCTCTGACTTTTTAAACTTTGTTCTCCAAGAGCCATGATCCAAACTGTCCGAGTTTATTCCTAGAGAGGGACAGGACTAAAGAAAGGAGGAATCTTTCAAACAGAATGCAACCAGACCTTGGAATGGAATACAATCCATCAAGAAAACAAGACACATGGAAGTGGTCTATAATTGTCAAGATACAGTTACAGTATAACAGCATAAAAAAATATGCAAGGAAAGACCAAAACTCAAAAAACATCTGTTACAAAAGCTTCATGACATTTAAAGGTCATGAAATTTAACATATTTTTTTTCTTGTATATGAACATTGCTTTGGCAGAGATGTTGTCTAGTTGGGAATATCCCCCACAACTCCTTCAAGAAAACCTAGGCCAAGGCTATTTACCAGGAGGCCAACTCAATAAGTTGACTGAGCTCTGGTCTGGTATGGAATAACCAAACAAGTCTCAACAAAAGACTGCAGTGACAATAGTCATATTCATATTCTTTGTCAAGACTCCATCAATCTACACCTATCCATCCATCTCGTCATACACCAAGCTCTCCCTACCCAAGAAGCGAAGAAATGCAGGCGACAGGGACGTGCAGGTACCTTCAGGGCCCTTTCGTGTTGCGCCAGCGGCCTACATGATGTGTCAAAACAAAATGGGCGCTCGGCATCAAGAACAGAGCACCTTTTGTGGGCGCCTCCATCCTGTCCTGCCAGGACCCCTATAAGCACGGTGCATGATCACTCACTAACACACACACGTACACACAGACACATTCGTGCACGTACACACACACACACACACACACACACACACACACACACACACAATCCTCTGTGGCAAGAGCCCTTTTGCTGTCATCACCTCAACAGAGCTCCCTATTCACACACGGGGAAAAGACAAAGACCAAAGTGTACAGCAGCCATCCCAGGCATGTCAGGCATCCAGATATCCCCTACTGATATGGGGTCTGGGCCCACCATGCCCCCACTGCCCACCCCACTCAACCATGCCATGTAGTGCTGTGTTAACCTGTGCCCTGCTGTGGCACTCCCTCCCTTCATCCTCTGCAGATGGAGTCTGTCTATGGATGGGCTGCAACTCTGGTGATGGGTGTGCAGTAGAGTGCCATCCATGCTGCTGTTGCACTCCTTTAATTGTGTTCTAAGCAGAGGCTCTACAGGAAGAGGCTAACGGAAAGAATGCCTTGGTGTGTGTATATGTGTAGGAGCAGCGCTTTTTCTTGATACTGGACTATCCTTGACCACTACTTCACCAACCCAAACACGTCACACACTCACACCCTTGTGCACGCATAGTTCTCATTTTGCCATCAGTGCATCGTCTTCCAGTCTGTCCAGAAAGCCATACCCAAACCCTCCCTGTACACTAGGACCATCCTGTCCAGGCACTCTTGCCCCCTTAGCTCCCCCTCCTAGACCAGCCCCTTCAATGGCAGCACAGCCACAGCCCCTGCCCCTGCCCCTGCCCCCTCTTCCCCAAAGCTTTGATGTGCACGGAGTGCGCTGGCAAATTCTCCAGCTGCAGATAGCATCAGTCTTTCTTCCAGTGGGCATGTGTGCCGCGCTGTGATACAGGAAGCACACAGATAAGAGGAAACACAAGCGGTGATGCGGAACACATTGCGGCCAGGACAAAGAGAGGAGAGAGAGAACGAAAGAAAAAGAGCGAGAGAGCGAGGGAGAGAGAGAACGAGAGAGAGAGAGGGGAGGGTGGCTCCATGCAGATGAAAGAGGAGAGATCACAGCAGAATGAAAGAAACACAGCCAAAGCTTCTCATCACATGACTGCCGCTGCTGATAAAGGCAACATTGAAACTACTCGCCTGTTACCCAGACAGGCCATTTCAAGGAGGAAATCTAGCAGAGTTGCAACATGGATTGCTAACATCAAACAGCTTGTTTTCCTGCTCATTAGTCAAAAAGTCAACCACCCAACTCTAGAGAAGCAGATCCTATAGCAACTATTTAATGTTGCCTTTTTTGTTTTTGGCAAAATATAACCTCTGATCGAAGAAAAGGAAAGTCAGTAGCAAGGAGGCTACATGGGAATGAAAAGAATGAACAGGTGTCATTTCAATGCATCACGATTCTAACTCAGTCATAGAATCCAACAATAGAAGGCCTTTCAGGCTAATTCTTTGTGACAAAAGCAGCATGTTGTGATAAAAGAAAAGGAACCATACAATAAGTGAAAAAGTAAGGACCCTCAGAAGGATCCATTCCTTTGGAGAAGGATCAGCAACAACAGCTTGTAATTGGTAGCCCTCCTCTGAATGGGCACTCTGACTGAGCTAGTCTCATGAAACAGTGGTCACCTTCAATATGTAACTCCAGCCTAAACCTCCTCCATCCCCTGAGACTGCTTCAGTTCTCCCTTTTCTAGAATGATCCATATCATTTCAAAGATCCAACTAATGTCAGGAAAAAAAAGATATTGCAAAAACTATGGAATGCAGACAGGGACAAACAAGACATGAATCATCTACGAGCTGGTGTCTCAGATATGCACGCCCTTCTAAATGTCAGCCAAAGATCTACAAATGTTTAGTGAAGATTAGGCGGGTAACAGAAAGAAATTTTTTAAAAGATTTTGAAACGGAGCCATAATCAACTGATGGTTTGGATTAACAGCAGTGTTGTCAATGATGACGAACATACAGACACACAAACACACACAGGCTGGAGCAGGCTACACGTAAGCGTGAGTGAATCAGTGAAGGTCAATGTAAATGCCATGTAAATGTTTGACAGATAACTGGCACGTAATTATTTTCAAAACGTGAAAAATCCCTCTTGGCCGTGGACATTTGAAAGGCAATGTTGACAGATGGCCTTGTATAGAACGAGCGCTCGCTGACGGAGTGGCGGGGAACAACAAATCCCTCGGCTTTGAGGAGAGAGTGAGTGAGAGAGATGGAGAGCGTGTGGGAATGTGTGTGTGTAAGAGATAGAGAGAGAGAGTGTGTCCCTGGGCTACATGTAACTATACCTTTTAACTGGCATCAAGCTAGGGACTTTAATTTGTGGAATTAGGCAAAACACATTTCAAAACAGAGGAGGCCAACAAAAACATAAACAATTCAACAACTTTTAAAAAACTTGAAAAAAGAGAGAGAGAGAGAGAGAGAGAGAGAGAGAGAGAGAGAGAGAGAGAGAGAGAGAGAGAGAGAGAGAGAGAGAGAGAGAGAGAGAGAATTATTATTTTGATGATGGAGGTTGTTCAACAGTGATTTTGTAGAATTTGCCAGCAGCACTAATGCTTTTGTGCTGCTGACAAATTCAGCTTGCTGCAGCACATGTGGTCCAGTGCTCAATCCTCAATGGTCATGCAGGCAGAGGGGGGTAACCACACCCCAGAATGTCCTCAGATAACAAGCCCCAGTGAGTTGGTTCAAATAAGAAAGCAGGAGAGAGAAGGAGAGGGGGTAGTGGGAGGAAGGAGAACAAGGAGGTGGGACACACACGCACACAAAGTTCTCTGCCAATGTAAGCTGTCAAGGCAGTTAAATACATATACAGAGCAAGAGACACAAAAAGGAAATACGAGTAGGATTTTCATAACCTTTTGAAAATGGTTCCATCAACAAACACCAGATCTCTGAAGAGCAGGCGGCCAATGTGCCCATCAACTTGTCCTACAGTGTATCCCTCATCAAACGTGCACAGACTGTACACTAGACAATACTAGTCCACTAACAAACCAGCATAGGTAACAAAGTTCAAGGAATCTTTTCTGAATATTTACTTTGAGCACATGAAGCCTCGTAAGCATGATTGGAAATAAAGCATACCATTAACCGAAATAAGTTTTCTGAGACCCCATGAGAAAATGTCGCTATTCTGGTGTCCATGGTGATAAAACTTGTCACTATTCTGCAGTCCATGTATCGGAAGAGGTGGTGCAACAGTAACATCACCGCCTGGCACTAGAGTGACCTGTGTTTGAATTGAATTGCGAGTCGCTCCTGCTAACTTTAACTTTCTAGCCTAATTTTAACTTGTGTCTCACTTCTCCACTCAGGGTTTGTCCTATAGCCAAATACTTCACTCCCTTCCTGCAATCACAAAAAAAAAACTTTTGATGTCCCTACACAAACCAAGCAAGGTGATATAGAACTGACTTTGCCTTGAGCTCCCAACCAACAGAACACCATGCTACAGAAACACTTGGAGGAGTGGTAAGTACAATATGATTATTAAGTCTGAAATATACAAGAATAACTGAATGATAGTATGCACCGCTCATATTTAAGCACATGTTGTAACAAGATGTTTGTTTGGATTTTGTGTTGGCAAGATGGATTTGGGGCTTCCTTACGCAAGACTGCAGTTGCTAAGAAGTTGCTTCTTCACAGTGCATTCACCACACAGGAGAGAATCCATGGGAAAACACTGCTGAGGTTCCATCCTCACTATGGCAACTTCAAAGGCTACCTTAGGGATGAGGCTGGGATGGGTTGGATCTACCACAAGAGGATTGCGCCACAGCATGTCCAGGCTTGATGGTGGCTCATCTCCACAAAGCCCAAGATGCTCTACAGAATACAAAGAGGTGCACTGAGGGAACACTCAATGCTGGAGGCAGACAGGAGAATGATTGCATAAAAATGTAAAAATCTTTCATCTCACTAGGGTGAGGAAGACCCTTGAAGATATTCTTCCAGCACTGCACGTTTCAGGTTGAAAAGATCCTTCCTGCAGTATGCCACCCAGAGGCTGATTACTATTCCAAAAAAATTATCTATAGGATTTTTGATGCAAAGACAAAAACAGCTCATGGGGTTGTGATCAGTGTTGATCAAGTGTACCATTTCCAACTTCCCTGGCATTTCTGCAAAATATTATAGGGAGGGCCCACAAGAATTGTGTCAAGAATTTCTGGATTGTGTCCTCCAGGTGACATAGGGCAACATTTCTCTGGTTCACCATCTTCTTGCCTTGCCCACATATTTGCCTGGGAGTGCTACCACAGTCACTAGTCAAAACTGCAGCTGGCGTCACCATACCCATCCCGTGGTGACTCAAGTCAACACCCAATATCTCCATCAAAACAAAGCCACCGGAGAAATCAAACACGAACTTCTCTCTCCTGCGCTCATGCTCACTCTCGCGCGCACACACACACACACACACACACACACACACACACACAGGGAACGAACAGATAAATGCCGGTACTGCTGACAATGAGCCGAGCGCTGTAATTGCCCCGACCTTTTCATGCGTCCTCCCATCAGATAGGTGCCGATGGAGTCCGGCCGATAGGACCGAGTGGGCAGAATCTGCATGCAGAAAATGTCAGAGTCATTACTGCCACTACTGGGAGAGAGAGAGAGCATGGCAAGCACCTCAGACATGACCGAACCACCTCCTCTCCAGCTCCTCTTCCTCCTCCTCTTGAACAAGCTGTTTACACAAGAGCGAAGAAGGCCTACATTTGGCGTGTGCGTTCAGACACATGGACCCATTCTGAAGTCACCTTCAAGCTAGGTCCAAACCATCTCTCTCGCTCGCTCGCTCGCTCACTCAGGCCCGGATAACCTGGAGAATGTTATGCACGCAAATGTCCTTTCTGTTGTTACTGCAGCGAAAGTTAACATTCACAAATGTGACAGCAATAAATACCTCTGAGCGTATCTTCAGCCAAGACTTCTCTGATGGATTGCTACTGAAAAGGTCAATATGCCCTGCCGCAGTGAGAGGGCCAAAAATACAGCCTTTAACCACCCCAAGAATGCAGGCGTCACAAACATTTCTCGCTTTTGATGAATAGGGAGTTTAACAAAACTGTTTAAAACGGCTTTCTTTCCCAAGCTGATCTGCAAAAAACAACGGTGATTTGATGTGAATTACAAAGAGCTCTGTGCTTAATCGAATGGGCCCAAAGGAATGGGATTCGCGCCAGCTCAGGGCCATAAAAGACGTGAGATTACTTGACAACCTTGAGTTAACACTTCAGGTTCCAGTGACGACACTTAAAGAGCCACATTCCCTCGTCTAACAGTCACTACAGGGCACTGCAGTGCGGACACTCTGGTCCCAAGCCTGGGCCTAGTCATGCGGGCTGTCAATGAGTGATCAGAGAGATGGGCCTCCATGCCTTTTGAAAGCAGCAAAAGCCCGTCTTTCAGGCGGAAGCAGGACACACACACACACTCACAAAATACACTGTACACACACAAAGTACATACACAAGCAACAGCTCTGTATAAACTTTACAAAGAACAGTGAACCATGTTCCAACAGCTGTGTACTTTAGGAATGCCCGTCGGATTAACCTATCTGCTGAAATCAGATAAATCCATGCATTCCACTTTCAGGCTCTAATTTATGTATTTTCCGATAGCTGATCTAATTTATGTACAATCTGATTAAGGGCCAGGAGGGACAGAGGGCGGCTGGGAAGAAATGAAGAAATAGAAATTAAAACTTCTAAGGGACCTACTTTTTTAAGTTTGTATGGGGTCGGTCTAACAGTTTTTTTTCCTCCCCTAACCCCCCCACCACCACCACCACACACACACACACACACACACACACACACACACACACACACACCCTTCCCTCTCACTCTCTTTCCCAGCTTAAACATCTACACCTTTATTTGTACGGGAGTGTATTTTGCTCAAGGGCTGTGATTACATCATCGGCTGCAGTTTGCGATGTGGCATATCAGGCAGGCATTACTCACCCCGCCGCTTTGAAGCAGCCGTCCTGCCTGAGCACGGAGGAACGTTTGATCTCGCCCGCGCCCTGCTCCCTGCCGCGCCCCGCCCCGCTGGCCCCTCAACACTATGGCGTGGCGGCTGATCCAATCTGCGCCAGCGGGGTTTACACCCACGGCGAGAGCCCTCCTCCAACACCACAGTCACCGCCGCCAGGAGACTCCTCCAGCTACTTCTCACTACAGCTTGCCTGGGCCTCTCAGCAAGCCAGCCTACCTGCCTGCCTAACTGACTGAGTGACTGACTGACTATCTAGCTCCATAAGCTAGCTAGCTTCACAAGCTATCCAGCTCAATAACCCAGCAGCAGACACCAGCAGACAGCATATGAAGCTCACAAATGCCAAGCTCCATTTGTTTCCAATTTGCTGGCATAGGATATTGTAATTATTTCTGTCCATCAGTATTTACTCTACATTATTTACTCCATTTTATTTACACTTAGCCTGGCTTTGGCCATCCCCTTGATCTATGCTTTAGCTTCGTAGCTTCGTCACCATTGACGGACGATTGCAAGCTGGAAGTGTGAACAGTAGAAGTTTGAAATCTGATTTCACCAAATCGCCAACTAATTTACACTATATTTTCATGTATGTCTTTTGCATACCTTTATGGTCAAGGAGCAATGCAGTCTTATGAACAAAATCAAATGAAGGTTCTAAAATAATATGATCAGAAAAGAACACTCTGCCACAATAATGGCCGTGATACAAACACCTTCATGAAGCAGGCCTACAATGTGGCTTCCTCATCAATAATCTGCCAAAACTTCCGCACAACAAAAGAACTAAAACAATAAACACACACACACACACACACACACACACACACACAAAGAGCAGCACAGATTCTGCACGACTATAACACATACAACTCCTCAGAGATCTGAGACTGGCAAAGAAAAAAAAAATTGCCCAGAGACTACATGCGTCCGCCTCCAGCCAGACACAGCAATCCATCATAAAGCTGGCCTCATTGTGCCTCTGTCCGGGTCCCCTCTCATTAGAAGGCCCACAGACAGTCATTGGACACCATCGCTTATTCTGGCGACACTGCAAGGAGGCCCAGAGCCACGGGGGATGGGGCGGCTCTACGTGCACACCTGACAAACCCTGAAAGGGAGGAGACAGTGTGTGAGAGAAAGAGAGAGAGAAGGAGAGAGGGAAAGAGAGAGGAAGGAAGGGAGAGGAACAGAGACAAAAGGAAAGAAATGCAAAGAGTGCGAGAGAGAAAGAAAGAAAGAGGAGAGAAAGAGAGACGTTGGGGGGAGGGACATGGGTGTTTCTGCACACCTGACATGCCTGTAAAAGATCCCGGCCATTGGTGTGCACCAATCCCCTTCACAAAGAACAATAAAGAGGGAGGTGGGGGTGGGGTTAGGGGGGGGCAGGACTGGAATTCCTGTCAGGATAATAGGGAGACAGCAGACACCACCACACCAGACCACAAAAGCCACAAACTCCAAACCAACATGGAAGACTCCCACGTCCATAAGATGGCATTTAGTTGCTCTCACACTAAACTTTATTTGCCTAAATACTGGTTTTGTGGAAGATAAAAGGACTCTTGCAGAATTCATTGGAGCTCAGGGAGAAGAGCCAGCCATGAATACTTTGACCTGTGTTCTTTTAGCGGAGAGCCTTGGCTAGGCTGTGATAAGACTACTTCTCGCTGTGTCATACTGTACGTCTACCACATGGCCAGGTGCAATAGAGTTTGTAAAAATATGAAGACTACTGCAGAGCTGTGTGTGTGTGTGTTAGTGTGTGTGTTCAAATGAGTGAGTGAATGAGAACTTTATCTAAAATTTTGTTTTATATTTTTCTAAAAAACGGAGTGTTTAGTTGGGGGTGGGGGAGGGGGGTCAGGTCAGCATTTTGGTCTTCCATCATCAGTCAGCACATTCCAGGCAGACAACAAAGCATGCCTTTCCCCTGTGTGTGCATGTAGGGCATTGTCGTGTCATAATGCCCGCTTCCGTCGCCTTTGTTTTTTCGGCCCCTCTGTGGCATCGAGAGAATGGACCAGAGGAGAGGTGGCATGATTAGAGAGAGAGAGAGAGAGAGAGAGAGAGAGAGAGAGAGAGAGAGAGAGAGAGAGAGAGAGAGAGAGAGAGAGAGAGAGAGAGAGAGAGAGCTTTTTTCCATTTTCTTTTTTGTCAGCTCTGTTTGATTTCTCTCCATGAGAAGGCAGATAAGAGCTTCCAAGGTCATAGCAGTGCATCCACACAATCTCTTACAGTTTAAAAATACACTTTAAATGTTGACATTAGCAATCAACTCACTACCCCTACAAACTGAAAATACAATTTGTTGTTATGTACAAAAAAAATAAAATAAATCAAAGCCAGTGTAATAAACGGCTACAACTTAAAGATTTGACTTGAAATCCATAACCATGACTGACTTGCATTGGTGCAACTCGTAGGCATAACGCACGAACACACATGCATATTCATGGAGGCTTGAGCCACTTCATTAAGCACAGGACACGCCTTAATGTAACATCTGGGCTTCTAAACAGGCCTGTGCTTCATATAAATCTACTCTGACACAGAATCAATAGCAGCTGAGAGAAGACATTCCCAGAGGAAATAGAGGGAGGGTGGGGAGGTAGAGAGATAGAAAAAGCAAGAGTGGGGGAGGGGGAGGGCAAACAGTGGGATGTATGTCAGGGCCTCTGAGAGGGGTTACTTCTAAGAGTCCAAGCACTGGTAAAGAACAACAATGGCAATGTATATTATCCAACATCAACTC
This sequence comes from Sardinella longiceps, assembly GCA_027497455.2. Lineage (NCBI taxonomy): Eukaryota > Metazoa > Chordata > Actinopteri > Clupeiformes > Clupeidae > Sardinella > Sardinella longiceps. The sequence continues at coordinate 23,738,061 of JAODXP020000019.1, forward strand.
TGGGAACGTAACCTGTTCAAGTGGCAGAATGGAACAATCAAAGGGCAGTGAAGAGAGAGGAGTCTCCACGTAATTCACCCCACACGTCAGAGTGACTGAATTTGATACACGAACGCTGCAATTATGGCATCCCCCCAGTCAGCTACACAGACTGTAGTACTATGTGTAGTACTTTGTAGAACTTGTTGAAGTGCTTTTTTTAGTATCTAGTCTGGTAGTTTGTAGTACTAGGTGTAGTACTTTGTTGCACTAGCAGTGGCAAGTTTTAGTATTAGGTCTAGTAGTAGTACAAGGTGCTTTTGGCAAGATGTGGGATGGGAAGTGGGGGCAAAAAGTGTGTGTCTGTATTTTTTAATGCACATCAAAGCTTTAGCCGGTGGGAGTAGAAGAAAGCCAAGGGGAAGAGAGAGAGAGAGAGCGCAAGAGAGAGAGAGACAAAAACAGTTTAATCTGTTCTATTCCCATAGCGGAGAAACACAGCCTCAAATTACTTTGGCTGGGATATGAAAGTCAAAGAGTTTGGTGGTTTGAGTAGATAGCACTTAAAATACAGCTGCGACCACAAAACCAATAAATGGAAAAAGGAGTCGAGAAGCACTTTAACCTTTTCAACTCACGGCTGGATACAGCTACTGCAGCCTAAGCAGGGAGGGTGGTGGCCCTCTCTTCTGTACCTCTTAGTGTCTCAGACAGAGCCACACCAGACTCCTGGGATTTGCAGTCTGAACACCGAAAGAGAGAGAGAGAGAGAGAGAGAGAGAGAGAGAGGAAAGAAAAAACGCAAACCAAGCCCTCATTATCGTCTTAATATAGCACACAACACTGCTGCTTTCGAAGAGGTGGAACACTCACGATAGTAACTGCGACAGATTCCGAGCGCAAGCACAGACACACACACACACACACACACAACACACGTTTTGGTATGACATATGACGCACGCGACACACACAACCAATTTAATAGAGCACAGATATTTGGGGGGGTTTGTGTGCATTGCTTTTTTGTCAAAGAGGAGATGAGTTTTGGGGGGTGAACGGCTGCATAAGTTTTCCTTCCTCTTTGTAGGCCACAGCTTGAGCCTCCCCCTTCTCTCAGTGCAGGAAGTAGGTAACGTAGTGGACACATTCTTGTGCGCTCCATGGGAAGAGTGGCATATGGTCACCTCAGCGCCACGTCTCTGCTCAGGCCCCATCCCCGTCTCTGACAGAGCTCTCCTCTCCGCTCCGCTCCTCTCCACCGCTGGAAATGAGACTCAGATGTGGCAGCTGTGCCTGAGCTCCAGAGGAAATGACAACGCTTGCGCCGTGGCGAGGGCCACAAAGCATCCCAAAAAAAAAGGGGAAAATATGGCCGCTGCGTTTGAAGCCACACAGTGAGGATTTGCTCTGGAATTTCTTCCATTTTTTCCTTCTAATTTTTAAATCCCCTATGGCTTGTATTGTTTTCAGTGTTGCTTTAATTATTTCATGTCTTACAGCGCTTCCCACAAACACCTACATGGCCATAGGGTGGGACACTTCTGTGCAGAGTAGCCATTAGGGCCAGAATCCACCAGCCCACTATCTAGGCTGAATAATCCCCAGGGGGTATTCCACTGAACATAATATACAAGATGGATGCATAACTGAGGAGAATGATAAATCACACCTAGGCACCAAAACGGGAACAAGGTTTGCAGTGGGCTTCCAGATCTAGGCTAACTTGGGCCCAGTTGCACCTCAATATCTGCTGGTACCAGTGCTGTGAGCGAAGCTAGAGGTAAAAAAAAAAGCTCATGAATTCAGAAAACAAAAAGCAGTCTGTCTTTAGATATTCATGTTCCTGGGTCTTTTAGACAACTGTGAACTCTCAAATTACATTGCAAGTAATTATGACATAATGGTAAACTCCTAGTAAAAAGGCATAGACCTAATTTGCTGAAAATTGTGCTTGTCTCCCAAGTAAAGGGAGAAATAATAATGACCAAAAAAATGGTCAACATCTTACAAAACCATTAGCTCTAATCCTGGCCAATCAACCAAATTCTTTTCAGGAGTGAGTCAGCTCAATGACATCAGACTTAAACACTTTTTAACAGTATTCAAAATGCAACACTCGGGCCAACCTCATCCGGGAGGAAAAACCACACCGCCTCAACTGCCAAGAGAATAATTTGAAAAGACATTGATTACCTTCCAATTGAAGAAGAGGAAGAAAAAAAAAAAAAAAAAACACCACCACCACCAACTCCAGGCAGCAGGGGCACTTGCCAAGTGGAACATTGGTCTTGGCCAATATGCAAAACCAATCACCTCATTTTCCCCTAACATGGAGCAAGTAGCAAATTGAGTTAATTTATTTGTTTTGGCCCATGTAGTAGGCGCTAGTTTTTTGCCCTCTGAGAACAGGGAAAGGATGCCTAAAGGGAGTGAAGAGTGTGTTTTTGGGAGGGGGTGTTGGGCTGCTGCTGCTGCTGCTGGTGGTGTTCCCTGTTTCCTTCAGACGCTCTGCCAGCCCAACACAAACACACCCCTACTAGGGACATCTGAGCACTAAATTGTATGTAGCCTAAACTGTGTTACATTCACACAGCAAGAAAGGATTGCAATGTCCAGCATGCTAGGAGATCCTTAGACACAAGGGCCCATGTGCTATATAACGCAGACATCCAACCAGAAACCCAACCTCCCAAACAAGCGGTCCCACATGCCCTTTAGCAGGTTAGGAGTGAGGAGATGCTTTGTAGATGTGCTAGTTGATGACTGAGGGCTGCTATGGTGAGGAAGCCAGGCTTATTTCAGGCCTATTTCTTATTTCTTAAGAGAGCCAGTAAACAAGGTTGAGGGATACTTGATGCCACAGCAGCAGACGCACTTCAGTTCTGCTGCTTTATAAACATCATCCTCAAACACAAGGCAGACCCACAGAGAATGAACAAGTTCTTCTAAACCTCCATGAATTGAGAGGTCTTATGGCCTACTGCATATAGCCTATCTGTTGGTTAATGTCCTTAATGTAACACTGAGTGTGAAGCACTCTCATTAGAGCATAATTTCCAACCACAATGTGCCTCAAAATATCCCCCATTAAGATTTTCATCAACCTCTGAAACAAGATAACGCCTTTCCAAATCTGTACGGGCCTGTACTGTATTTTCACAACCACAAGTTTTTTGGGGTTATTTCTTACACATCCAGACAAACATTTGAGCTGAACTCTGGAAGTTTGGATCATTAGCAGCAACCTCAGCTAGCTCTGTAATATGCACCATCCGAACAACACACATGGTCCGTTCTCCTGCTGAATGCGGTCAGCTGGTTTAACATGCTTTCTTCAGAGCAATTGAAGAACACCTGACTTCAAAAAACAAAGTTGCCCTAAGACCATAATGGAAAGACTTACATTACACTGGACAGGACACAGATGCATGAAGGAAGGCCATGCACCAGTGCCCAACACCCACATGTGAATGCTCTCACATTCCAACTCAGTCTGCAACACACAGCCTAAACATATGATTCATTTTAAGTTTTGTTTTTTTTTTAACACCCATAAATTCTCATTTCCTTTTTTCTGGAATACATAGAGAGACACAGGGGAATGTGAAATTAAAAATGGCATTTTAAGTCCATGATGGGTATGGTTTGCAAAGTATAGGTTTTACATATCCTCAGACATTTCATACAATTTAGGCCTCATATGTGGGGGGTTTGGGGGGGGGTGTCAAAATGGCCAACTGCGCAACTGCTCAGATTGAGTGTAATCACAAACTTACATTTTTGTCTCTGAACAAACCTGCCATTCATAAACCATTATCTACATAAAATGTGTAAACCCACGGTTTGTGCTTATGCTTATGTATGTTGCCATACAATTCCAGACTTCTCCATTGTGCTGTCATTACCAGTCAGAAAGCATTACTATTTCATTGACAGTAGTGTATGATGCTGCGGAGCATTTTGACTGGATAGCCTCTCCATGTCCGAAAACGTGGGTTGAGGGAACGCTGCGCGTGGACCAACTTTGATCCGCACAGTGGGTTCTGAAGTTTCTTTCTGCTCTGCCACTCGCTGCTACTCTTATTTTTGTAGAGTTTCTAATCTTACACCGCATGCAAAGATATACTACTTTACTAAAGTTATGGGAGGGAAAGTGATCAAACACAATCTAGTCTACTCTTGATATTTCAGTGAAACACAACAATCAGCCCACGTTCTCCGTTTACATGTAAAAGCTGCAACGATTGGAGGGGAATGGGGTGTAGCACACACACATACACACACATACACACACACACTACGGACTTGAACTGCACTCATGCATTTTGTAAACTTGCCCGAAAGTACAGGCGAAGGAGCAAGCCAAAGTATTTAACAGATAATACGTTTACCCAACTCTTCTCCATTAACAGTAACACCACTATAAAAGAGTTGAGTAATGATGCGATCTTATTTCTCGCCTTTCTGTGCGCTTAGTTACTTGTGTATGCATTGTGCTATCCTAACAGTGGCACAGTGAGTTGCTGTTCGCTACGCTCAGAACTTCAAAGGAATCGACCAGATTCCAGTCTGGATAAATTTTAACGCACCGCGTTACAAATTTACAGGGTTTTGGAGCGGGAAACAGTCTGTAATCTGTACTCAGTGACAGACAATCAACATTTTAATTATAATTCATTATTATATGGAAGTTTTGGGAAAGTCAAGACATGCTTCACTAAACCAAAGAAACCTCATATTTTAAAAGAAAGAGAATGGAAGTTATTTATTTGCAATTAAATTAGCCTTTCAAGCCAATAGCATAGTTTCAAACCATGGTACACAAAATTTAACGTTAGCTCTATTTTGAGGCAAACCTTTGTCGAACATGATTATTCAACAACTAACATGTCATGTAAAAAGAAAAAAAGAACTATTGATTGAGAACTCGCGACAGAATTTGAGCCCTTCGAATGTGGCCACGGAAGTTCTGATGTTACGAGGAACTTCAAAGGGAGTGTCTGGATGCTAGACATATTAAATTAACTGATGATCGTATGTTTTATAGAGCTGAGGTTTTACTAGATAACGTTAGAGGCCATCTTGTGACCACATAGCTAGTTAGCTAGCTAGTACCATCCTCAGTAGCGCAGCCCCCTCCAGCCCCCACACCCGCCCCCCATCAAAAAGTTGTGGCGAGGAGCGTCAGAAGTAGAGAGAAAATCGAAAAAGCAATCACGTGCAAAGGCTGCATTAGACTTAAGCACTCACAGCTAATGAATAATGTTTACATACCTGTACGATTTCACCCTCTGCGCTGATTGTGGCTCCAGCCTTGGAGAATCTTCCTTGCAAACCGGTCGTGTAAGTGGTATAATCTCCATTTGGACTTGACTCAAAAAGCACAACTTCCACAAAGGCTGTATCCTTAGTTGAAACGGTTCCCAGACAAGAGGTGACCACAAAAATCACCAAAACCACCGAATCTGCTACACAACCGAACCCTCTCCTTGATAAAATCATCATCTTGCCGGTTGGATCAGCGCCGATCGGGACATAATTTCCAATGTTTTCAAGGTATTAAATCAGAAATTAAATCTAACTGCAACAGATGAGTTTCAGATCGCGATATTCCCTGGATTGTGCAACAAAACACTCTGCCTTTCGCGAATCGTGTTTATTTCACCATTGCAGCCTTCTGAGTTGCATTGCTCGCTAGCTTGCCTGCCTGCTTGCTTGCTTGCTTGCTTGACTGCCAGCTAGCTAGCCTGCTTGCGCTCTCTCTCCCTCTCTTTGACTCCCCCTCTCCCTCTCTAGTCCTACAAAGCGGAGATCCTTTGATCTCCAAACACGTGATTTTTCCTCTTTTTTTCAAAAGGGTTGTCCCCATGAGGTCTCCACCCACCAATCTTCGTGACCCTCAAACTTCCACTCCCCACTTCGGTCTGCCATTACTCTGTTAAGGTGGTTCAGCAATGTCGCTTACCTATTTTTGCGCATTAGAAATGGAATTGGCCGATGGCATGGCTACGAAGAGTTGCTAATTAACATATTGGAACAAATATATTTATAAATGTTAAAGTAATCATTACTCTATCTCTGTAAATAAATAATTAGTAACCAGATTATGTGAGCAAGCCAAGCACTTCCTTAATAGAGACACAACCCTTCAAAACACTTTATTGGAGGGCTAATTTTTCAATCTCATTTTTGAGTATTTAGGCTCAATTACAATTGTATCACCAATGCCAAGAATAATTGGGATCACTTCAAAATATCTTCTAATCTTATTACATTAAAAGCAGGATTAACACAATAGTTTAATCCACAGTATCGTAGCCTACTACTCAAATGAATGCTGCAATAATGTCGATTCAGTGGTGTCTTTGCTGCACATTGCAGCCTAGGCCTAATTTCTGAATTTGCAAAGAGACCAATTATTGCAGCCTGAAAATTAGCCTAACTTTTTTTTGGTACTCTCTCTCTCTCTCTCTCTCTCTCAGTATAGAAAGTGTAGCTCGCATGCTGTTTCTCCAGAAGTTGCAGTAGGCTAGTTAACAAGGGAATCTTCAAAGCCTGTCCTAAGCTAATCATTCTCTGTAAGACGAGCTGACAGACTAATTGTAGATAATTTCAATAATTCTCCAGGCAAATCCTTCCCAAGAGTTAAAAGACTGCTCCCCTCACTGGAGCTTTCGACATCAAAGTGCCTAATGGTTTGTAATGGTTTTGCTCTCAATGTCAGGCAAAGCAAACCAGGGTCAGTTTGTTTTCTAATACATTCCCTCCACATTTGGTGTGTGTGTGTGTGTGTGTGTGTGTGTGTGTGTGTGTGTGTGTGTGTGTGTGTGTGTGTGTGTGTGTGTGAATGTAATGTATTTGCTAATGGAACAATCAGCCATGAAAAAGCTGAGTTATGCTTATTCTGCTGTGACCATGCCAGTCTGGTATAGTTCTAGCATATTGTGGCACAGACTACAAACATTTTTTGTCTAGTCAGGGTCAGATTATAACAGGTCTGAAGTTTAGTACAGTGCTTCTCAGCGGATGGTCAGTGTATTTGTTTGACCAGAGCATAATGAATCTTAGCTGGAAGAAATCTCTGCCATCCCCTCTTGGGATCTCCTCTCTCCTGTGCCCTGGGCTTTGGTGAATCAATGGTTTGTTTATTTGGTTTATTTCTGAGCTGGTCCGGCTTGAACAGAAACAAACAGAGGGGCAGCAGGGGTTGCCTCAGTTGCACAGGACTGGGACATTATTTTACAATGGGCTGTAGTAGAGGTCTGCAGTTCAGGCTCACCTCAAATGCACATCCACAGTACATCTTAAGACAAGACTTGTCCCACAGTTTAATTGGATTCAATTTGACTGTTGTATGAAGCACTGTTTAGCACTTCAATAAATATTGAAGACTAGATAGCCCAAGGCCTGCCACACACAGTAACAGACAGAGTTCAAGCTGTGTTTTCACTACTTGATCATGATAAAAGTCAGAATCAGACATTAGACTTTTGGATTCCGCAATGTAAATGTATGTAAAAAATACCCCTTAGCCCAGTTGTGACCCATGACTTTTCATTTGGGTGAGAGAGCAAGAAAAATCTGCTCTCCCTTTTAAACTAATATTAATACAGAACATTTTTAGAATGCAGCCCAGGTTTTTGGGTCAACAGAGACAGCCTCAAACCTGGCATGAATCAACACGAGATGAAAGAGGGGGGATTGAAGGTCGGAGTGATGAAAACATTACAGCCCTGAGAAATATAATCACTGGACAATGAGAATACTTTCAACCCCATGGAAGAGATCTCGTCGGATGTGAGCTGTTAGGCAGTATGATTATGAAAACCAACAGTGGGGCATTTTTAGGTCAGGAATGCATGTCTGTGGAGAGAAAAAAACACAAAAGAGCTGAAAATGGTCAACATATGCTCTGATTCAAGTGTGGGCTACAGAAATCCACCCAGGGAGCAGTTGGATTTTGAGCAGATCTGAAACTGAAATAACACAGAAAATACATACGCTGCACCAATTCCAGCGCCACTATGGAGACCAAAGGGGACCTGCAATCTTGAGGACATTTTAAAAAGAGCAGTTAAGAAATGTAGCCTGTCCTTTTTCATTTAACTGTCAGACTGACAATAGCTGTATTCAAATGTTGATTCTACAAACAGTTAGCACATTTCATATATAAGACAATTGCACGAGGATAATTAAAAGCAAAGATATATAGAGAGAGCATGGTTCATAAAATATCATCAAAATCCATTGTGGAAGTCAACCCAAATGTGTGTGAGGGAGGGAAATGCACCTTTAATGCAAAGACTGCAATTACTCACAGCTTACAGTGACACATAAGTTCAGTGTTCATCGTATTTGCAGTGTGTATTTTCTGATCTTACATTTGAGCAGAATACTGGACAATGAAAACGAATAAGAATGACATAAAAAAAAGGTCACAACATAAGAATTCTTTTAAAATTATTCACAGACATCAGCTCAAATTCTCCGAACATGCCAGGACAACATCACACGGGGTAATTAACTCAAGAATGATGGATGAGTCATCATCACAGGAGGAATCTGATTGGGTGAGGATGTCATGAGGGAAGACTGGGGGGGTCTGTGAGAGGTTAACAAAGCACGCAGCCAACTTTCTCTTCCAGACCCTTACAAGAGAATCTATGCTGCGCTGAATCATGTTCATTTTTACATTTAAACAGTTTTGTATATACGGCTCAAGATATTTGTAGTGTGTGACAATGAATAGGCCCAAACAATCACTCATTCATTGTCAGAGTATGCACTGTTGAGAACACTTTATTTGAGCTGAAGGAGGGAGGTACTCTTCATGTCGGCCCCTGTATTAATGTATTAACGGAGGTGTTTTAGGCCACATGACACTGAAGACAGTATCTTTAAACGACCTTGATGCCCTTGAGTTGTGCCCTTACAAATAAAATACATCAAAAATATATCATTCTAATAGCCCTTTTATAGGAAATAATTTTCCTCTCATGAAGTTTCACATATAGCATGGCATATCATATGCAATAATAATATACATTACCTAGAAATGTCATTTCCCCCTTAGGTGAAATACAATTTTTTTAAAAAAAAATTTCAATTTTCATTTCGTTGCTCGAGCTTTCATTATAGGGGGGTAGACACAGTCTGTCGGTCCCATAAACTTTCCTCAAGAGGATACCCAAGTGATGGCCCTGCCAAGCCCGAAGAGTCAATAAACACTCCGTTGGGACACCTCACGAAGCAGATGCTTTCTATCTTCCGGCACATTCTGAGTCCCTGAACCAGCAACATAATGACTCTTGCTGCTTGATGAGCGATCACTAGAAGGCAAACAGACTAACGATGGAGGGCCTCATTGGTGTGTGTGTGTGTGTGTGTGTGTGTGTGTGTGTGTGTGTGTGTGTGTGTGTGTGTGTGTGTGTGTGTGTGTGTGTGTGTGTGTGTGTGTGTGTGTGTGTGTGTGTGTGTGTGTGTGTGTGTGTGAGTGTGTTATACATGCATGGAGTGACAGTGTGAGACTTTTTCCTCCTGTTTTATCCCCTCCATCTAGGACTAGGTGAAATGTTTGCAAGTCTGCCCTCTTTTGGTTGATTGAGGAACATGCAGACTCCTCTTCTAAGCACCCAAGCCTGTGGCCTGTGGGTTTATCAACAAAGCCTGCATCCATGCTCTCAGCATTCCATTGACAAGCTCTCTCTTAAAGCACATTCATAAGAGGATGTATTCGCATGTCATCGGCTTTGTTTTTTCAGCGATGGCGAACAATAAACTCTTAAGCTAAAAGGAAAAGCAATCACACCCATGGAAGCGAGAAGATGTCACTTCATGTCAGATATGCCTTGGTTGAGTGGAGGATGGCTGCATACAGGGAAAAAATATTATCATGTTTATGTCTAACTGTAAGAATCAAGTCTAGAATGATATCATGATATGAACCTCATGGACTTCAACATAAGCAAGAAGTGCCATATCGTTATAACTGCCTTAGTCATGTTTAAGTGCTTCTTCCTCTCTGCCATTCTCTGCCAACTTCCCAAGTCAAATGAATGACTTAAACAGATAGTGTTTTTATTTATTTTTCAAGTGTTGTGGTTGGCCAGTGCGATAGGAAGAAAGACAGGATGATGCAGAAGTGGTAGGAGAGTAAAGTTACACAAATATCTCAATTTGCCCAAAAAATGATGCTATGAGGCTAACGACATGTCAAAAGTGATAGCCTACAATTGTTGCTGAAGAATGCTATCATGTAGATACAGATTTCTTTTGGGAGTTACCACACATGTGAGTAATATTGAGGAGGTTCAGAGAATAATATGACTAAGATTGGGGTCATGTAGCATAAAGCAGAGCTCCGAGAACTGAGAGTGAGATGGAGGGAGAGAAAGAGGGAGGGAGGGAGAGAGAGAGAGAGGGAGAGGTGCACACCTGCTTGATGGGTTTGGACCCCCTCCAGATGCACTCTGGGCTCCACCACAGCAAAGGTCTTTTTCATGCAAGCCTTTTTTATCCGCAGATCCTTCATGGTGTTTCATTAAAGGTAGCTGGTGATCCTGGAAAAACGCTCGAGCAAACGAAATCTGAAAATACAGGCTTTTTTTTCATCATTCCTCTGAAGTCCTGCCTCCAGAGAACAGGATGAGTGTTGTCATGTTGGCACAGAGGGGGGGAGGGGGGGGACAATTGGTAGTTGAATTTGATAGACATAACAACATTCAATATTTTCTATTGACCATTCAAAATGACTGGATGGTGTTCATTACACAGATTATATATTTTTTATGTTTGTGTGTTACAGCATTTAAATAAGAATGTGAATGGGATTAAAGCAATACTGTATGTACTGTAAAATCTCCAACCTTACTTTTAAGGTGAACTAGGAGAAATAGTCTAATTTCATGCCAGTGGCAATTTCTTATGTCATCTCCAGTGTCTGCAGAAAGGATTGAAGATTTGACTGGATCAGCCACTAACACTCACTGACTACTTACAGAGGGATTTTGCAATTTGGCAGAATCAAAAGGGAAGAATGAATTGCTGGCTTCCTTGGGAATGATGTCAGTTAAGTCTAGTAATTATGCTGTCATTTTGTTTTATTGCATTGGTGATTGGTCAACGCATATAATAGCCTTAGGAAGAATTTTTAGAGAAACATCAGAATCATATAATTTCCTAAATGTTATCCTGACTATGTATACCGGTATCATAATTAAAATGTATGAAATGTATAAATGTAACAAACACATGTGATTGAGTTGTGAAAACTTTCAATAGCTTTAGGAGTAGCTGTTTCATTGTGGCCATACTGTAATAGAGAAGCCTTCAGTTCTCTCTCTCTCTCTCTCTCTCTCTCTCTCTCTCTCTCTCTCTCTCTCTCTTTACAAGTACACATCTCACACAGAAATGATTTCATAGCCAAACACTTTTGACTTCTTTCAAACCCATTTCTCCTGCATGAAACTCCACTGCTGTGAAAAAGCACGGAACAAAAGTGCTCATTCTGCTCACATGCATCCCGGCTCTGGAGGCTTTGTCCGCCGGAGTCAATTGTCAGCAGGGCGCCCTGTCATGGGGCAAACATTTCCACTGGGGGTGCTCGCTGCTGGCCCCCTAATTGCTTTATGTAATAATACGCCGGCCGGTCGCTCGGTCGCTACTGCCGTATTACACTCCTTTGGGGAGCCGTGAATGCAAACGCTGGGCTTCTCATCATCTCCTTTCTTCATTAAAGCATAACGTCAGCGCTGCAACAAAAACAAAGGGACAATTCATGGAGAGTGGAGGGTGGCCGTGGAGAGCTGAGCTGAGCTGAGCTGAGCTGGGCTGGGTGGATGCACGGTGGGAATGAGGGGGTGCTGGTGGTGCTGCTGCTTCTCATTTATGCACACTGTGCACACGGAGCTGGTGGAGATGGGGGTGGGGTGGGGGGGTTGGAGTGAGAAGCGAGCTCCGTGCCGCATCGGGAGCGGATGTGGACCGGAAGGGGTTGTGATGTGGGATGTGCAGATTGCACACTTTGGAATGGCTCCTTTTCAGTATTTATAGTAACCAAGCCTCTAATGTGCTCACTCCTGCAGCACTAAAGCCAGAACACAGTCAGAACTGAGAGAGAGAGAGAGAGAGAGAGAGAGAGAGAGAGAGAGAGAGAGAGAGAGAGAGAGAGAATGGAGAAAAAGAGTGTGAGAGAAAAAGATAGAGACAGAAAACACCTACAGTGTAAGGTATACTTTGCTCATGTGACCCTTCTTAATTTGTCAATGCTAATACAAAAGTTGGCCAGCTCAAATTCTGACACAACTTTTTGTTTTGCAGGAGTTTTTGGCAGAATCAGGAAGCTTCTAGCAGTTTCTGTATGTGTGTGTGCACTTGCACCCTGTATTACAGGGAAATAGTTTGACTTTTCCAAACATGCTTCATAACTCCAGATTTGAAGTTTTGAAGTATTAAGCTGTCAGAAGCCACTACGCCCTCGTCGCTTGGATTTAGCCGCGGGCAATCGTCGACTTTGAAGTGTAGATTACAGGGAGTTATTTTAATGGGCCTTAATTCACTCAGGACCCATGTCGGCAGGCAGGCAGGCAGGCAGGCAGGCAGGCATGCTATGTCTCAGGGGAGAAGAGTGAGCGGTCCAGGGAAGAGAGGCCCAGTGGCATGCTACTCTTTCTTACTTACTCGCTCCCTCCGCTCACCACCTGCAACTTTGATGGTGGGAATGGGAGGGAACTTTATAGGGGCTGACTCTCGCTTGACCTGTGAACCTGTGTGTATCCTTATGCAACCTAAACAGCACACACACATACACACACAAACACACACACACACACACACACACACACACACACACACACACACACACACACACACATTTCAGCTTTGGTTAACGAATTCTCTTTTGCAGTTTCCCTCATCTTCTCCATATGAAGAGTTTGGTTCCAAAACGCTATAAAAGCCATTCTACGTCACTGTCAGAAATCATTTCATTACACTTTATTTTTTAGATGTAGGAGTGTAACTACTTTTGGGATACTTTTAGTACTTTTATCATCACAAAATAAAATCAACATAATTGTTTGGTCAATAATTTGATCAATAAGTGTGGTCAATAATTTCTGAAATACACAATTAGCAGGATTTTTCTGTATTTTCAAAAATGGATTTCTAGTGTTTTGGAATCAAACTCTTCATATGGAACTCACAATGGAAAAAATTATGTTGCTAATTTGAGAAGAAATATATAGTTTTCCAAAACTATGTAGTGAAGTGGCAAAAAGCAAGTCTATATGAGGGACTGCTGATAGTGGGGCCTTTTTCCACATAAGATTGTTTCCAGAAAGACTGTTTCTCAGTCGGGTTATGCTTGCTGCTTGTTCTGGTCTGTTAACCAAGCTCAGACAGAATTTGCATTTCCATTCCCCCAAGTTTACTCAGTGGAGGAGGAGGATGTGTCTTTTAAGAAATGGATACTGTCTGCATTCAGACCCCAACATCTTGCCATTCCAATGAAGTGGATCCAAAAAGTTCCAAAGTATGGAGCATTAAATATCAATGTGGCTAAAAGCACCAATGGAAAAAAAAACAGTCAGTATGTTTGTCTTGCCTATATCCAAAGACTGGGGGACTCTAAGTCTTAGAGGTGATTTGTATTTGTGTGTGTGTGTGTGTGTGTGTGTGTGTGTGTGTGTGTGTGTGTGTGTGTGTGTGTGTGTGTGTGTGTGTGTCTGCGTGTGTGTTTGTACTAGGCTAAGCTATAGTAAAACTCCCTACACAACCTGTGATCATGAACAAAACTGACTGATGACACAATTACAATAGGCCTGCTAGTCTTGAGTTCTGGAAGCCAGACAGAAGATTTTTTTTTTCTTTTCCATTGAGAGTTGTTTTGACTAGAGCCAGGGTATAGACTAACTCCACACAAACCATTTTGAAAAGACTATTAAAGGGGAGTGGGAACGGTGGCAGTGGTGCTTTAAAGGGAAAGGAAGAGAGCGGGACTGGAGCTGGACCACCCCAAATAAAAAGGCAGCAATCAAAGGCCTCTTCTTTTCCCCCTACTGAAAGTTGGACTTTAATCACACAAATAGAAGCTCATGTGACGAGAGCAGCGCAGTTCCACCTGGCAGAAGTAAACTGAGCGAGAGAGAGGGAGAGAGGGAGAGAGAGAGAGAGAGAGAGAGAGAGAGAGAGAGAGAGAGAGAGAGAGAGAGAGAGAAAGACCCCCCTGGGCATGACTGTGAAATGTGCGTGTGTAAGCGAGCCAGCAGAAAAGAGATCTTATCCTCTGACTCCAGCGCTTTAAGTAGCCGCACTGGGTGGATGTGTGGCCTGGGGGTTGGAAGAGGGGGGGGGGGGGTCTACACTGTGTGTGTGCACAAGCGTTTCTGACTGTGAAAGAGCACGTCTGACAGTGTCTGGAACTGTATGTGTGTCTCCAAGCTTCCCATCTGCCACAGGGTTGGGAGGATGCGTAGCGTACTGTAACTCCTCCATGAAGGATCATACAGTAAGCAGAGTTTGCACAGACCAAATGTGATTTACTGTCAAGAAACCAGAGTTGGCTTGGTGGAATATTATTACATCATGACCAGTTCCCAAATTAAATGAATGAATATATCCTACTTAATTGTAGACTATTAGGCCTAATCCTTTCTTTCCGTACAGACTTACTTTTGCTTTGATGTATCATGCTTCTTGACTCTAGTCATTATAGAGACTGTGGTGACACTTGTAGGGTGAAAGAGGTCAGAGCAGGAGTGCCATTCTGTGTTTAATGTTGACCTTCTGACCCCTGGATTTGGAGTTCAGCAGTTCTTCAGTCATTACAATGGTGATAAATCAGTAATTAAATCAACAGTATGAATGACATTGACCATAACTCAAGTTAGTGCAGATAAAGCCTGTAAAAGTGGGTCAGATGGTAACATCAAGGAATTGAGAATTGGATTTAAAGGGATAGTTTGGCATCATTCAATCCCCTGTTGTACGAGCTCACTGACCGCTGTAGATAGCAAGGATGATGAAAGAATTTGGAAAAAAATAGACTGAACGCGAAGGCAAATTTGAACCGAAATCCTTTGAAATCGAAAGTATTATGAGGGTTCCTCTTGAGTCAATGTAAACTGCTCATTCACATTTTCATTTGATTTATGTTGTTCCAAATTCTTTCATTCTCCTGGTCAGCAAGCTTGAACAATAGGGCTATGATTAAATGCCACTGAACTAACACTTGGCAATGCACTAAAAAGATAAAGATCAAACAGATCTGTACTATGATATTTGAATGGTTGATAAGATCTAAATGGAAACATTGCATAGTACTAGTACAATTAATAGTAATAGTAGAAGTAGTATCAGAAATAGTAGTGGTAGGCTAGTAGTAGTACTGTAGTAATAGTAGTAGTAGTAGTAGTAGTAGTAGTCCTATATCATAGCATACAGTGGTTGTAGTATGTGGAGAGAAAAGAGGAGTAG
Source organism: Sardinella longiceps (assembly GCA_027497455.2). Lineage (NCBI taxonomy): Eukaryota > Metazoa > Chordata > Actinopteri > Clupeiformes > Clupeidae > Sardinella > Sardinella longiceps. The sequence goes on from JAODXP020000019.1 coordinate 23,753,516, forward strand.
CAGTTGATAGAAGACAATGAAACAGAGGTTGATGATGAAGTAAATGTCTACCATATGTACTAAAGTGTATATTTACATAGAGTATGATATCTAGCATGCTAGTGCAGTATGTTATTTAGTGTCAAAATAAGCACTACATGTGTTTTCTATCTCAAAAGAATGGCACACACTGAAATACTTCATGCTTTTTAATGCATAGACACAATATGAAGGCGGCCATGGTTCCAAAAAGCCTGGTGTAACAAAAGCACTCAGATGTTCCCCATATGACTTGAAGTTGTGTGATGGAGCCGGAGCGCTCCAATGGTGATCTCCTCAGGGCAAAGCAAAACAGAACACTGCGTTCTTGCCTGGTCCTGGGGATGGCTGTGTTCAGCTGAGTTGAGTTAGGGAGCGGCGACACAGCCAGGGGGGCTGGCACTGTTTGCTAAACATCTTGAGAGAGTCACAGTGCCTCCCCTGTACACTCATGACAAACACTTAAAAGTCCACCGTTTTAGGCAAACAGTTAGGCAACAATTACAGTTTATTTTTCACACATTTCTTCAGCTCTTGAGAGAAAATATAACTTGTGTTTGTGTGACTGACTGTTTTCTGCGGGAGGTCTGTTTACCCATTCAGCTTGGACATTTTGGTCTGCCTTGAAGTTATTTGTTCAAGGGTACCCTTACATGGAAGAGAATAAACATATGACTTATTTACTTCTTAATATTTGTATTCATTATCAAATGGTCATTTGGGAAATGCTCAGTGCTACTGTATGTTCACTCTGCTGATAGTATAACAGATTTTATACCACTCATAGTATCCCATTATTTAATCTTGAGAAATGTGTTTTATTAAAGAAAAGATATAGTTTAGATGAGGTCCTCCAGCCTTTGAGAAAGTGACCTGACATCTAAGCCTGACCGCTCAAGGACACGAGCGCCAGAGTCACTGGGCTCAGGCAGCTGCCAGTCGCTATGGCTAAGCAGCGGTGGTTTTATTTAAAGTCCAGCGCAGCGCTTGCTTGCATACCATCTCTAATTCCCAAACAGCCGCTGACTTTGGAACGCATCTGCCGCGGATCAGTGGCAGAACCCTTTCTGGAGTCAGCACCACCTCCACTACGTTCCCTTCCCTGGCCTTGCCTTGCTGTTTGCCCTGGGCTTTGTCCCCACTGTGGCTGCCTAGGGACAAGCATGGCCTCTGAGCAGACAGACAAGGAACTCTGGATGGACACACTGTACAGTACAACACTGGACAATGCACTGATGATATGCATGGTGTCACATACTTCAATGTTTATACATTTTTTTTCTGCTGTTTAGAAATCTTCATCCCAGAGTCCCCGTGTTGTGCTACGTGCGTCATTCTTGTGCGTAAAATGCGTCTGAGGAAGAATACTTTCCGCTCCATGCACAGGCCACATTCTCGGTGGTGGCGGCGGGACAGAATAGGCCAGGCAGGCCTATCTTATACAGCTTTGAATGCTGTCAAAAAAGCTCCCACCGGGGGAACAGAAGCAACACTCATTAAATGAAGGAGTAATTAGGCGGCCCAACTGTGTGGCTGGGGAGCAGGCAGGGGCTGCTGGGAAGTGGGTTGGCACAGGCTGCGGAGAGAGATGGCTGGGTCAGGGAAGGGGAGAGGAGAGTAGAGTAGGGAAGGGGAAGGCTGGCTTGGTTTGGGCCAGCTGGGACTGGAGCTGAGACTGGGGCTGGGGCTGGAGCTGGAGCTGGGGCTGGGGCTGGGGCTGGGGCTGGGCCCGCACTGGAATGGGGTGCCACTGCCCAGACGCTCTAGACAGAAAGATCTGCCATGATAATGAGAGGCATCAAAAGAAACAGGAGAGGAGAGGCATGCTCAACAATATGAAAACGACAAAAAAGAAACTTCTCTCTCATTCTCTACCGCACGCACACACACACACAAGCACACATTTTTTTTTGTTTTGTTTGCTCTGTCTATGACCGTTTTTTCCCTTACTACAATTAGAGCTGCTTCACACACACACACACACACACACACACACACACACACACACACACACACACATGCACATACCTACACACACATGCACACACCTACAGACAAAATTCTCTTTCATCTCTCCCAATGTTTCATTCCCTTGTCCTTAAGATGGCCTCACTGTTTCTAATCTTTTCATTAAAGGGCTGTATTGTTTTTGGTAAATTATTATTTTACCAGACAAGCTTGGGATTTTTGTTTCAATGTGAAACTCTGTGGGCATGTAGATCCACATGAGCTTTTCTGTGTTGTAGCTTTTGGTACTTAAGGGGCCTCTCATCCCCCGCTCTAAGCTCCCTGCAACACGGGTAGGTCAGACACAGTCTTTGCAGAACTAGGAATAATGGTAACACCCAAACTAGCAAAGTTTTAGAGGTGTAATGTAAGTATACTAATCATCTGTGTAAAATGAGCCTTTATGCAGTCCCCTATTGCCAGCCAAGCCATACTGTAACATGAAAATGTATAGTCTGGCCATTAATGAAGTAATTGGATAGCACTACAGTCAATCAAAGGAACGAACAAGATGACGACAATTCAAATGATCGCTGTTATTAGCTAAGCCTGCCTACATATCGCATACGGAGGTGTACTAACTTCAACCTCACTCACGTCAGACGATTCGTTATGCTGCAAACAGCTGCACTCCCAAAGCCATCTGAAAGTTCCTTACAGGAGAGTTGTTTCAGAAGACTGGATGTCATTAAAAAATCCTTGCATATAATTGGACAAACCACTTTTCTGTCATCTTACTTCAACCACTCAAATTGAAACCAACGCATGACAAGACACTGCATCCCATCATGCAACGTGATTTCTAATTTCTCAACGATTCCAAACAAACATAAACGTCAGTATCTGTGGCATAATTGGCACAATAATCGATTTATCTTGTAGAATAAACTGTAGATATCTCTATAACTGTGCGTACAGACCGAGACCGATTCAGGCGACATGGGCGACGGAAGTAATTGACTTTGTATTGGGACCGGCGATTTGGGCGACAAAAGTGGCAGGCGACTTGGGCGACGAAACTTGGGCGACTTGGGCGATAAAATCAACTTAAACTTCGGTTAATTTTATGTAATGAGCTATGATGCGGTTGGGCGATTACCAATCAGAATGTCGATTTACTGGTGAGATGCCAGTAGAGAAGCAGGATTAACGTTTGGATACTAACGTCATGGGCAAATTTGCCGTTTTGGTTGCTGTGCTCAAGCGATGTTTCTTGGTAGTCTTCGGCGACTCTTGGCAATTTATCGCTGGCGGTCTGAACATAACCTAAGTTGTGTTTTGTATGTTTGTAAGAGATAAACTACGTTACTTCTTTAAAATCTCGCCTGGCAGTTCCAAGTACTGTCTCCAGATGGGTTTGTCCGTTCCATCTCGGTTGTGAAATTTTTCTTAACCGGTGAAATCTCAGATGCTTGCATGGAGCTGCCTGCAGTGCAGGTCATCATCTGACATGAATGAGGTTATACCAACTTGACAGTGCTCATCAAACAGTTTGAACAACATAAATAGCTAAACACATTGGCCTTGGTCTTGTGTTAGCAAGACTCCTGATTGACGTGCAACTATGAACCTCTGTTTTCCCTCAAGGTGACATGAGGAGATCTTTTTGTGGATGTAATGGGCGTTAACAAGACTTGCAGTCTGTATCTATAGATCAAAATGCCTCTGTAGGCACTGAATATGCCTGTAAATTATTAAAGACCAATTATTGTGGAGAAAAGAGTGTGGGATCACAATTTGAATCAAAACGTGTGTGAAGCCTGCCTCGATTGTGTTTGGGTACAATGCAAAACAATACACTTTTTGGGGGCATTTGGAGAAAATAATGCTATGCTGATTTAAAAAATATCCTGGTAGATAGCAAGTCTGGTTAATGCCCAGCTGCACCAAGAAAAAAAATAGAAAAGGGATCTGCAGCGCCTGCCAGATGGAAGGAGGTTGAAGTGTGCAGGATGTGTGTGTGGGGCCTTTGATGTTCTCTGCCCTCTTCCTGCTCCTCTTATTGTACAGGTCCTAGAGGGAAGGCAGAGGAGCACCAATGACCTTTTCCAATGACCAAATTCTGCATTGTAGTTTGTGCTTATTTTGAGGCTGCTCCAAACTAAACTGTGATGGATGAGCAGAGCATGGATTCAACAGCACCATCCTAGATGAGCCCAATGACAGTGTGGTCATCTGCAAATTTTAGGAGCTTGACTGCTGGGTCTTTGGAAGTGTAGTCATTTGTGTGGAGGGAGAAAAGCACTGGGGTAAGGACACAGCCCTGTGGAGCATCAGAGCAGATTGTCATGGTACCAGCTGTTATGTAACCCAGCAACACATGCTGACATGACTCCTTGTCAGTCAGAAAGCTGGAGATCCACTTACAGATGGGAGGAGATAATAGTGAGCTGATAGAGTGTGGCAGTAAGGATTTCAGGTATGATAGTGTTAAATGCTAATCTGAGGTTGAACTTGCTGTCTTCATTCATCACACTGCAGTGACATTGACAAAATATAAGTGAAACCCTGTCCACGTTTCCATTACATAAAAATCTATAGAAAATAATGGGTTTCAATAATCCCTGTTGTTAAGTTCAGTAGGTGATGGAGAACTCAGAGATGCAGGTGTTTTGCCTCCACCTCATCTTTTCCCGACTGGTGTTTATAACCCTCTCTGCCTGTTAACGATGATGACGTTTTGTTTGTTAGTGTGCAGATATGAACTGTAAAACTTTACCGTTGCTATGAAACTCTCGTATGAGACTGCGAGGTCACAACCATAAATCGGGTAAAGATGTGAAACGGATGTAGGCAAAAACAGCGGCAATTTTTCAACACCCTCTTTTTTATTATGTATGAAGAATGAAAAAAAAATTGCCACATGCCACATGCTGCAATGTGAAGCAAGATCTAGTTCCATGACTTCTATCAAAATACTACAACACTATCATAGATGCCATGTGATGGATACATCATGACAAATGAGTTTGTTCTCCAACAAGCATCTGTCTATTTTCTGATACTGAACTTCATGTTTTCTGGCAGAACTCCTCACAGTAGGCATTTTTGTGTGGTTGTCATGACAACTTTGGGTCGGATCGTGCACATACCTGAGAATTGCATAACATGATGCATAGTCTTGGCTCTAATCTGAGTGGTTGTGAACACAGCAGTATGCAAGATTGGTCTTTTCAAAGACAAAGAAAAACCAGAGTTCCAGATGTTTTGGCAGATATACAAAAATACAGCTAAAGAACTAGGCCTACATCTATGACCATAACGTTCCAAATGTCATTGACCATAAAAATGTACAATAATATAACATAGACATAAACAAGTAAGCAATCAAAAAGACTAGAGGAAACCTTAACCATAATACTATACTGTAGTCAACTTTTCCCTGGAAGCCAATCCGCTCCTGAAAGGCTGATATAGTCAAGGTTAAGTGCCAACAGATACCTGGCCTTTCTATTCAGCTCCCAAATGAAAATGTTTTTGCTGAGTTTTTGCAGTTTTAAACAGATTGAAACATTGTTCCTCTTTGAGAAAAAGTAGTCAAGTTTAAATATATTACGGAATAAATGTGGCATCTGAATCTAGACTACTGCTTGCAGCAATAGCCTACAAATCAGACAAAATCAGCCTTTGACGGGAAAGAATCATTTGGCAGTATTCCAGAAATGCCCATGCAGGGCTGGATTAAACAACCTAATGGACTGCATGTGATTCCTGGGTCTTATGCTGGCTCACTGCTCCTCTACAGAATTCAGTATCAGCTTCACTGGATGCAGGCTGGAGTAGCTGCTCAAGTCTAGCTAACCTGTCCTGATACTGTAGGCTTGTCAGACCATCATTTATGTGCTAGGGAGCTTGCAGCTGCATGAGGAAGTTGCTGAGGCCTACTTGTGTTTTGCATCTGAAACTTAAAGGAGACGTCTGGTGTAATAAGGACCAAAAGTAACTAAAGCAACAACATCATAAAAAGTTCAAACGTTTGCTGTGGAGCAGAATTTTGAAACGTTTGTGTAGGCTGGAGAAGACCTCATGCTGGTTGAGCTTCAGGGGCACCAAGTTTGGTGTGAGTGGCCAAATCACTGTTTTAAACTATAGAAAGGCTCAAAGTAGCCCTACACATCGATGATAACACAATGACAGTTCCATAATCAAAATTTTCAAACTATTTAGGATATTGCAAATATACTGTACCTTTGTTCCTTATCACACGAAGCCTGTCCTTTAATTGTCTTCTTTTGTTTTGGGATATTATAAGTCCTATAGGCAAATAGCTTCTTAAGAAGCTTTTCCTCATATCTTCATTGGGGATTTGAAACACAGGACATCATAGTGCATGGGAATAAAATGTTAGTCAATCCTTTATGCATCACATTCTAGCAAACTTAATTTTGAAGATGTGCCCAAAACTGAAACCAGGAAAACATATTATACAACCACATGCTACATTGGTCAACCAAAAGCTACAACAAGCAATACCTTTTTGTTCTGTAATGTGTTTTGCTTAGACCTTCTGAAGGTGTGCATTTCAAGTGGCAAGCACTGGAAAGTAAACATTTCCCATATGAGGTCAGTTTTTATTTTGTCTTGCTTGCTTGTTAATTATAGACTGTTGCCAGCCTTGAGATGAATATAAGGGACTAGGATTTGCCGTGGGTATTTTTACACTTTAATGACATCATTCACAATGTCAGAAGAAAAGGCAGCACGGTATGGTTTTTTGGTAGGCAAACTTGACTTCATTGCCTCGGAGATATTTTAGCTTGCTGGAAACCTTACAGCAGCTTGTTTCCAAGTCAAACCAGTGACTTAGAGGTCCGCTGTGCAACTTTGATGTATGTAAATAAAACTGCTGTTGACATACACTGGCACTAGCAACACTACCAATACTGAACTGCAAGTGGACATACCTGTCTTACCATCTTCCCTAAAAGTGTTTCAGAAACTTCACAATATCAGACAAAAATAGCATAGCATTGCAACTGTAAAGAAATTGTTAACAATAGACAAAAAATGAACTGATGAAGAAATTAAATAGACTTCTGAATGTCAAACTCAATTCCTGTAATAATTTCAAACATGAATAGTCATATTGAACTGATGTTACATAAAGTGCTATTTCTGACTGATAATGGTTTGAGCCAAGAAGAAGTTGAATAATGTTTCAGTCTTTTTCCATGGAAAAGAAATTAGTCAAGGCAGCTTGTGTAGTTCCCAAAAACAACCTCCAGATGGCAGATATGCGTCTCTTAAAAACCCCATGCAACATGTTTCCTTTCCCAGCATGATGGGAGGTGTTGGAACTGATGTCAACAACAGATAATTAGGAGACGGGGTATTGAGAGAGGACCATATAGCGTGGCACAGCAGCTATTGCAAAACAACCCTGTAAATGGTTCTCCCTCCTGCAGTGTGGCAATCTCATCCCTTGGAAACGGCACAGAATGATGTTCCTCATGATCAGGTAGCCTGTAGGGTACACCCAGGTTCAGTGAGGGCTTTAACATCTCGTGTGTCAGGGTGTTAGAGGCTCTGGGGGGATTAGTGTGTGTGTGTGTGTGTGTGTGTGTGTGTGTGTGTGTGTGTGTGTGTGTGTGTGTGTTGTTTACCCTGTGGCTTTTTGAAATGCAGTGGTGCTTTTTGTTGTGCTGAATAGTGTCCCCCATGGGTATGACAAAAGAGATGGCCATTTTACAGCACTATAGAGCCGGGAAAATCAGTGGGTGGAGTAGGTGGCGATTGTAGAAGTGTGTTTGTTTGTGTGTGTGTGTGTGTGTGTGTGTGTGTGTGTGTGTGTGTGTGTGTGTATTTTTTGGGAGGTGGTGGTGGGAGGTTTCATTAGAAGGATGGGCATAGCTGAGTTTGCAATTCATGGGTGTGCACCTGTGTGTGTGTGTGTGTGTGTGTGTGTGTGTGTGTGTGTGTGTGTGTGTGTGTATAATGGTACTGACTGTCATAAGCAACTTGTGCGCATGTTTATGATGATGGTCCAAAGTGGCCCAACAAATAACCGGCTGAAATAGGCCAAGAGATTACACAAAGTCATTTTGAATGTGTGTTCTACATGAAACACACCTCTTTTGTTTCTAAAGCATATTGTATATAAGTTATAGTGTGATCTTGAAAGACAGGGAGAAAGTCAGAGAGAGAGAGAGAGAGAGAAAGAGAGAGAGAGAGAGAGAGTGATTGCTCCCACAGTGTGAACCAATAAGACTATTTCACTTTACAAAAATTGTATGAAAGCAATAAACTGCTTTATGCGAGACATGTTGCACATGACACACAATCTGTCTGACTGAGTGTTTCATGCAGAGAGGCAGAACTTGCATGTTTGCCTTGCTTGTGAGGTGACAGTGTAACACACATCACGAATTCTAAGACAATTCACAAATTCTTCAAATTCTGAAAAACTCTGGCTTTAAATACACATTTGGTTCAGGCAACAATGGAAAACATGTATTATTATGCCAATCAGACTGAGCACACATGGAAGCACACAGTAGGTCACTTATTCATTCACAAGTAGGTCAATGTTCAGAATCACAATAGCCACCAGGGGGCAGTCAACACTAAGTATAATCCAGAGAACCTTGACCTGAGCAATTACCTGGCTGTTAGGGTCTAGTTTTATTGCAGTAGCAGCCAAATCAAGATAGGCTTCTTGCGAAGCTCCTAAGAGCGTTTTCAGAAGGAGGTACTGAAAATGGTCACGCAGCTTCGCACACAGAGGAAGTCTTGCAGCTGTGTCACTAACGGACACCATGAGAACACGTTTTTCATTTTCATAACTATAACATAACTTCCTGTTTGGGATGCGAGACTAAAGTGACTAATATTACATTATATATGTATAACGTCCCGCATTCTCATTCACCCATCACATCTCCACCCTCCATAAGTAAACATTCTGGAATATTTGTCCATGGCATACGGAATTGCAAGCTAACACCAGGATATGGCTTGCCAATCCTGTCTTGAATTAAAACCGATTAGTCTAAAAGAAAGTTAATCAAATTAATAGCTGAGGTTGAAGACAAAGTCCAGGAACTATGCAGACATCATAGCCAGCCTTCAAACTGTTGTTGTGAAGCCTGCATCTGAATGTTATTGTTGTCATTGTTAATGTGCTTAGGCTTACATGTGGTATTGGTCGTAGTGGTGGTTGTTGTGGCCATGGCTCTTGTTGTTGTTGTTTTGCAGGCAGGCAGGCAGGCAGACGGGGTGGGTGGGCGTTGGGTGAAATGTGATGTCTGCAGAACAAAAAGAAGCGCTCCGTCAGCTCCACCGCATACAAAGCTCAGTTTATCCCGCTAACTAACAACATGCTGGCAAAGACTCCCAGACAATTAATGAGACTCACAACAAGAAAAAAAAGAACACTGCTTCTGTGAATTTAGGTTAATTAACACAGCAAATGATGTAGCATTATGGGACACCATACCCCATACACTGATGATTAATCACAATCTAAAATGATAGAATATAAAATGTAAGAAAAATGTAAACAATGAAGCTTGACTACTTTGTTTGTGATTATGTTCTACCAATGAAATGACACAGACTTACTTAACTAATGAGAGCTAATGTTTTCAGCAGCAATGTGCAACAGTTGTAGTGAGGGGTCTTAAGGTCAGCCTGGTGCATGGCCTCTGAGGAACACGGCTCTATGGAAATGCTCTTGATAGAAACATGCAAACCTTCTTTTCAGTTTGTGTTTCAATATGACCAACACTCAAACACTGTAGTGTTTCAGTGGCAGTTACAGTTGTATCACACAAGACCAGTTTGTATATGTCCCTCCTCCCTCTATTTTTAAGGTTCACACCAAAGACCCATAGTGGCAAGTGCCATCATAACAGCTGGTACTCAGACTTTGGCACGGATCTATTCTCCACTAACAGGAAGTCCCCTGCAGTTTATTTAAGTCCTCAGAAGAGACACCAGAGATGGGGGGGCTGAGTACAGTATAAGTTTCCATGTGGCGTGGCTTCTTAACGACACACACGTTCACTACTGTACAGAGTTACAGGCTCGGCATGTCAGACATTTACCAAACAGTCCCTGGAAGAAATTGCTCTCCTTCCAGTATTTAAAACACATGTAAATTGTGATGGTGCATTTATCTAGTCCAACTTTAGAGATCAGCTCATCAAAGCTGCCATAAAATGTGGTTCCCTCACACCCCTGCAGTCCCGGCATGTTCCAGCTGGTTTGTACACAGCTGTAAGCTTGAACTTTAATGGGGCTCTCACTGGTTATTTCAGGTAAATAGGGACCTTTTATATTGGATATTAAAAACTAAATAAATAAAACAATAATGATGTTTTTGTTAGTTTACTTTGTAGATGTGTTGTGTTACTTTATAAATAGTAACAAATGTGATCCGCACACTGAATCTTGTTCCCTCAAATTGAAAGAGGGAACAAAATTTGGTATGCAGATCACATTTGTTACTATTTGTGAATACATTGTTTTTGATCCAGCCCCCATCCTAAATGGAGAAAGGGATGTGTGTGGTCACAGGAATATATTAATTGTTTTACTTTATAGACAAGTCTTTAGACGTTAGATATGTTTTCAACTGCTCAATTCAGCAGAGAATTGATGTGTGATACTGTGGCCAAAAGTAGACTTTGGAGCAGGGCAAAGTCCTGAAACACTCACAGAGATAAACCCTGGGTGATTAGGTACGGCTATACAGTACTAATGGTTCTATCAGCTTCTGAGACCGACACCTTCACAAACACTCACACACACACACACAGACACACACACAAACTCACACTGACAGTATTGCTTTACCTCAAGTACAAATGCATACAAACACACACACAGACACACACACACACACACAGTAAAAGGGTGGGAAAAAGAGCAGCCAGGGCAAACACTAAAGAGGGGTGGAGTGTGAGCTCGAACCTGAGCAAACACACGGCCCGGGGCGTGAGCCTCTCACAGCTGGGCACCTCAGCCCCAGGTGTCAGCCCCTATTGTCCCACTAACGCTGTAAACACCGTAAAAGCGCTTCTAATGCAACCGCCCGTCTACACACACAAACCACAGTTGCCGCTGCTGCTGGTTGTTGGCCCTTCCTTGGTCTTCACCCAGCCCGGGCAGTAGGACAATGGGAGCACCGGCTGCCACCATCCATTGCTCTCTCTCCCCCCAACCTCAGGTACAATAACAGGCCACTTGATCATCCGCATCACTGCCTGGCGCAGAATGAGCGTTTCCACAGCAACAAGGCTGCGTTCATCATTCATGTCTGGTGCGGCTCAGGCCGGTCGCACGCCAGTGTGTGACATCAGCCAGGTGATTTCTTGTCATGGGTCAGCCACTGTGACACAGGTTGTTGCCATGCCATTCATTTCTTTATTCATTCAGCCTATGTGTGTGTGTGTGTGTGTGGAGCATGCAGGCTCTGCAGTCCCCTCACCATGAGATATTATGAGGGTATTAGTCCTCTTTCCTCTTCACCTCATAATCCCTGACTCATGGTGGAAAAATAGTCAAATAATCTCCTGTCAAATGTTGTAGGCTAAGACGATGAGGAGATTTTAAAAACAAAAATGAGGAACATTACTGGAATTAAAGATTGAATTACATTTTCAGTAAAAAAACAGTTGCCTTATGAGTTGGTACTTCGGACTACCTTGACCTGGATGAATAGGCTCCTCCACAGAACAATTAGCCTATATAATGTAGGCCCTACATCACTGTGGGAAGGGAACTGTATACATTCCTCAGCAGGATTAGGTCGTTTTCTCAGTAGGCCAAAAATGGTTGGTTGGAGGTTATAACAAGAGACAAACTCAAAGAAACGTCCTCTGGGACTTCCTTGTTGACAGACACAGGCGTTATCAGAAATATAATTTCTGAAACTGCAGCTTTCATCAATATTTGTATTCATCAAAAAAGAACCTTAAGAAATTTAAGGGAATTCTTAAGATAAAAGGCACCATGTTCCATAATGTTCACAGTGACACAACCAGCAATGCAAGCCTTGTTTAATACATAGCACTAATTAAAAACCTCCAAATGCCCATATTAAGAGTGAATTATCAGGCCAGAACCAGTAACATATGTGAAGACATCCGAGCCAATTTTTCCTATAAATGACACCAACAGCGAATAGCTTCTAGAGTTGAAAACAGACCAGTGGAACTAATGGCAGTTGCCTAATGGACCTCTCTCAGTAGGCTAGAGACTTAATTACAACTTGTTGTTTTGTGTCTAACACATAGCAAGGTCAATGGAGAGAAGAGTAAGATGTCTAGACTAGGATGTTTATGTTATGTTTAATATGGGGATTTAGCAGAGGAGACTGCAGCGTGAATAGGTTTAGTGTTCTCCAAAGGGTGATTGTGTAGCCTACCTTCCTGAATGCGTCTGCTAAAGTCAAGCAACATTTAAATCAAATGTGGAAGAAAAGAGTAGTTCTGTCATCAGTCATTCTGGTCAAAATACAGGAAGTGGGATAGCCTAGACCACAAGAAGTAACTGCAGCCACTGTTTCGCTTAACAGTGTTTTCAGTCAGACTCCATTGGTCAGTGCAAAGCATTCAGCTACTGTTTTTTGACAGGGGCAAGATTCATAAATTGACTCTGTCTTCCACACCTCACCCTGTGTTTGTTTATGCAAAGCCTTATTTGTTGTGAAAGCACACCTTTTTCATATTGACAATTTATGCGAGCCATACAGGATCTTCACCAGGAAGTCATACCATTAGGCTACTGGAAGGAAAAAAAAAAAAAAAACTTCCTTGAAGTGACATGTGACAAGGTGATGAAAGTTCATCCACAATCCTCATAACTTTTATTTGCCTATTTTCATTTCAAATCTGAAAATTTTATAATACCATTGAGGATGGTGGTTAATTTCTATGCAGACCGACCTACTGTCAGCTATGCAAGAAAAAAATGTTTTAAGAGGAGGTAAGCATTCAATAGGCCTAAACCACATCTCAGGCTAAACAGGGATAGGTCTTAAATCACTTCGTTGATGCAATCAGTTGAAATGATCGATTCAATTCAAAAAGTCACATGAAAAGGAAAGTGAAATCTCATCATCTACCACCAGATCATGTAGACCTAAAGTTAAGCACTTCCTGGGAAGAAGCATTAATAACCGATGCATGACCTCCTCCAGAAACATTAGTTGATTCGCTTGTTTTTCTGCGTTTGTTGCCAATCAAACCTGGGGTTTTCCCTGTAATGCACAACACTGGGAAATATTGAATGTAAATTTCATCAGCTTCTCGACCAAGGAGCGATTAAAGCTGTGAATACGTCACAAGCTCTTTCGTCCTATCAGGTTCAACCACGATAGTAGAAATAGAATGCAAGAGGCGGAACTGACAGATATTTTCTGCGAGCCAAAGGTTGCTGTAAGATCGAGGGGACTAAGCTATTCCTTCGATAAAACCATTTCCTAAATTTACGATACACAGGGTCCTCTACAGATCCGACAAATACAGAATGGTTGTTGTGACCGCAGGGGCTGGAGGCGCCCACAAAGTCCTCTTAATATCTGGAAAACAAAATGCCACATCTACGGCAACACAAGGATTCAACCGGTCGATATCGGTTGTTCTCCCTTCATCAGCAAGCCAAGTCTCGTCAGATTCAGATTCAAATTCATCTGGACCACCTCTTCGGAAAAGGCAGCGACTTACTCACTTGAGCCCCGAAGAAAAAGCACTTCGGAGGTAAGTGTCAAACTGTGCTACCCCGGCTACTAGCTAATGTTAGCGACTGTAATGTTAGCGATAATCCGATCAACCAGCACCTTATGTCGACTCCCTACGACAGGCTTTTGATAATAACTTCGAAAATGTAATGAATCTTTTTGGTCTTTATGGTTTGTTTGGAGATATTGTTCACAGTAGATATTTAAATGACCATTCTATAGTAAATGATGTGCTTTTGTGTGCCGGCCGGTCCATCTGGCAACGTTAGCGTTTTTTAAATGCGTAGTGCGCAGGGTCCCACCCAGTTGAGGCTATCTAGTTCTGCCTGCGTGGCAAGAACATGGCCGGTAATTACGCAATCTGAGTAACGCTAGACCCACTTTTAACCTACTTTTGACAGGAAATGTCAAATGTATTACCTTTTTCAAATAGTAAAATATGCAAAAAAAGTTAATGACTTTTTTTTTTTTTTTTTTTTTTCATAGGAAACTCAAGAATAGAGTTGCTGCTCAGACCGCAAGAGACAGAAAAAAGGCCAAAATGGGAGAGTTGGAACAGCAGGTTTTGGAACTTGAGCTGGAGGTAAGAGGACCTGTATAAATGTTTTTTTTTGTTGTTGTTGTGTTTTTTTTTATTTATTTTTTTTAATCTTTAAGTAAACTGAAATATTTTAGTCTTATACGTTGACTGCAACTATTGTCTCTTAACTTTTCAGAATCAGAAGCTCAACCTTGAGAACCGGCTTTTGAGGGATAAGACGAGTGACCTCCTGACAGAAAATGAGGAACTGAGACAGAGATTGGGATTAGATACACTGGAAGTCGAGAAGGTAAACGGAAAATCCTAGCATTAACGCCATCATTTGAGGTTGGGGGGCAGGGGAGGGTTTGCTGTTGTGTTAGAAGACCTTTCTAATGTTGCTCATCTACAATGGAGGTGTTTTGGAATATATTCATTTTGACGTTTTAAGCCTCATGAGTCTTTTTCTTTTCCCCCTTTCTGTGGAACAGGTTCAGGTGCTGGAGTCCAATGTGAGCTCCGTGGGTATGGGGATCGGGTCTTCTGAGTCCGCAGCACTCAGGCTATGTGTGCCTCCGCAGCAGGTGCAGGCCCAGCAGTCCTCAAATCCGAGGAGTTCGCCATGGATACTGGCAGTCCTGGCTCTTCAGACGCTGAGGTGAGACTGCAGGAGAAGACGTCTTCATTCATAAAAATATTGGTCTTGGTCTAATGATACTGTTGTCCATTCTTTATGGCATCTCTCTGCCCCTTAGTTTCACTTCTATGAGTTCTGTTTAGTGTTAACTAAACTGATAATCTTTGAAGTTTTCAAGTAAAAGAAAAGTTGTCCATTATCAGTGATATTAATGGTACCATAACCACACCATAATTCTAACCATAGCACTCAGGCCCGTTGCCCAGCAACCTTGCGTCAATCGCTGCCTTTTGAATCACCACCAGCTTGAGTCATCCATCCCAACACGCTTGCTCATTTTCTCTCCCCCTCTCCCTCTCTCTCTCTGCAGTCTGATCTCTTGCTTGGCATCCTGGACATCCTCGACCCAGAGCTCTTCCTCCGAGGGGCCCTTGCTGAGCCCCAGGAAGGCCAGCTTGTGCTCGGTGGAGGCGAGGGAGTTCCAGTTCCAGTATGCCCCGCCGCATCTGCAGCTGTGGGGGCCGCATCAGTTAAGCTGGAGACCGCTAATGAACTGATTCACTTTGATCACATCTACACCAAGCCCGTGGAGGAGGTGGTGTGCGTGGATGAGGAGGAGAATGAGGAGGTGCAGGAGATTGTGCAGGAGGTGAAGCTGGAGGATCAGCAACAGGAGGAGATGGATGATGAAGAAGAAGAAGAAGATGAGGAGGAGGAGGAGGAGGCTTTCTCCCCGGCCCCAGAGGAGGTGGTGGTGTGCGCGGAGGACGTGTCGGTGAAGGACGAGCCGGAGGAAGTGCTCATTCCCGAGACGTCTGCCGCGGGGGTCGTGGATGAATTTCTCTCGCCTCCATCTCCTTCCCTGAACGGCTACAACAAGGCAGCCTATCTGACCGATGCATACAGTGACTCTGGATACGAAAGGTCCCCTTCCCCTTTCAGCAACATGTCTTCCCCACTGTGCTCAGAGAGCTCATGGGAGGACGTGTTTGCCAACGAACTTTTCCCCCAGTTGATCAGTGTCTGAACCCGAAACTAATCCGTTTTTTAAATTTCGTTTCTCTTCACTGTCGCACAGTGTAGCTAAAAAGTGACTTTTTTTCGCTTTAAATTGTAAATATGCAAAATCTTCACCCTACCAATGCTAGGATGAAGGTCAGGATATAAAATACTAACCTGCATTAATGTGTTTGGTGTTAAGTGCAGTACTCAAACTGCAACAGCATAGAAGCACAAGATGGAATTGACATTGACACATTTGGAAATCACACATTGTGCCAGTTTTACAGAAAATCTTAACTTGTTGTATAGGGTTCTAACTAGACATCACGCAATCCACAATCTCAATATTTTGGTAGGGGTTCTGGGGGATTAATTGTATCCTGTCTATTTATTTATGTATTTAGTTTGAGTCATCTGTATGTATTGTCAGATACCAAAATGCTTTATTATCAGCTGTATTATTTGTAATTTGCAGAAGTTTCCTCCTTGCATACTCTCCTGTATTAAACCTTGAGCATTGCATAACTTTTTTGTCCATGGTCTTGAATAGTTGCAGACTTTTTGGAACAGGGGGTGGAGTTAGGTTTTTCCCCCTTCTTGGAAAATATCTGAAACAGCATTCCACTCTAGAGTGACCTCAATCTGTCTGCTTTTTTCCCCAACCCCTTTCCCCTCCTCTCTCCTGTACTGGTGGCCAGAACAGCACGTTAAAGTTTTCCTATGAGGCTGAAGACCAATGTAGTCAATTTGCCTTTCCATAGGTTCAACAACAAATTAGACTAAAAATACAGAGTGTACACCCTGTCACATGTACACACATTAGTACACGGGTCTTTCTAGTGAAAGTTGGAGACTTTGAGACGTTGCCAGCTGTACGCTTTGCAAACATGCCGATAAGATAAGCTGGATAAATGGAAAGTTGAACATTGAGCACATATCCTGTAAGTTCCACTGGCAGAACTCTGCTCTGCACCTCGCCACATGTAGTTTCATACCACCTAACTTAACACACACGAGGAAGGTTAGATCCAAGTCCTTTAATTGACATTCACGTTTGTTTTTGTGCTGTGCAGAAGACACGTTTTGAGATGTTTGAGTAAAAGTAATTTGTCCATTGGAATGTCTTGGGACACTATTATGATCATTGGAACAGTTAACATTTTTGGTTAAATTGACCTTGATTATTTTAGCTGAATTGTAATGACCAAATTCTCTGATTCACTTATTTAAGGTTAGTTGGCATTTTTTAAACCAAAAAAGGTATCTTGACATAGGTCAATAAGACTTACTGGTGTGTACAAAACAAGGTATTAAGGCTGTCCTTTTGGGCTTTCGTTCTGTAAGATATTCAGTCTCAGGAGTAAACAAATACTGAACCAATAGATACATAATTTATTTATAAATGATAGCATGATTGACATGATTACGCTGGAGTCGATTGTAGACCTCAATGAAGCCAGCTCCCCCAACCAGATGATGAAGAGATGTTTTAAGTGAGTTTGAGGACGGCCTACTCCCAAGAGACATGTTGATGGTGTGGAGTGCAGATGGAATGACTTCAGGTCCCTTCATTCTTCTAGAAGAGAAGCATAGACTCCAGAGTTGGTACTCTTAAAGTCAGTTTAATGCCTTTAATAGACATTATATAGCAGGTTTTATGGGACAGTTTCTAGGGTGATGGTGGGGAAGTACGGGTGTCTATTTTCTTTTTCACACACTGGCTCTGCTTAACAGCAGCTTGTCACCACAGATCTAATTCAGTCCCTGTATACTTACTCTTCCTCTGATTGGATACCCTGTTTAGAGGAGCCGTGAGATCACTGGTGAAAAAGGTGCACCTTCTTTTGGATTGATTCATCAGTCCGTGCTGGGCATTTATTCATACATTTATTTGTGTGAGATCAACAAGTTTTATTAAGCAGGAAAATGTAATAGACCAAAAGACAAACAAAAACACAGGAAAGTGATCTCATAAAATCAGGAATTTATTAATCTTTGGCTGTGCCTGACTGAAACCTTGCCTATTTTCAGATTCTGACGTCTCTATTGTTTAAAGACTAAGAAGCACTATGATGTGGGTTTCACAACGTCAGCGTCCCCCACGCAGTGACACCACAATGCGGTTAATGCAGCTGCTCTCGATCAGCTTCCTGTGCTATGAGTTCCAAGCAACCGAGAGTCTGAACTGAGTTTAGGTTGAAGTAAACAAGCATTCCATCTTGGCTGACATGTTGGTCTTTGGTTATACTTGTCAGAGGGTGCAACACCAATCCTCTCAAAACCAGAGAGAGTGGCTGACACCAAAAAGAAACACACACACACACACACTTTTCTCCCACAGGGTTATTGCTTGAGACAGTGTCCACCGTGATATCTCGCAGTCAGTGTGTCCTGAATGGTAAAAGTTCATGCCTAAATTAGCATTCAGCTATGAGTAATAGTATACGCTTGTCATCAGCCTGGATGAGACTGGCTAATCCTACACAGGGGTCAGAGATGGCTGAAGCTGGTCAACAGAATCTCCCACACACACAGCAACAGGGCCAGGTTACTGAACTACCATAGCTTTCAGTTGCTGACCATGTTTTATTATGTTATATTAGGGCCTTGATCTCTCTCTTGCATCCCATTCCTTCTCTCTCTCTCTCTCTCTCTCTCTCTCTCTCTCTCTCACACACACACGCCTGAAAAACTGAAAACAATTTTTGATATTTGGTGCCCTAGGCAATTGCCTAATTCGTCTATGCCAGGAACTGACTCTGCACTCTGCAAACACACACACACACACACACACACACACACACACACACACACACACACACACACACACACACACAGGCGAACATAGAGAGGTTTAGCTACTTTCTTTTTCATTTCCTCCTCTCTCTCTCTTCTGTGTATTTCCATACAGAAACCATGAGGCGAAAGGTGAATTCTTCATGAAACCATGCATGAAACTCATGAATTCATTTTTCCCCACAAGTGGGTTGGCACTGCAGAAACAAAGCCAAACACAAATGGCCTCTAAAGTCAGTGGTTTCTTCATGGCATGACTGATGATCTGTAGCAGTGAACTTTAAAGATGGGGGGAAAACCAGCAAGTGCTTCAGGAACTGCTTGTCCAAAACGGGCAATGGGACTGACCATTACTCACTACAGGCTTCACACTGCCAACCACTCAGTGGGATGGGGAGCTGCACAGTCAGTGAATGATTCAAAAGGTACTAGCACAGACAATGACATGGAGAGAGAGAGAGAGAGAGAGAGAGAGAGAGAGAGAGAGAGAGAGAGAGAGAGAGAGAGAGAGAGAGGATGATGAGAGAAAGCCTGACTGAGCAGACATAAATAAAATATCACATTTCAATACATATCTGTTTTATTTTCAGAAATGTATAATAAGACAGGAAGACATGCATTCATCCATGCTGAGGCATATGGTGCCAAATAAGGTCTTTCCCTGTGACAGCTTAGTGATAGTTGTTCTGTTGTGCCCACTCCAGGAAGTGGTTCTGGCCGATAAATCTGATAGATATTACTGAGAAACACACGGGCCCTCACCAGCTCTTCAAGCTTGACAAGACAGGCTAGTGCAGATTGTGTCGTTACTAACAGGCACAGTTAGCTTCAGTTATTTCAAAGTCACTCACTGGAAAAAAGTGAGAGAAAAAAAACTCTCAAAAGCACTTTCACAACACTCCATTTCACAAGTTTTCTTGGCTGCAGCTTTTGACTTGCAGAGTGGCACTAGGAGACCATGAGAAGAGGATAGCACACTTACATAATCTCACTCTTTAGTTAGACACATAGTTTCTCTTTATGTACTGATCATATTTATTATTCCACAGGAACAATACAAAATATGAATGTGGTTTTAGCCCAAGGCTGGACATAGATTTAGATTGTCTGCTTGATTGATATACATTGCACATGTATACAATATATGACATCGTATAGGCTACATACTTATGCAATTGTACCTGATCCAGTTTGTTATTTTGTATTCTGACCCGGGGCAGGCTTTTGACACACATCTGTCTACTTCAAACCCAAACGCCGTGCCTTTGGGGAGAAAATCAGAGCCATATGTGAGAGTGTTTCCCGTCTAACCACCCCCACTTGAAATGCTCGTCTTGTCTCGGCACACAGCAGCGCTCCAGGCTTATGGTGTCATCAGAGAGAATGAGGAGCCAGAGGAGCCAGTCAAGGGAGCCAGGGCTTTCAGCGGTAAGGCAAAAACCCTTTCCAGTTAACAGCAGGCCTGTGTGACTTCCCAGAGAGATTCCATACGAGACAACACCTTTACAAGAAAAGAAATGAAAACAAATTTGCAGGCACAGTTGGCAGTTGGTCCTGTTTGACTAGAATGTTATTGTATTGGGGATTCATCAACTATAACATGATTTTTTTTAAAAAAAAAAGAACGTTTACATTCCCCTGCAGGTATCCAGCTGCACATCAAACACAAATCTGGATCTGGATTTCTGCTATCATGATCTCACTTTTCCTTGTAGAACACCTTTGCATGTGACTGTGTGTGTGTATGTGAGAGAGAGAGTTTTTATGTGAGGGAGGTAGCCTCTGAGATAGCTTACAGAGATCACAACCATAAAACTGCTAGAGTCTGAATTTCAGTCTGACTGCTCAGGGAGAACTGAATGAGATGAAGGAGATATGGGCTTACTGTACGTGAACCGTGATGTGCCAGCTAAGCCTTTATCAACACACACACACACACACACAAACACTCGCACACACACACACACACACACACACACACACACACACACACACAAAAACACGCTGCTGTAGAGATTGGAGAGGCTAGACTCAAAAACTCAAGGACATAAAAGTGGTCCCCTTAAGGCATGGTGTGGCTGAGCGAGGCAATGAAGAGGAGAGGAGAGGAGAGGAGAGGCAGTGCAAGCAGGAGCATGTAGACTTGAGCAAAGGCATACCTTCTAACATCAGAGACGACCAGACCGGCTGCCGAGTACTCTCTCTCTCTCTCTCACACACACACACACACACATAAACAACCTGAAGGTTTATTAGCTGTATATATTTATTTTATTGAATTTAAGAGATTTTTAGACTTTAGAACTTTAGACATTAGATCAAAATACTGTATTTCCAACTCTCATATGATCCCGAGACATAATTTAGATTTTTTTGAATGTAATGCCTAATATTACAAAAGAAATGGCCCTGATAAAAACAGAAGAAGACTGCCACATCAAATCCTTCCAGCTGTCCTTTATTAAATCTTTATCCTACTGTAAATCATCTTAAAACTCTAACAACAGTTTCATTGGCAGATGTTGGACACACAAACACATGTCCAAAGTGTAGATCTGAGTAGCCTATATAATATTCAAGCCACCCCAAGAATGATGTATGATGTATTTCTGGCACAACAGGCTGTCAAAGTGAGATGGAGGGACATTCCCATGGGTGTTCTGTTCTTTGCCAGGTACAGCCCTAAAATCTGTTGTGAAGCTGAGCACCTCACAGCAAAACGTGAAAATACTAAGATTCCTTTTCAGGTTTCACAAAAATTATGAATAGGTCAGGAGTTTACAATAAACGTATTACAGGCTTCATAAACAACACCTGCAAAACTAAAATTCTGCCATGTTATTTTCTTCCCTTCAAGTTGCGACATCAGAAAGACTCCGTTCTTTGCACAGCTATATCAGACACACAAACACAAACACACACACACACACACACACACACACTCGCTCTCTCACGCGCAAACACACACACACACACACACACACTTACACAGAAGAAACACACAGATAACATAGGCTAGTAAGTGAGCAAAGGTTGGGCAGATGGGAACATGTCACTCTGATCTGGGGTCCATGGCACGGTGACATGCCCCTACTCTGGGCCACAGGATTGAGCAACAGCTACGTGTGTGACAGACGTTTCCAGAAAAGCTCCAGGGAAATTTGGAGTAAAACTGGAATTCCATGACCCATGGGTACTGACAAGGGCCAGGAGACGACCTTTTGACCTGGCCTATAAGAAGGGAGGGGTAATAAATAAGAGAGCCTGGGCAAGATACTGTACACACAAATGGAGCCAAATCTCAACCCAAAAGCTCACTTCAACAAAATTACTTTTCAAATGATCAAAGTCTGTTATCAAACGTGATGTTTGATTAATTAATTAATCTAATCAGTTGAAATTGTCCCCCCTTCCTCCAAAAAAGAAAGCAAACAAAACAACATAAAAACCCTGTAAAATAGGACATGAGGGAAAAGGTTTGGTGAGTAATACACTTAAATTTCAAAATCTGCGGAGGAGAAAACAAACAAGTCAAACTTCATGTCCTGTAAGGCCAAGTCCACTTCCACAACTCAGCAGGATGGAGCGGCTTGCCCGTAATTGAAGAGCAAATATTGAATTTTCCGTAGGAGGGCAACGTGGGTTTATTTTGTGGGCAGCTAGAGAACAAGGACAAAGTGGACTTTTTCCAGCACCCTGACTGAGCTGTCCGACAGACACAACACAATTGCCCAACTAATCTGCTGCTTTAGAGTGGAAACAAAGTTTTTTATTCCCTTTTATAACTAAACAAATTGAATTTGAGGACAAAGATCTAAGACATTTTAGACAAGTTTCCATTGGAAACAAAGAGGTATTTGAAGTATTTGCGGACCCCACCCGGCGGAACCACCCAGAACCCTTTTGTTTTGCACCCCTCCCCCATCGTCAGGTTAAACGACTTATCCAGACTGCCCTGGGTATCAGGCCGCCTTTTGACCCCCACGGTTCCACAAGTCTGCTGCCCCCAACCATCCCCCCACCTTGTTCCCCCCTTGCCCCTTTCTCCTCTCCAGGACGGCTTATCACCGGGGATAAGAGTCCTTACTAGCTAGCACTGCAAGAAAAGGCAGATCTGCTGAGACAGCCCTGACAGGCTGTACAGTTGACTGCCGATGATAAGTGTGATGAAAACAAAACACAGGCAGGCAGGCAGACGTGCACATGTACAGCACTGCCCACGCAGCTAATGACCGGCCGCCACTCCTTTGTCACTTTAATCCGGACATGCAACATGCTTGGCTTTGTTTTCAAAACCAGTCATCAAGGGCATCAAAAAATTCAGGGGCTCATGATTACGTCACATCGCAGGCTGCATAGTTTCCTTTGCATCACAATAGCTAAGATAGTGTGATGAGGTCACAAAACTGTCAAAAATGTCTCTAACAAAACAGACCCAATATCGCAGCCAATTCCTTATAATCTCTGAGCTGTTTGTTCACGCTTCCCTTCAGTCTGAATATTCAAGTCTGCTGTGGAGTAATCTGCCTAGCAACAGACAGAAGAGAGTTTTCTTGATCTTCTCCTCCTAAAGCAGCTCATGCAAACTAATCCTGTTCAACATTTACTTGCCTACTTGCCTAGGGATTGATTGATTGAATATTCCTTTCTGAATTGAATTCATTAAACATAGCCCTCCTTTTGTAAAGCAAAAATGTCCCTGGTGCCACCGTAATTCTAGTAGTAGTAGATAACTTTATTGTCCCCCTGGGGCAGTTAGTTGAGCAAGCACAATATCAGTTACAGGTACTTGTACACCTTTGCAGGACACCAAGTAAATAACACATGCAGGCAGCATGTCAGACAACAAACAGACAAACATAAGAAACATTCTTCTAGTTCCTACCCACACTAGCACATCACACATGACCTCATCTGGGACATTTTAGGCCTATTTAATGCTTTAATTACTTGTGAGATAAGTAAAAAATGTGTACTTGTTTTTGGTCAAAAGGTCTTCTAAACCCGATAGGTGTGCTGACTTGGCAGGATGATTGCAAAACCGTTCCAGATCTCTTCCAGAGAATAGCGTTAGGGTGGGGACACCTTATTCTGTGTACCTACGCCAACGGGAGAGACACCTGAGTGTCGAAAGCACACAACTCCACACAATAGCAACTGAGAGATACACAATAGACACAACACAATGGGAATCATGGGAACCAGAAAATGAGACAACCAGGAAGGAAGACAAGGCACAAAATATCTGAACAAGCCGAGCATTGTCAAAATAGTGTGTGTGCAACGTGACTGTGTGTGTGTGTCTTAGACCTGATTTATGCTCTCTTTTGGACAAAAAAATGATAGTTTGTTCCTAGTCAGCTTGCACAGGATAGATGAAATGAATGCATGGATGGAAGTCTCTGTCTTTATCCATTTCCATTCTTATCATACATATTATACAGTATAACTAGGACTAAAGCTCTTGACTTCATCATGATACTGACACAATGGAACATCCAGGCCATCCAGGTCTGTGGTAATATTCACAATTGTCAATCATGGCAGGAGTTTTTATGTGTTTGGGCCACAGATTTGAAATGCATCGATTCTATCAGTTGACACAATTTTGACTGAATCAGACTTTGACATTTTTGATATTTTCTTTACCAGTGTGTTCTGTGAACACTTCAGTAACAATTATGACTTTAAAAAGCGAACAACTCTATCATGATATTTGTGCTCATAACTAACTCATGTTGCTGACTCGGTCAGTAGGTTTGACCTATTCAATTTCATTTTCATCATAATAGACTGAAAGTTAGTCTATTATGAAAGTCTGGAGGTCTGTTAACAGCTATAATTAGCCTGTGTGTGTGTGTGTGTGTGTGTGTGTGTGTGTGTGTGTGTGTGTGTGTGTGTGTGTGTGTGTGTGTGAAAGAGAGAGAGAGAGGCTGCATGTCATGAGCCATGAGCTGTGCTGTGAGCTGTGTCCCGGGGGCCAGATATCCTTGTGAGAAGCCAGGCATCGTAGTCCTCCCTGCTCATCTTCACCGCATGCTCCCGCACCACCTGGAGAGCGACAGGCACCCCGCAATCACTTAATGACACCCTGCCACTGCCACTCCTTCAGCACCACCACATCACACACACACACACACACACACACACACACACACACACACACACACACACACACACACACACACACACACACACACACTTCCTGTGTGTCTCAGCTCAGATTAGATCCTTGTGGCCCCAGAGCCATGTGATGTCTGGACACGCCTGAGCCCAAATGAGAGGCTAGGAGGGAATGGGGTCAAAGAGGACTTTCCTCTCCCCTCCTCTCCTCCTATTTTACCGCCTGTATCCTACCATCTCTCCCTCCCTCTTATCTCAACCACTCTCCCCATCTCCCCCTCTCCTCAAAGCTGGCCACTTCAACTCATCCAATCCCAAGTCATCTATAATATGATATAGTATCTGCACATGTGTCCATATTCACTAACATGAGCTAATATGAAGAGTATTTTTCTTTGAGAGTTTTCAGTATCCTGTGTACTATGTTCCATCATTAGGAGAACGTTCTCTGTGAACATACTGTACTACATGCATGAGCTGAAGGAAGGTTAACCATGGTGATGGAATGTTCAAGACAAACATGCAAATCTAAAGCTCAGAGCCAGGGGAGTAGCCCTTTACACAAGCTGTGGTCGCCTCCTTACCACCCTAAAATACGATTCAAGACTCCTCTCCCCACTTATGGCCCAAGTAACTCAGTTCCCCTTTTCCCCCTCTACAATGCGCCTGCTATTTTCCCCCTTTTAAATTTGAGTGTGCCTCGTGTATTAATGTAATTTCATCTGAAATGTCATTTTTGTCATTTTAAACTGGCACGTTCAATCTAGAGTTCAACTGGCAGAACTAAGGGCTGAATGCACTGGTGTTCTCCTTTTACTTGAATGAGATTAATATCAATCGACAAATTCAAATTTCATCTGTAAAAACATATTGTGTTGTTATGATTGTGCAGGATGGTAAAACACAATATTTGCATGGATTCTCTGTGAGAAACAAACACACTAGTAGAATGAGGTGCCCCTTGTCACTTTGAATAAACATACATGAGAAATGTAAATGCATGTACTGTATGTCAGCTCAGGATCTTTAATCGTGTAACTGTAGAGTACTCTCTGCTTTGCATACTGCTCCATCCAAGTATGTTGTAGATTGATGACAAGTCAACTCTGCTGACAAGCCAAACTCAAACTGCCCCAGTAGTAAATCAAGAACACTCATGTATTGCCCTGTTACTCTCTTTTGCTTGCTTGAATCTAGCTTGAATCTGTAGACCTGCAATGGCATGGAGGCAATTCACTACAAAACCCCACCTGTTAGGGCTACTATTGCACTTAGGAAACTGTGTGCTTTGAGCAAATTAACATATATGGTTAGAACAGGTACGGATGCACCTATTTGCTCTTCTTACTTCCCTAAATCAAACTGCCCCCGACAACACGAGTGGAGATGGGGTAAATTGCATAAAATGTGTCATACTGTAAATGTGGCAGTAAGGAGTGCTACTTCACAGCTAGAAACTAAAACAAGTACTCTTTGGCATCAAGGGCTTGTAAGGACTTTCAAAAAAGAAAAAAATCCAAAGGCACACTGTTTTATAAATGATTAAAAGTCTTTGGATTTTTCCTTATTTGATCAGTGGAGATGGGCCTGGCTGTACTGTACCTCTATGGCCACACACAGGTCAGGCAGGCACAGCTCCCATGGGTGCAGGCTGCCCAGGACTTTAAGGAAGACCTGGGGCCGCACTCGGAGTCGCCGCTCCTCTGCAAAGCGCTGCAGCTTTTCCAGCACCCGTGCCATCTTCCTGTTTGCTTTGGCTGCAGCAGCGAGGTTAGCCAACAGCACCCACAGCCTGGGGGGAGGGAGAAGGAAATGACTACATACTCAGGCAGATAAGTTTTGCAAGACATGTATGATGAAGAGAACAAACTTAATCAACCTTGATGACTTCTCCCTTTGTGAAACATTTCCCAGCTTGCTTTTTCACTTTGCCTGCCTCTTGTTTTTTTCCTCAGTCACTGAATGAACTGCTATGTTTGAAATAAAGTGCTAAAGACATCATCTTGAAACAACAGACAAAGAGCCTAAGTTTGGTGTTTAGCCAATCCTACAGCCTGTTTGTGGGTACACCATAAATGTGGCTTTACCAATTTACCAGTGTCTTCACTTTAAACATACAGGAGAAATGTTAAATCTCTTGTTTTGGGAAAGCGACTTTTCACAGTTGCCAGCCAAAAATAATAAAATAATAATAATCAAGAAAATGCAAGATTGATTTACAGTAGTAACCTACATATTTAGAAGTTTTACTTCTATTTAATTGATGTTCTTTATTTGTACTGGGGAGTGCTGAGATGTTAGTTGAGACGTTCTGTGAGTGACTGGCAGGGAGGGAGGGAATACACACCACTGAGTGCTGTAGGGTTTGTCTGAATCCACCTCATGTTTGCTCAGGGAAATGTGATGATGGATGTCATCTCCCAAAGAGGATGTGCTCTTGGAAGAGAGCGCCTGGAAGCGCTGAAGCCCAGAGTCCCAACGTTTTCTGAAGAAAGCAAAGAGAGAGAGAGAGAGAGAGAGAGAGAGAGAGAGAGAGAGAGAGAGAGAGAGAGAGAGAGAGAGACTCAGTGATGTAAGCGTAATAGACTGGGAAAAGCCCCACCCTCATGTTGAATATTGAAGTTCCATTGCGTTCCAGAGAGCACAACTTTCCTGACCACAGTCTCACAGCCGTGCTAACATAGACTTGAATAGTTCCATTAATGCCCCAGTCAGGGACATCTCTGCTGTGTGTCTGTCTGGTGCAACCCCAGGGGTTGGTGTGTGTGTGTGTGTGTGTGTGGGGGTGGGGGGGTGGTTGAGGACTCACAGGACACACACAGCATTGGCTGGCCCTGGGTGGGGTCGTTGAGAATGTAGTGTGATAATTGGCACTTTCAAACTAACATTAAACCAGCTAGCAGTGACACTGTCACTGTGTCATTTCACACCGGAGCTGTGACGCTGACTTCCTGTGACTCTCATCGACACTCACTCTCTCACTCATCATCCATTGATTGATTTAATGATGGATTCCTTTAATCAGTTTTATTGTTTCTAACACATCCCTTTAAAGCAGCACAATGTAACTTTTTTCACTGGTATTGAACAATTTTGGTACCATCTTCAAATGAAGTGGGATGGCATGTAGTCATATGAGGGCAGGATAAACAAAAGTGTGAAACAAGCCAGCCAGGATATGCACTGTGCATGTCTGGGTATAGGTTAGCAAACGACTGCAAAAGAACCTTTCCGGTATGACACTTCTGACACCAACTAGCAGTGCCAATAAGAAGGGAAATATTCAGAAGGGTTTATGTGCCACAAGTTTTACATCAAAACTCATGAATGTTTCTTTAGAAAATAAATAATAACCCGAGCCCTACTGCTGTATTTGTGCTCATTTATTCCTACTGTATGTTTGAAAGCACCTTTATTTGTGTGTGCTTGTGTATTCACTCATATTATTTCTCAATCTCATGATTGACATTTCCTCCTCTCCTTTCCTTTCCTTCCTTATGTCTTCTCTGTGTGCATGAAACTGGCTACAGAAATGGAGTGGAGTGCAGTGACTGTCTCACTTGGCCTTGGCCTCTAGGCGGTCGCTGAAGGTCTGGGCCAGCTCCTCAGCACGCTCCTCAAAGGAAGCCCTCAGCTCCTCCAGCCTGCCGCTCTTCCTGTTGATAAACTGTGTGGTGGCCGAGACGGGCCGTCCGGCGGGACAACTGGAGTCGGCGGCACAAAGCAGGAAGTAATATCCCATAAACAAGGAAGCAAAGGTGTGGTGAGAGTGAGCAACCTTTGTTACACATCTGAGACGGCTCACATGAGGAAACACAATGGAGCTTCATAAAACAAGGAGGCCACAAGTCAGGCTGAGAACAATATACTACTCGGTCATAGGACACCATGCTGCAATCTATGTGCCAAACAATGAGGAAGTTAGCTGTTTATTAACTATCTAATTAGTATTGGTCATCACTGGTGTCATATGTGAATGTGCATGTATGTGGGTATGAGTCTGTATGTTAGTATGTGTGTATTTGTGTGTGTCAAACACACCTCTTTGGTCGTGGAGTGTCTCTCTTGAACCCCACAGCAGAATCTTGTCTATCAGTGCTGATATTTCCAGCTGAAGCGGATTTTATTTGGCTGTGTGGCAAAAGAATATAAATTAGGCTAAGAACAATGCTACTTGGTCATTGGACACCATGCTGCAATCAATATGCAAAACAATGAAGGAGTTGGTGAAACAAAACAATGAAGGAGCTGCTTATTTAGTACTAGTCATTGCTGGAGTCTGTGGACGTACATGTGGAGGGTGTGTGAGTGTGTGTGTGTGTGTGTGTGTGTGTGTATGTGTGTGTGTGGTTGTGTGTGTGTGAGACAAACACACCTCTTTGGTCGTGGAGTGTCTCTCTTGAACCCTACAGCAGAATCTTGTCTATCAGTGATGATATTTCCTGCTGAAGCGGATTCTATTTTTCTGTGTGGCAAAACAAGAAAAACTACAACATGACACCTCAAAAAGTAAAAGGATACAACTACATGCTTCCGCAATGCAAAGTATTCAGTTACATGTAAGTTCCCTGTACTTCACAACTCTTCACCACATTACCTGTTTCCAATATAGTCTTGACCAAATCCTGTCCCTGGACCATAGAGCTCTTTGGCAACACTCTGGTACACTTCTTCTAGAAGCTTCTGCAAGTCTACAGAGGAGAGACCAGTTAGAAACCTTATAGATCTTGTCGTTTTCATCTTTAATCTTTAAGTCCCTAAAGACTAGACTGAAGATAGCACCCTCTTGCTTAACCAGTAAAGCTAGGAGCACATCCGCTATGACAAGACCAATGACTAATAGTTTTTGAGTAGCCTAAGGCCAGTTAGCAATAGCACCAGTCTCTTTGTGTGGCTGACTAATTGGTAGGTCCGAAGTAACAACTATTTTCCCCTGCAGTATGAAGTTCACCTCCCTGCCAAGCACTTCCAAAACCTGGCTCCTACACTACACTTTACTATGGATGCAAATCAGAGAATGCTAGCAATAAGCTAAATCACTATGAGCAACCCACAGAATTAGGCTACAATTAAGTTACTGTTGGGTTACAATTGAAGATAAACTAGTAAGGTGAACTGTTTTGCATACAAGCTAAA
Organism: Sardinella longiceps; assembly: GCA_027497455.2. NCBI lineage: Eukaryota > Metazoa > Chordata > Actinopteri > Clupeiformes > Clupeidae > Sardinella > Sardinella longiceps. Next base: position 23,783,438 of record JAODXP020000019.1, read on the forward strand.
GATCATAACTCATTTAAAAGGAGCAAACTAACAGATATTATATCTCTAAACTAAAACACCACACGTTTGGAGTTACAACACACCCCATGTGAGAATCACATGGGAAGTGAGACAGCCCCTGCAGTTGGTGTCTGCAACACCTGGTTTTGAAAACTTTGCAATTAACGTCATCTTGAAATTTGAGGCATGCATTTAAGCCTTTTCAAAACTGAAGCCATGCATAATGTACACATCTTTATGCATTCAAATTTGTGGGTTTCATTTTTCTTTTCTTTAGTCCTCAAGGCTATTCTGCACATGCAATATCACACAAGGGAAAAGAAGCCAGGAGTGTGTTCATAGCACTGTACTTGTGTGAAAAATGGACCTATAGCTCCCTCCAGTGGTCAAACGCATGTACTACACAGCTGAGTATGTCTAGCAATTTACCAATATGTGTGACGACATACATTTTAGATAGACAGTATCCACCTGCAAATACAGCATGCATATAGCGCAAATAAATATTCAAAGATAAATCACTAAACATTTTATTTTACCGTGCGCAAACACACACACATACATACACACACACACACACACGCAAACACATACACTCTCACACATACTGTACAAAGGATTAGAAACTAATATGTGAAAATGAGAAAAAAAATAAAAAATTCACTCAATTAGCATGTATAATGACAAGTGAATATACTCCATTATGATCTCCCGCCTTGAATGGTGAGGATTTAATACGTATTCACATGTGCCAAAGCAGCATTCCTCTGTGAATAAATCTCATTAGCGAAGCTCGTGTAAAAATAATGATATCCTCCTCATCACTTCACTATCAATAGCTTCTGCTTACATCATCGGCTTCTTATTCCAGCAAGCAAAATCACAATTTTACCCATAGTCCATTACATACTCTATATGGTATATCTCAACCAGAGACTGTGCCAGTTAAAGGTGCTGTCTTTGATTATAAGAAAAGAAAAAATATAAAAATATAATGATTAAGAGCAATTAAATACAGACATCACACTGATCGCCTCAGTGGGTGCTGCATCAAAATCATATCATGAAAGGTTGGAAAAAGGCGAGGTTCACACATCAAGTTTAGTTACTAACACTTTTTGTCAAATTCAGCGCAAACTCCTCTGCTTAGCTGCAGATACCCATTCAACAGTATCTACAAATGCCAATTTCTCCATGTCCGTCCAGCTATATATCACTCTGAAAAGGTTTACAAAAGTAAACCTGTTTACACCTTTAAGGTAATATATGAAGTGATGAGACTGATTTCTGGCTTATCACGGACTCTTATTCCAATGCAGTCTGGATGTCCTTCGACAGATCTCTCCCTCCCTCATCATTGGAGCAATTTGTCATGATTAAGTCCTCAGCGCTGTGTGATGGTGCCAATGTTGATTTCAGAGAATCACAGGAGTAATTCTGCTCAGGCAGGAAGCAGACAGCTTCCTGGGTCCACAGGACATCTGCGTCAGGTCAGAGAGTGGCCTTTACCTGCCCTGCTCAGAGGTGTGGGGGCAGCTGTGTTGTTTTTCCATTACTGAACATCAGTGGGGGGGAGAGCTGAAGGCACAAACTGCCCGCCATGGAAAGAGCTTTTCTTCCTCCATTACCCTTGCACACGTGCACACACACACACACACACACACACACACACACACACACACACACACACACACACACACACACACACACACACACACACACACAAACACAGACGCACACACACACACACGCACAAACACACGCACATATGCACACCCACACGCACATGCACATACAGTACACACACATGCACATGCACACACACAAGCACGCTCATGCTCACAAGCAACAAAGCACAAAGACATCCACACATACAAGGTCAAAGGTGTTCATGCACACATTCATGAATTCTTGTGCAAACACACAAACTCAGACACACACACTTGAACACAAACAAACTCATATGTGTGCACACACACACACACACACACACACACACACACACACACACACACACACTTGAACACAAACATACTCATATGCACACACACACACACACACACACACACACACACACACACACACTTAGACACACACACACACACACACACACACACACACACACACACACACACACACACACACTCACTCACTCACATGCTATAGTGGTTGAGGCCCCCTTTATCTTTAGGTGTCACCCTATGGAGAGAGGCTCTTTATCAAAAAGACAGGGCTGAATTGATTTTTTTTTTTTGCTCCTTGGAGAAGAACATCAGTTGAGGCTGAGAAACACAAAGCCATCTAGTGTTGTTCCTATGACAACTGGCTGTGTCACACAGGTTCTGCTCGGTGACGCAGTCAAGGCTGATAGTCAAGAAGGCCCCATTTCACACTTCACCTGCCTGGAACTGTGTGTGTGTGTGTGTGTGTGTGTGTGTGTGTGTGAGTGTGTGTGTGTGTGTGTGTGTGTGTGTGTGTGTGTGTGTGTGTGTGTGTGTGTGTGTGTATGTGTGTGTGTGTGTGTGTGTGTGTGTGTGTGTGTGTGTGTGTGTGTGTGTGTGTGTGTGTGTGTTTGTTGAGGGGACTGGTATTGTGGGTGAAGGTGAGTGTATAACTGTGCAATTTCCATTTCTATTCGTTCCCATGTTTCCACACAAATGTACACAGTCATAGTACTTGAGCACAAATGTATGGAAACACACTACACAGGAACACATTACAATCCATTATTTGTGTACAAATAAACAAACAAACACACAAAACACAAACCGGGCAAACACACAAACACACGTAGCCGCGCACGTGCACACACGCACACACAAACACACACACACACACACACACACACACACACACACACACACACACACACACACAAATTCCCATTACCAAAACATATACACACACATACTTAAAAACAGCCCTCGAAAAAATGTGTACATTCCTGTACATTCTCTTCTCCAGGAGTATAGAGAGAAGCCATGAAAGAAAGAAAGAAAGAAAGAAAAAAAGCGAAGACACAAAAAAGAGAGGAAAAGTGAGGTCAGAGTAGAGAGTGAAGGAGTAGAGTGCCTACGATCAGAGGAAGAAATGATTTGAGCCCTGGTGCTGCTGTAGCAATTGAACCAGCCTGTATTTCCATGGCTTTGGAACGGAACCAAGAATGGGTGTTGAATGCAAGTTAATGACATGCATAAAACAAATTACAAGTAGGAACCAGACTTAATTAGCTGGCAGTGGTTGTCAAGGAGAGGAGCTTCACAAATTTAACCATAATTTAAATTCTTTGAATATCAGATTAATATGACCATGTTTTACAAAATATATATTTACTGTATGTACTGTACATTGTGTATTCTTTCTAGTTAGAAAAGTAATATAATATAATATAATATATGTAATATATTAAAATCAATCTAAATGGATTTCTGCTCTGCTGCTCTGAACTGGTTGACTGCTGGTCAGAGAAGGCTAGAAGAGGACACACACACACACTCACACTCAGAGAGCGGAGGCTCACACTCGGACCCCACTCCGTTCTGCCGCTCCGTCTCCTCGCTGGTGGTCATGAGTGCTCCTGCTGCCCCTGTATCTGTTTCTGGGGCCAGCGAGGCCAGACTGCCACCTATGGGGGTGGTGGCCAGGGAGGAGGAGGAGGCCCTGCTCTGGCCAGAGGTCCTCCGCAGGTGGGAGCGACCAGGAGAGGCGTGAGACAGTCTGGTGGGGAGGCGGCGTGGAGTCTGTGGTCAGAGTGATGGACGGAGGGAAGGACAGAGAGAAAGAGAAAAAGAGAAAGAGAGAAAGTGGAAGAGGATAAGAAGCGGTTTAGGTAATGTGCCTAAAAATATGCATATGCAATAACAGAATAACAGTAGATAGCCAGATCTAACTTTATTTGGATGGCTCGCCTACAGACCATCCATCCAAGACTTTGCAGTTTATTTGTGGAGGTTCAAGTATGGAAGTATGTTTGTTTCCCAGCTGCATAGAATCACTTTATCTAAACCCAATCCTTAACCCTAACCTAACGCACTTCACAGATTTCCAACAGGCACTTTGTTTGTAATGTTGGCATCTGAGGGCAATCTATTGGGGAGCATTCAAGTCCAGTGGGGGGCAGATGGCTTTGGCTGGGCCTGGAGTCTAGCACAGCACCTTGGGCACAGAGATGAACTGCTCCCACTTGGCCTGAATAGCTTTCTCCTTGGTTAGGGCCTTGAGAGCTGCCCGGCTTTCACCTGGATCCCTACCAGAGAGAGAGAGAGAGAGAGAGAGAGAGAGAGAGAGAGAGAGAGAGAGAGAGAGAGAGAGAGAGAGAGAGAGAGAGATACACTGAATTACAGAGAGAACAAATTAGACCTATAGTTTGCTACAACCTTCCTCCCCCACCAACTACTCTAAATGCCACACATTATTAACAAAGAATATGCAATGTTATTTTATACTTAGAGAGAGATGGAGAGAGAAAAAGAAAGAGAAAGAGTGTGTGAGAGAGAGGGAGAGAAGGCAGAGATTGCCAGAAGGAGGGGAAGAGAGAGAGATAGAGAACAGAGGAGAATGACATAACCATTACACTTCCAACTCTCACCACACCCACCCTCAAACACATTTCACTCATAATCATGATCAAGTCAAAGTAGGAAAAAAACATAGAAAAGTGAAAAACCAGGGCAGACTGTAGTTTCTTCTCAACACACACACACACACACACACACACAATGGATCAAATACACAGTTCACTCTCTCTCCCTCTCTCTCTCTCACACACACACACACACACACACACCCCCACCCTGACCATCCCAGTCCCTGCGGGCTGCAGGCTGCCCTGATAAAGTTTCATCACTCAGTGTAATATGTGTGTGCTGCTCCCCTGTATCATTTCCCCCATAAAGCTCAACTTTATTGGAAATTGGATTGTGGACTGACGGGAGCCCTGAGGGCTGCAATGTGGGCCTGTGCTCTCACCCTTTCTCTCTCTCTCTTTTTCTCTTCTCTTATTCATTCCCTTTCTTTTCATCTTTCTTCTCTTCTGTCTTTTCTGTTACTCCTCTGCCTTTTTCACTATCATTGTGCCTTCCCTCTCTCTTATGTATTCTCTTTCAGTCATTCTCTCTCCTTCCATCTATGTCCTGTTCTGTCTTTCTGTCATTCTTTCTCTCCATCTCTATCTCTCTTCCTCTCATCCTGCCCGTCTGTCCTTCCATCTTTCTTCTGTTCTGTCATGTTCTCACTCTTCCTCCGTGAAAGTCAAAAAAGACAAAAACAAAAAGGGGTAAGTAGGTAAGGACGTAATGGGTTATGTATTTTGGGATAATGGTCCTCTGTGGTGGGATATGTTGAAGGGGTGCCTTCATAGATCCAGGGCACAGCTTGCAGTCGCCACATGCCAGTCAGCAGATCATCAAAGGAAAACTCAATGGAAAACATCATAATGTTGATAAATAGGAGTTTTCTTACGGTAACAACACTGATGTCATATCCATCCAGTCTTCTCAATAACAGCTGGGAAACAGCACAAGTCTTAAGGTATGCAGTCAGGAAAAAGCCTGACTCAGGGAAATGATGGCCCAATCACCTTAGACGCTAATTACAGGTGTGTTCTATGCAGTCCCCATGTTATTGGAGGACCTAACTTTTCCTTTATCACCAATCTGTCTTCTGTACCTATCCTTCTCTCTCTCTCTCTCTTTCCTCCCCTCTCACATGCTCTTTTCTCTTCCTCCAGCTATCTTTTCCTGCTAATCTCTCAGTGTCATTCTTCCTCTGTTCTCTCATCTCTCCCTCCCCTTTCACTCTCCATTTCTTCTTCTCATGTTCTCTCTCCCTTTATCAATGTGTTAATCCCTTTCTCTTTCCCTCTCTCCACCCTTTTTCAGCATGGCTACACCACCTCACCTTTTATAAACACTCTACATTCATCTCATCTCCCTCCCTTCTTTTTATTTGTTTCTTCACTCTTTATTTGTCTCTCTCTCTCTCTCGCTCCCTTTCTCACAACTCATAAAGTCAACACCACCCTACTCAACCACTCAATGACACACACTCACACTAACACACACACATTTCTTTTACTTTGTCTATGACCCTAAAAAGCTTTTCCCTTACTGCCAGGCAGCTCACTGTTCATACACAGACACACACAAACACACACACACACAGAGCTTTATCACCACTCTATATTATAGGGCCACAACACCTTTAAGCATACAAGGTGATTATTCTCAGACAAAGAGAGGCCATACTGCAACACACACACAGACAAACACACACACACACACACACACACACAGACAAACACAGACACACACAGACACACACACACACACACACACACAGCTTTATCACTGCCCCACATTACCGGAGGACAACACTTTCAAGCTTACAAGGTTATTAGTCTCGGACAGAGAGAGGCCATACTGGTGGGAACAGATATAAACACACACACACACACACACACACACACACACACACACACACACACACACACACACACACACACACACCTGGGAGCAACCAAACACAAACACCCAGCTTTATCCCAGATCTACATTTATAGAACACACCTGAAAGAGTTCACAATTCTAATACTATTCAATTTTGGTCAGTCCAGTTCAAACACAGACACACATACACACACACACACACACACACTCAGTTTCTTCACATGCACAACTTAATCAAATAACAGTACTCCCAATTATCAAGCTAAGACTTCAACAATTCTCATTGTCTGAGTACACATGCAAGGGAAGGGAGTGCGACGTACTCTAATTGTCTCTTTGGGCTTTGTACCAGTTGGCCTTGCCTTAAAGACAAAGAACAAAAAATAATAATTAAGGGGCTAAATTAGAAAGCTGAGACGGCTGATCCAATGGAGATAACACCTGTTGCATTTTCACTGGAGCATCTCGAATCACCCCGCAAGCAGCTTGGGAAGGTGGCGAGGCAGCATGGAGTAGCGCCCTCACGTCAAAAGTTGGGCTCTGCTCAACTTTATGCAAATGAATCTACTTTATCAAATGTGACATCATTAGCTAACGAAAGTTAGCTAACGATTACTGTACGAATAGTACAGTAATGGCAATGGCAATGGCGTTGTGGGTGTCCTGAAATACTATCTTTGAAAACGGGTCCCAGTGTGGAAAAATCTGACAATGCCGGAGTCGTGTTACCATGTGGATTAGTAAAACGGTTTAACAGTGGCGATGACACACAACTCCAGCTCCTCCCCTTACCTGGGTGGCAAGCACTTTGGAAGGCAACCCAAACGTAGGTCAATTTCGGCCAGTCAATTCGTCCCAGTATAAGAAATTGCCATTATTTGCATTTTTTTAAGCAATATTTTGCATTATTTATTGATCCAATGCATGTGTTAAAAAAAAAGCGTTCCCATGTGTACATAGTGAGAACCTTTAATCATAAACGGTGATTAATCTTTAGGCTTTAGAAGGCTGCCAGGTGGACAAAGCTTATCGGCTTTTGTCAGGCAGTGTCATGTGTTCCGTATGTCTCAGGCCGGACTATATTTCAGGAAGGACACCTGCGGCGACATTTGGCAGTGGGAGGAGAGATCTGCTGTGTGTGTGTATATGTGTGTGTGTGTGTACACCTTCAGGGGATGTCTTTTACCCAGCCGCCCCTCCTCCCACACACCACCTCTACCACCAGCTCCAAATTCATCCTCCACCACCACCTGTCAGGCCGCAGGCTCCTTTCAGTCTTCCACTGATCTCCACATCATCCGTCAGGCCCCTTTTCTCCAGGGTGTCGTTAATCACACATCATCTAGGGATCTAATTGACTCTCTCTTGGCTTGCTAAGAGACAGAGGCTTTATCCATTTCTGTGCCTTTTTTTGCAGGTTAATCCCTGGAGTCCATTCTGTAAGTGTTCATCTGGGCTCACAAACTCGCACAGGACTCACAAGGTCTCACAGGACCTGGCATCACCAATTTGTCTCGGGGACACACATCTGGACAAGGAGAAAAAAAACCTGGAGAAAAGTTGGGTTTTTGTTCTTTAGAAGGTAAATGCAGGTGGTGCTGGTGATAGCCTCATAGATAAGGAGAAATCCCACTGCCTTATGGATTGAGCTGCTTGACACGAGACCATTATTAAAATGATCCTTCCACATCTCAGCCCGAAGCATCTTGCTCGTCAACCACCCCACATCAATCCCTCCATAGTCTGCAGGCTTGTAGTTGAATGTGGGAGGTATGCTAATGCACACACGGCATCCACAAGAAGGTCCTGATGAGAACTGCATTATGGTTGCTGCACACGCAGGATTCCGGGAGGCCTCCGAATTTTGTGTTAGATGCACATGGACTACGCATGAGCACAATCCCGTACAAGGGGGACAGCAACACTGAACAACCTACAATTCATTGTAAGTCTAGCCAGAATACTGTGTATTTTCTGCCCATGGAAAAAATAAGCTTCTCTTCTCTTGCTTCTTTACATGCACAGCAACAACAGTTTTCTGAAAAGGAAGAGGATGCTAATAATCCAGCTCTTCATTTTGAAAACATCTGGCGGAGAGACATTGTGAACAATGTGGACCTGTGGAAAAAAAAACAGCCAAGACCCCATACTTTGGATTGAAAAGGCCTAATTTTGGTGCCAATTCTGGCATCGCGCATCTTGATTTTATTTTGTTGTGGAAGACAGAGGAAGGGGAAAAGAGTGATTAAGAGTGTCAATAGATTCACTCACCCTATAGGAGGATCAGGTTTGTACCTCCAATTTAAGCTGTCTATGACACTCTTCCTCTTGACAAAACGTAGGCTAGCTAGCTACACAGCTAACGACAGCAAATCTTTTCCTAATCCTGACACCGCAATCAACATGTTGAAGTGCTACAGATGTTGTTCGACTGGCCAAACCATATCAGACATCTGACTGTCAGCTGTATATGCAGCGGCCATATGTGATATTCCACTACTGCCACGTTTGTGTTTTTCTGGTCTTTCCTATTTGTGGATGCAACACACTGCAGCGAGATGCATTAGAGGACTGATGCAGACACCCACGGGTCTCAGCCTCGGCCCCAGCAGTCACACCTGAGCATGTTCTGGCCCCATTCCTGGCTAATGAAAGTGGCAGTAATGTATACAAGCTAATGAATGAGCATGCACGCATGCACCAGCAGATGGGCTTTTAATGCCTTCCACCAGCACACTGTATAGAAGAGCAGCTGGCCAGCAGTGGACTACATGCATCATCAGCTCCATGCTCGGCTCATAGTGCCTGGAACCTGCTATTCCAGATTATTCAACAATACTTCATTCATCAGGGTAATAAAAATGCCAAGGTAGATGTGCAATGTTATGTGTTTTATGATCATTTCTAATGATGTTAAGTATTATGTCAATGCTAACTGACAAAGGTGGAAAAAATCTCACGTATGTTTTCACCTATTCACATGATCCAGGCAGTTCACATTGATCAGCCAGTTCTAATAAGTAGCCTACTTTAATGTTTAGTCATGGAATACTGTACATAAGATAGTGAGATGTAGGTTACTGGTACAACCAATACTTGATGTTTACTTTCAGGAGAGGGAGTGTCCACCTCTGATAACATGATGCATCATGATTAGAGCTTGCTTATGTGGATGTGGATTATGTTATAGGCTCACAAGAGGTACAGTAAATGTCTTAATTATGATGATGAGTGTGTTTGTGCTTTGACAAAGGGCTTGAGTAAAATGTGCAAGACTTACTTGGGGTCCCAGCATGAGGAGACAGGTGCAGCTCTGCCACTACGGCCCAGAGTCAGGGCCTCCAGGAGCCAGTTCAGACAGCACAGCTGGCGAAACACACACTCCCTGCACCACACACACGCACACACACACACACACACACACACACACACACACACACACACACACACACACACACACACACACACACACACACACATTACATACATATGCATGCACACACACACACACACACACACACAGAAAGAGAGAGAGAGAGAGAGAGACACACACACACACACACACACACACACACACACACACACACACACAATACTCTTATCTGTAGTATAATACAGCCCAAAAGATGTTAACATAAAGGGCTTGATTTGCTATGCAACAAGTCTCAACACTGCTATTTCTCTATCTGCATCCAATCATAGATAACAACATGGACGCTGGTGCTTTTATGCATGCAGTGCAAGCCGGCGAGTCCAAAACAAATCCTACACTTCTGTACAAGGGGGAAAAAGCTCCTGACTGTTCTCTGCGGTGGTTTTGCGGGGGCTATCATTCTAATAAAGAATTCAATATATTGTGGGAGTGGAAGCTAGTAAAATAACAAGCAAGCAATTACGTGGCCAGCTAGCGCGCTAGAACAGGAGGAGGCATTCCACGCAACAAAAGCAGCTCGTTTGACAGCAAAAGAAAACACTTATTGATTGTCAGCTCGGGCAGAGGCAGTTACTTCTCACAAACAGTGTGAATAGCGTTTGCTTTGCAATTCGCCGGCTGAAGGAACGACTACACAAAATGAGAAATGACGGCAGAGAAAACTGAGGGGAAGGAGAAACATTCAAGTAAGCTATGGCTACATCTACAGAGACTATGCTGTACCATATAGGGGCTTTTATATACTGTATATCATACACAGCACAATTCATCACAGCACAATTCATCCATTACTGACAAGCAGGGGTTAAAGTGGGCGCGGGGGTACGCAGTACCGGCACCTTAGATAAATAAACAATATCATCCTATTCTTCTCCTATACATTTTTCTTTGTTTGTGCTGACACAAAATATGAGAGTTCCCCCTCCTGCCAAATCCCACTTTAACCACTGCTGACAAGTAATATGAAAATTAACAGGTTGCTAGCATTATTTTCTACATACCATACATAAGTTAGCATGTTAGTGCATGTGAAGTTTATAGACCTCAACCTAATAGGCCTTCTCTAACAATTATGACTGGTGTTTCGCTGCAGAAAGATCAAACAATAATGTTACTGTAGCTGAACAATGTTCAAATCTAAATTCAAAGAACTCAACCTTTCACCTGTGAGTGCAAAATTCAGATCCATTTCAAAAACACACACATATACACACACTCACATCCATACAAAAGTTATAAATGGTTCCTTCAAGATGTTTGTGTGATGCTTTCCCGAGCCTCTCCTTCATGTGAAATTGCTTTTAACATCTATAGGCTCTAGGAGAGGGGAATCTGCAGAAGAGAGTCCCATTTGGTGAGTATGAAAGGGAAAGCAATCTGAGAAAGAATAGGAGATCAATAGTATCATTTATATAGCACCACAGAGAAATTGCAGCAAAATTATAAAAAAAAGCCTTGCCGGGAGAAAATGAAAGGAGGAAAAATAAGAGGGAAAAGAACAGAAAGAGAGAGCTCCATCCACAGGCAAATGTCATTAACTACAACAAGGGCAGCCTGACCTGAGGTCACAAAGGACAGAGAAGATGACAGCCAATCACAAAAGCCCAGCATCAAACTAAATAACACTAGGCAATGGTGACTGGATAATAGGCCTTGAAAGGGAAAAAGCATGCAGGGCGCCTCTGCCAGAGTGACTCAGAGAGCAGAGCCCCAGCCCACCAGCAGCTGCTACTCAAGCCACACAACACAACCCAGCCATAGCGGTGGTGGGGAGAGAGGCACCAGGTGGCTCTGAGACGCCCCAGCCATGGTTAAACCTCAGCGCTCATAACACTTCTCTGGGATGCCAGGCCATTCCTATGATAATCAGCCCCCGCCACTGCCACTGGAAAGCATCTCCACTTCATCAGCGGGTTTGTTGGCGAGCCAGACAGGCTCTGCCAGACCATATCACAGGGCACTCATGACTGAGGAGATGGTCTCTAGGTTGGAGTCCTAGATTTTCCGTTTGACTACAGATGAACATTTTTGGGGAATTACTTATAGCTTTTCGGGATACAATAAAAATTTGGCATTGGATGTGGTTAAGAAATTGAGCATGAGGAAAATGGTGTCTCATCAAATTTAACACTGAACCCACTGCTTTAGTTTGTTACTTGAAAAAAAAACCACACACACACACAACCGTGTGCAACACAGACAAGGCTCCATCAGCAAGCTCACGGTTGATGATAATTCAACTGCTGTTTCTCACCTGTGCCAAGCCAAACTGTGGCTTAAAATGCAGTCAGTGATTTTGGAGAAGTGTTACTGACATTTTAGTTCCACTACAAATCAAATCAGCCCCCTCCTCACTGTTTCTCTGACGTTATATGCTGATTGGCTTGTCTGAGCTAACCGATTGACTGGTTTTAGACTAGACTATATGGATATTGCTCAGTCTGATTGACTGATTAGACTATGTCTATTGACTGATATCTATTGTCCATTGCTCTAGATAGATTGCTCAGTCTGATTGTGCAATTTGCACATTCAGTATTTTGTATGAACATCAGTTTCTTATGGAATTCAAAAACAGACAAGAAGCGACAAGCAGACATGACAAGAAGTGTAGTGGATCACAATGGTTAACTGCACTTCTAAGACAGGGCCCACACTGCTATGAACTTGGTTAAGTTTGCATACAAATTTTTCCTTGTTTTTTGGCAGATGAGTATATAGTCTGCAGCAATTTTCACCTTTTCTCAATAATATAGCCTAGGTATTTTTTGTTGGGAAAGTAGATGTCATGGATCTCTAAATCTCACACAGTACACACACATACACACAATCTCTTCCATCCTCTCTCTTTCTCTCTCCCTCACTCTCTCAAGGCACAAGGAAGACACATTGTCAGGCAGTGACTTGGCCAGCAAACCAGCTTAAAAAAGGAACCGCCTGCCAAGCGACTGATACTTCAAAAGGGATGTCAACTTAAAAATACGATGACACCCTTACGTGTGTGATCAAGCATTCTAAGCACTGTTAACACTAAGGAATATACTATAATATTACGTTATATTAGGCTAACCCAAAATTACTTATTTATACTCTTCACATGTCAGCCAACTTATAGGTTTATGATGTCACCTAATGAAGGAAATGAGAGTGAAACCAGTCATCAACTGGGAAGTTTGGAGCAAACATTACAGAAAAAACAGACACGAAATCACAATTATAATTTCTACCTTCTAGAGAGTTTAAACCAGAGTATCTGCAATCAGTTTTGATAAAAAAACAACTTTGATGACCATGCCTTAATCAGTCACAGTACATCTAAGTTTTCTTGTAATTGCCTCTAGCACTCCCTTAACTGTTGTAAAAATCATATGTCTCCCATGCAGAAATCCCAATAATGGTTCACAACACTCATTGGAGAACACAATGCTCAGCACGGAATAAAAAACTTTTCTGTTGGGAAGAGTTAAAATCAAACTGAAAATGGTCATGGACAAAAAAAAACAATCACACACACAATCACACACACACACACACACACACACACACACACACACACACACACACACACATGCGGCTTTGCAGGCAGGCAACTCTGCAACAAAGGACAGGACTGCACAACTCCGAGTAAATAACATAGAGAGATGCGTGAAGGGGATTAAGGGTTTTCATCCGAAACGGAAAAACAAAAATCAAATGTATTTTAATGATACCATGCGGGAAAGATCATAAACAACCTCTCCCACATAATTAAAGCTTGGATGCTGACAAAGCCCTTGATCTCGCTCCGAACCGCAGCGCCTCATACTTAGTGGCAGGCAGGCGAGAGACGCACCGCCAAACCCCGGCGTGCTCTCCACAACTAAATAAAGGTTATGTCAGAGAGGGAGCAAGCCAAAAGCGCTACCTTAAAGGACAGCTTTTCCTTGGGGGGAAGAGAACTAATTAAAAAAGCTGAGGGGGGGTTGGTGCTGTTGGTGCTGGTTTGTGGTGCCGAGGCGGTACAGGGCAAGAGAGAGAGAGAGAGAGAGAGAGAGAGAGAGAGAGAGATGGCTTGGGAGGAGGTGTTGTTTAGTCTGTGGCCTCCAAGGATGACGTCGGGATGCCATAACACACATAGCTGGAACGAGAAAAATGTCTTTCGACGAGTAGGCTAAGTCTGGAAAGTTCTGTGGCTGCTGTGGGGAGCCCAGGAGGGAAAGAGCAGGTTTAAGAATAAAAAGGGATGAAAACACAGCAAAAACACTGCATGGCTAAAATTAGTAATGAGCAGTAATCATAACGAGAATGGATTAGTGGTATAACACACAGGGAAAAAAAGGGAAAAAAGAAACTTTTTCATTACAGGAAGGTGGAAAACAGCTAGAGAGGTGGAGAGTAACAGACCAAAAAGAGGGGAAGCACAGCAGTGGTAAAAACAAATGAAGCTTCATAACCCCTAATAACCCTGAAAACAAAAGCATGAGAAGAGCAGAGCACTATGAGGAGCTGTACTGATCCCAGAGATCAGACAGGGCTGGGACTCACTGTGGGACGTGCTGCAGCTGTGGGGCGGTGAGGGAACGGTGCATGGGGGTGAAGGGACGAGCTGACTGGGTCCTGCATCTCCCTCTGCTGGATGTGTGACACTGGCTCCAGCTGGCTCCACATGACACTGGCCTACCGGAGGAACACAGGGCTATACTGTAACTAACTGCTATACAGGAGAAACACAGGGCCATACTGTAACTACTGTGGAGGAGGAGCACAGGGACATAACTATCACCCATAAGGTGATGTGGTACAGGGTTACCCATTTCTGACTTTTCGACTCCATTGAATAATCCTTGAACAAGACTGAACCCCAGACTCTTACCTGTGAATAACTGGTTTGCAATTTCTATTCTGGTTAGCGATATACAGTACTATTCCCATATACTACCCAAAGCTTTGACTGTCAAGTAATCCCTTTGATAGTCCTACTGAGTTCTACCTGCATTACGGGCCACTGATACCTATAAGTGCTCAAACATGAGTCAGTGGCAGCCCAGGATCAAAGGCATCCTCACCTTTACTCTGGTGTCATGTGCTTGCTTTCACTGTCGGTGTTGCATATGCCATAGCAGAGGCCATACAGTACTCTATGTCATCATAACTCTTCTTCATTGTGGCTGGTAGCCAATGACTGCACTGCTCCCAAAACAGCATACATTGCAAGGGGAGGGGAGCTTATAATAGCTATTTGTTTCTTTGGCACATTTATAGTAACTAGAGTGAACCTGGTGAAGCTGTATGCCAAACGCAGCAAAACCTAGTGTGCGGTGATCTCTATACAGGTATTATTTGGATTATATTAACAAGCTGCATGTTGCCAGCACCTGGGAATCAAAAAGCTGTGCAGATGGACACCTATATTCTTAAGTATTATTATGCCAAAAGTATAAATACAATGACCACAGCATAATATACTATGTTATCCACTGTGTATGTTTACCACCTATGTGAGAGTGCTCTGTGCTTTTCCTTTATCATAAAATCACTTTGTTTTTGCTCTTGCAGCACACTTACGCCACACATTCTCTTTGATAAAACTAAAATAACATCAAGGCAGAACATCAAGGAGGTGAAAAACCTAACATTGATACAAAGGTCATTTCAGACAGAGAGAAACACATTAAATTGTTTTAAAGGGAGCAACTCTGTTTCACCTGAACCACAAAAATCTGAATCCAGTGAACTAAGTAAGACAGCTGTTCTGAGGAGGAGTGAGCTTACAGACCTGAGATGAAACAGCCTATTTTCAGCTATAACTAACATCAGTTACAATCTATTTCAGGAACACAGGAAAACAGGAAAAGCCTACACAGACACCGATACAAGAAGAAATCACCAAGAAATAAAAGCATGTCACGCATAAAGCAGCAAAAAAAAAAAAAGAAAAAGAAAAAAAAGAAAATAGAAAAAGTGAGAACAAAGCCAAAACTCTACTCTGGTGATTTGAGTCAAAACGATTTAACCATCTTTGGGTTTAACATCCAAAATCACACACTAGGCTGCACACTTGTCAAAGCCCATTTAAATGTGTACAGCAGGTGAAATCTAACACCCTAACAGCAGAGGTATGAGAGCATGCACTCTGTACTATGCCCTACATACTACAGAAGGGCAGTCGGCCAAATTTGAGTAGTGATGTGCACATATAGCATGGAATGCTAGACTTACTGTCAACAAATGTAAACACACTTCCGAACAGAAACCATTACAACATTTCCAACAACAGCTATGCAGGCTGATTAAAGATGTGTTGGAGTACAACAGGCAGATTTATTATCTAAGTACAGTGTCACAACACACTCCAAACCATTACTTCATGGAGGATAACATGGTATTACTCAAGAACACATGAATTTCAATTAATGCTGATGAAAGTGCCTCTGATCTACACGCTTGTGTAAATTGTGACCAAACGGACTAAACGGAGACTCCTTAGCCATGTACTGTATGTGAGATGAGTGCTGTAAACATGCGCAAAGGTCATTAAATAACACGTGTGACTGAGAGACTGAGATCCCATGATAAGCCTGTGACATGCTTTGATTAATATGGAGGTGGGTATGAGCTGTAGGTGTGTGTGCCCTGGCTATAGCAGGCCATGCCTATGAGGCCATTGCAACAGGCTGTGCTGAGAGAGGTGCAGGGCAGCAGCAGCAGGGACATAAGGGGCATCATGTAGAATGCTCTGGACTCCCATCATTAGTCACCAGCTATTACTGTCAGGACTTAAAGAAGGACAGACTTTTAATGTAAATAATAACATCAATAACAATGTATGCATGCATGTATTTGAATGATACTATCTTTTTTACATATAAAAAGTTTAAATTGCATTATGTTTTGTTTATTTACATTTTCATTTGCAGATTCAGTTATTCATTGGGTGGTAACAGATGATAAATCATTCAACCCACCTTTGAAAACCGTACAACTCAAGGGCAACAGCGTGTATAACTTACAGGGCACAACCGAGCATGCTCAGTAGGGCTACATAGCAGGCAGTCTTGTGTAGTTGGACAGCAGACCATAACCATCAAATAAATCAATATGTTTTTAGAGCTAAAACAGAGTTAAAATAAAGTTGATTTCTGGAAACTAAAAATTTAAATATCATTTGATAATGCAGCAAAGGCTTCACTATCAAATACTATATCAAAAAATATTACTGTGTCACTGTGTTAAGTAAGATAAGAACCTCCATAGCGAGGATTTATGGCAATTATGGCCACTAGGTAACATCTTACATGGTTACAATCCCTGTACTACTGCAAATGAACTGGTCAACATACAGTACAGTGCACTGGTTGGGCAGCATCTGGTTGGGTAGATAATGTTTTTAGTGCTCTCACAAGCATTAGTCCTTGCCACTCTAGAAACATCCAAAATAAATAAATGACTATGACACTTTCAGAACTTTCACTTTCTGGAAAGCAAAGATTCTAGATGGTCTCCATGGCAATGCAGAGAAGCCTGCACATATCATTTCTGAATTGAATCCCACATGGCCCAAACATATTTCTATAAGCAATCAATATTGTAGTAAGTTCATCATATCAAACTTGATGGGATCCAGCTATGTGTAGGTGTGCAGTTGATTTTGTATTCTGATAGTTTTAGGACTGGTAACAAAGATTATTATTGTATTTCATGAATATTCATGCATGAATTTATTATTGCAGCATTACATTCTGCTATAAATTGTAAGTAAATAAAATTAAACTAAAATGCTGTGTGCCACCCCTGCCACCCTGCCAATGGAGAACATTCCAAGGTTTAGAAAATAGACCTGAAAACGTAAAATGGGGATTCTTAAATGTCAGCCTGATTGTAACAGTTTAAATAACGGCTACTGTAAACCAAAACAAGTTTGGTCTCTGTGTGTCACCTCTGTGAGTGTGAACCAGCAGCATGTGCAGACACAGACAGGGGAGGGGGCTGTGGCCGTGCTGCTCCCTGTGTCTCTTCCTTCTCCTTGGCCTCCTGGCTCTCCTGCTCCTCCTTCTGCAGCAGCTGGAAGTAGCCTCTGCCCTGCCTCACCGCCCGCAGGAGACTCCTGCACACACACATTAGAGGAGCAAGGTGACATTACTCTCTCCAGGAGAGGTGTCTGGAACATTCTGAAAATGCGTTCTGAGACAAGGCTCTAAAATAGCCCCTCGACAGCCTTGGATGCACTTAGCTGGGTATTTATAAAAATTGCTTTTATTCCTTATCTGGCTTCATAATTGTAAATGCTCAAGAACTTTCTAGAACACATGAAGTGTCAGTAGTGAGGAATCCTTTAAAAAATTCCTGAGTCCACATTCGGATCCGGATCATCTCCAAAATGTAATGGGTCCTTCCCGTTACAGATCAGATCAGATCATGCAAATCTGTCAGTAACTTTTGCCATTAAGTTGCTAACAAACAGACTGACAGATTGAAAAACAAATTCTGGCGAAAATATAACCTCCTTGGTGGAGTTAATAATCAAAGATCTGAAAACTGAAAAACGTCACAGTGTAAAATCTGAATTTCCCCTGTCCACATGGGACATGATGGTAAGCTTTAACCACAATAACTATAATGTTATATTACTATAGTCGACAGTATAGACCAGTCTTCTCCAACACTCTGTTCTCATTCCAGCATTAACACAACACATCACAGTCCTAATAATGTCCTTCTCCTGTTCCATTTTGATGTGAGAAAGGGTGCAATCAGTTGTTCTAAACACACGTGATTGGATTTGCTCCCAGGCCACACCAATGAAGAAAACACACATTATTCAAATCAAACTATAAATTTCAATATGGTTGTTTTGACCCAGGAGTCAAAATGGTAGCCTCTAGCCTCAAGAGGGCAATAAACAAACAGCGCAGCACAAAGGTAGGTCACATAATGGTGGGCCACACGGAGCAGGAGACTCTTTCAAACACACTCTTATGCACTTGGCCATGGCATGGTGGCCAAACGCATGAATATTAATGCAAATAAATGCAGAACCAATGCTTGCTTGGAAGAATTTATGGAACAAATTTGCATACTTCTCACTACCACACCTGCTTCACTGTGAGCTTGCTAGCTTTAAAGCCTCTCTTCAGCATGCACATTTGTGTTATGAAAGTTTTAATAGGAAAGAAAGACCAGATGGTCTTTTTCACACACACACACACACACACACACACACACACACACACACACACACACACACACACACACACACACACACACACACACACACCTGTGTATACATGTGTACACATTATGAATGCTTCATAAATTATCCAGTCACATCTTTAAAAGAGCAGAACCTTTGCAAGAGAAACGTCTGGACATTCTCCCTGAGTCACATGCAAATCTGAACACACAAATATACAGACATCAAATGAGGTCTTAGAATACACACACACACATACACAAGCACACAAACACACACAAGCACACACAAGCACACACACACACACACACACACACACACACACACACACACACACACACAGACACAAAGTGCCTTAAAAAATGCCCCAGACTAAGAATTATGCAGTGCAAAGCCTGACAACAACAGATTAATTACTTCATTAGAGCAATTTAGCTTCACTCTGCAACCTTTCTCAGAATGTGGTTGCATGCTTTCGCAGATTGCATGCATAATTACCTTACATTACTGCACAAGTGGAAACAGAACATGGGAAAAAAGGCCACACTGGTGTGTGTCAGGGAGATCATTTGACTATGCAGCAGCATTAAGAAGGCAATTCATCACTGTGTTCCTTAATCACGTCAAGCACTACTCTACTGCTTTGGAGAGAGAGAGAGAGCCAGCGGGGGCATGACAGGGGGGTGGGCATGAGAGTGAACAGGGCCATGACAGGAGGGTGTGGGTGAGGTATGGCTCCCCTGATGTCACATCACCCAGGGGCTCATTTACATCTCAACAATACGCCAAAGCAATAAGACACTCCAGACCTGCATCTCTGAGAGGTTGTTACAGGTGATCTCTCGCTCTTTGTGTGTGTGTGTGTGTGTGTGTGTGTGTGTGTGTGTGTGTGTGTGTGTGTGTGTGTGTGTGTGTGTGCTTGTGTGAGTAGTAAACTGCAAACTGTTATAGAGTTTGACTGATCCAGTCGCTGCATTATTATGCTCAGTGAACTCTCTCAGCTCTAGTAACAGTCTTTTTTTTGAGCTGGAGGAAAGCACCATTGCAGTGAAATATAAGACTTTCATATATTTTACTTGTACATAAAGCATCAAATGAGCACACATACAGTACATACATTCATACCTACACACACACACACACACACACACACACACACACACACACACACACACACACACACACAGACCGACATACACATACCACACACACACGCACACCCACACCCACACCCACACACACACACACACACACACACACACACACACACACACACACGGACACAGTGTTGGATTTCAAAGCAAATACTGAAATATGTCTTTCATGACTGTACACCATTTCCAGTATCTTGTTGCTGGTCGCCAGGCAACACTGACAATGAAGATAATTTCCTGAGTGCAGAGTGAACAGTGAAATGATCCCCTCTTAATAACACCTTTGCATTAGAATGGCCTGTCTGTCAAGGCTGCTCCATATTTAGATACTGTATATATACGGCCTCTTACTGTAGAAACTGTATACAGCCTCTTACTGTACAGAGAGCACTGGGTGGCTAGAGATTTCTGGGCAAAGTAACACAAAAAAAACAGGATACAAAAGCTCCATAGAGCAACATAGGAAAGGCTCTTTTAAGAGGGAATAACGTTTGTGGGTAAGATGCTTGTCTTCAGACAAAAAAATAAAAATGAAAAAATGAAATGGTTCATGCAGTTCATGTTCACGCAATGCAGAATAATTTTGACCTCTGTGTATTACAGTAAGACACAATTTGTAGTAAGACACTACAAAGCACAATGAGGTAGGCCTACAGTGTAAAATCTATACATATAGATCTATACTACCAACACAAGAAACCAGGCTGGAAACTAGGAACTAATCAGTTGAAAACCCTTGTACACATTTCTTCAAAAACATGTCCATCTACTCTTGTTCTTGTTTGCTGTTTATTCCATGTCTAACTGACCAAGAAGACAAATACACAAGTTTGGAAAAACTTGCGGCCTTGTTTGAATAGTATCCACATTGAGCACTGAAGTCAACATCAACAGCTGTGAAATGCTTCCCCTGTAGGCAGAGTTATAAAGAATAGACCACACACTTATTACAACAAAAAGAGATAAAAGTTTAAGATGGACTAAAGCACACAAAGTGAAATGAGGATTGAAAAGTGTTTGGAAAGATATTTGAATCTGCACAGGATAAAAGGAAGGCTATCGTGTAAATAAATGCATGTTGTGCTACTTGAAGGGAACTCGATTGGAGAAAGAGGAGAGTGACCAAAGCAGAGCTCCAAACGGAAGCATGGTTGGAGAAGAGGAACAGCTGGCATACATGGCATGGCACATATTGGGCCACGAAACAGATTGCTGTACATTTGTATAGCCTGGATGTATAGTGTGGGTCAAGGACAGCAAAAATATGACCGAAATGGTCTCATGTGCTAGCTGACAATGGTGTGCACAACTGTGCGTTTACTCAGAGAACTACACAGCAGTCCCAACGCTACTTCACATTCAGAGAAGGGGATGATAGCTTCGCGATTAGCTTCAAGAAAATGCCAAGCTCCCACCTCTTCCTGCTCCTCTGCACCCCCCCCCCCCCTTCGGATAAATAATTAATCATTCAAATCAGACCTCCTGATGGAGGGGCCTGTGAGGAGTCTGTGGGAAATGTCAGGCATTTGAGAGGAGGCATGCTGCTATTTGACCAGCCGCCCCTGGAGTGGGCCTGAGGGCTCCTGCTCGCTTAACTAAATGCCACAGCTGATTTTTGGCCACGCTCGGTATTTTTCCCCAGGCATGGAGGCGGCTAAAGATGCCCTGCTGTGAGGGAGAAATAATAATAAAAAAAAAACTTATATAAAATATGTACATTGATAAAAGACTTTGCTCATCTGGCAGCTTTAGCAACCTTGTGCCATGCACACAGATATTGCCTGGAGCTCACATTCCGTCCAGGCAGATTAGGTGGTGAACACACACACACACACACACACACACACACACACACACACACACACACACACACACACACACACATACACACACACACACACACACACACACACATACACACACACACACACACACCCACATACACACACACACACAGACACACAAACACAGTCTCTCTCTCTCTCACACTCTCTCACACACACACACACACACACACACACACACACACACACACACGCACACACACTTCTCATCTGAAAATCATGCCATTGGCACTGAAACACATTTCACGAAGCAGTCCAGCCATTAAGTGACTGAGAGCAGGCAGGCGAGAGCTGGGGCGTACTGTAGGTCGCTGAGACAAATGCGTTTGGAAGAGTGGCCAGCTTCTGATGAGCAAACTGGCTCCAACAGTCCTTCACCGAGGCAGCCGTCTGAGTGAAGCACAAGATTCGAGCGCGATCGTCATCTCATCTGGTGCGTGTGTGTGTGAGCGGAGCATGCTAATGCATTTCTGTCGGACCACAGACAGTTAGCACACACAGACAAGATCGGGGGAGGGGTGTGAAGTCTGAGGGCCTCGTGTCTCAGACAAGAGCATTTGCAAAAGCATACAATTTCATTTCTCATATCCAATAATACATGTATGTGTCACATTACGATTGCCTTGTATTCACTGTACAAGTTGAAGAATGGCCTGACCAGAGCCCACTAGCTCTCAATAGGAGCAGGACAAATGTAAGGAATTGTTTGCTACATCTTGGGGTAGTTGTTGCAGTAGCTGGTCAGATTAGAGAGAATGCTCAATTGAAGTGATATATGAGATATTGTACTCCCTCTTTTTTAGTGTTTACATGGACAAATTCTCTTGAGGTATTGCGAAACTATATAATAACACAATCTATTTGGTGTTCCAGGGTCTGTCCAGGCCGTCTACTCCTCGGAGAGATGGAACAAAATTGGAATGGATAGCCATTATTACTGTCCAACAAAAACAGCTTTTCCTCCCTTTTTTCACTTCTCTTCACTGCCGGATTCACTGATAAAGTAACGGACACAGCGAGGCCCAAGAGTTTGAAAGGTGAAACAGGCAGTATTACTTTTAGGGAACAAAAAAACACAAGAGCCACTATATCTAAACAATGTGTTTTCACAGGAAACAACTACGGTACTTTAACCCATGATTATTCACTGAGAACTTGTGTAAGGATGACTTTCATCTCTTAGGAAAGAATTTTCATGATCTTTGTCATGCTGTTGGTTCTGTCTGACTCTAATGCATAAAGTCCTGTTCACTGTTTTATTTGTTGTTGTGGTTGTTCTTGTCTTGTGTTGCCATTTGCAGCTTAAGCACCAAATCCCACTTGTGCAATCACACAGTCAACAAGCAGGACATTAGACCTCTCCAGATGCACAGCTAAGACTTAGAAGCCTGCTAATTAACTACACTTGGATCTCCCTCTTACGAGTCTGCTGATGATGATACAGTATATGCAATATAAGGTACAATAAAAGGTAAAAAGCTGCAGAAATGTTACACTCACCTTGTTTGGCCCAGGTGTTTCTTTAGGTTGAAAACATCTTCTCTACTTCGTGTCTTTGGAGCGTGAAATGGCAAGCACTAGGGAAAAAAAATGATAACATTGGATTTCATAAAGGGCATGCATTCATTCTCTTCCCTCTTGCTCTTTACTGTTTGCCTAATAAAACATTTCATGAGAAGAGAGTGGCATGTCTGCCCGGCCCATGAGGTGACCTCACTGGCTCCGAGCCAGTCTTAAACGTCTCCTTTAGAATTTGACAGGGCCTGAGGAAATTGCACCTCATCAAGAAATCAATCGACAGCATTTCATTAAGGAGTTCCAGCACATTCCAATCCTGCAGCGGTAAGATCATGTGAGAGAGGCTGCCCAGATGGCCTGCTCAGAGAGACTGCCCAGAGAGGCTAAGAAAGACCACAAGAAGTGACCACAAAAGAATAGTGATGTCTAGGGGTCACTCATAGGGTTGGAACAGACACAGATTTCTACGTGATGTCCACAACATTTATGCCTTGGTGACCCTAGTGTCTACACACAGCACAATCACAATTGCCCAGAGAGGCTGGGGGACTTAGAGGAAGGCTGAGGAAGACCACAGGAAGTGACCACACAAGAAGTGATGTCCAGTGGTCACTCACAGGGCTGGTGCAGACACAGTTGAGGGATGATCTAAAAGGTCTCTGGCAGGAGCTTTATATGCTTTCAACATTTTTGCTATGGAAACTTTTAGCAAAAGGCCCATTTTTGCAACTGACCAATCAGACTGCCGTCATAGCTCTGTGACTCAAGGAAACAGCAGACATGGATGAAAATGCCCATAATAGCATCAGCTGTTATTGATAAAAAAAATTCCAACTACACAAACAGTGTAAAATACAAAAAAATAACAAAGAATTCATGGAAGCATTTGAAGGCCCCTGCCCATCATATTAGTTCTGAGATCTGTGATATATACCGGTACTGAGTGTGGACCCCAGGAAGAGTAGCAGATGTCTTTGGCATCAGCCAATGGGGTTCCAAATCAAACTATCAAACTATCTGAGACAGATTTTGTGCTGTGTGAGTGAGGAGCATACCTTTGATGTGCTTTTGGAGTCGAGGGCAGCTGAGGAGCTCACTGGAATGTTCTTGGATGCTGTTGCTTCATTTTTGGGTGTCTGTGGACATAAATGGAGAAAGAGTAGTGGATACCAAAAGTAGAGTAAATCATACAAATAAAATAAACTGAACTAACACAATTCTACACTTTAAGGCAGAATATAACATGCAGACACAGTAAAAATCCTGCTGGTACATCATTGATAGAGTTCTGTTTACATTCAATGACAAATAAAGCTTTCTTGAGGTTTCAGTCCTTCCAGGGAGAAGTTGGATGAGTTCTGAGTAGTCTGGGGAACATGGAGGAAGCCAGAGAGATCGCTGTGTGTTTTCACACACAGTCTCTCACCGGAGACCTGCAATGAGTTTCATCACTGTGTGCCGGGGGAGAGCGAGAGCCTTAAGCTGACAAACCTCTCATTTTTCACGCCGGATGTTTTTGGCAGCGAGACGCCTGATACCTCCCCAACACCCCCCACCCCCACCAGCAAGATCGCCTAGCTCTTGCCCTTGTACTCCAGCCTCAGCATACCCCCCATTGATGGATGATCTCATTTGCAGTAAATCTGCTCGCGTTAGGCCCAGACACCACGGAGTTTTTCACTTCACTTGCTCCCAAAGCCTTTTCCCCCCAGTGCTTTGCCTCCGAAACAGCCACACACAACAAGCACATTTGTTTACCTCCGTAGCGTATCCTGCAGGGCTGAGGTCCCATACGAATTTATGAATGCAAATATTAACACTATGCGGGCTGCGGGCAGTGACATTTGCTTGAATGAGTTCTTGATCTTTGGAAAACCCTTTTACAAAAACAAAGTAGCTAAGGGCACCTGCTTAGTCAACTCTCTGTGATTTATGGACCCCTTCAATGTCGCCCTGAACAGGCCATAGAGAGCATTCTAGGTGACGGTTGCCTCAATAACTTCTCATGGTTCAAAGTGCCTAAAACATAGCACACACCACTCATGTGTTAAACATTCCCTCTGCTCTCGTGTGCAGCAGAACACCTAGACAGACAGGTCAGGGAAGTGAGTTGTACAAGCTGCGCCAACACATGCAGGCACTTATAGAATACAGGACTTTTCATCCAAAAGTGTCAGATCCAATCTGCTCCATGTTGGCACCGGCGAAGCGAAAACTGTCGAGCTCAGCAGACAAAGAACCCCAGCGACTCTGATGAATTCTACATCCACCAGCATTAATATTCCACTTTGACAGTGCCTATCCCTTAACGTATTAGGTGCCAATATCCCACGTGTGTGTTATTGCTTTTTTAGGGGTTGCCAGAAGGCCTCATCGAGCCAGCAGCAAGGCCATAATTGCTTTATAAAGCTTACATCGTCTTCCTCCCACTGAATTTGCTTGAGAAGAGAAAAAAACGCCCAGAGCCCCAGCCACTCCTCTGTGCCTGTCCCAATTAATTGGCGGAATCTGTGGGAGCACTTCACCTTTATGAGCCCTGACACATCATGTCTCTGGATGCTCTTCAATTCAGACCTGCTTTGGAGCCTGTCTACAGGAGGAGGCTGGCTGGCAAGCACTGCTTCACACTCACTCAAGAGTTGTGTGTTTGATCAGATCATTAAGAATTTACTCTACAACATGATCATTTTGTGCTGTGTGTGTGTGTGTGTGTGTGTGTGTGTGTGTGTGTGTGGTAGAGAAAGTAGGAAATTAGGGACAGGGGAACAATATTCTCTCCCACATTCCTGTATTACCGACCCCACCCATTAATTTCTTTTAAACAGTAGACTCTAGGGGCAGGTGTCTGACAGAATATCCTCTATTGGCTGATCATTTGTATCATTGGTGATGTGCTCAAGAATATTCAATGTCTATGATGGGACATCACCATCATCATCATCAGTGGCCAGGTTTAATGCAAATCATTATCATATGGCCTCACCTCAGCTTTTTCCCTACACACACACACACACACACACACACACACACATCCCCCATGTCAGACACCTAAGTGACATTGTGTGTGTGTGTGTGTGTGTGTGTGTGGTGTCTGCGCACAGAGCCGAGGTGTTTTCTGTCACCCCATGCATCATTAATCCGTTCTGTGTCCAACGTTTATGTGAAATAAAAGCGAAAGGAGCGTTGGGGCCAGAGTGAGACTGATATGTGCGCTGCAGTGGCTGCATCGGTGATGGATGAAAGCGAGACAAGCTGCCATAAAATGAGACTTTGCCAACACATCACACACCGCCAAGGAGTGACCCAGAAAGGCCATAAGAGTTCAAAGAAAGAAATAAAAAAAAAATACATCACCCCTGGCCGTTTCATCATGTCAAATGTGAATGCATCAAATGGCTGCAAGTGGGGAAAAAAAATATTAGGCCTATGTTATTGCCACTGTCCACTACCCAGCAAATGGCTGAACAAACTAGCCTACATCAAAACATAAGCCTAAGCCCATGAAAAAAACACTGAAGCAAAATAAATTATATGTAACATGTGTAGTTAGCTCTGACTAACTGTGAAACCAGCCTCTTCCAATGTCATAAAATGATGAACTCTACCTAAATGATGATAAACTTTCTCTAAAGACTCTATCTAAATGCTACCCTGCTATTGACTATCCGCAGGCTCTTCCATGTCAGCTCTACAAACTATGCTCTGACCATCTATTACTGCCAGACAATATTCTGGACTCACAATTCTGGACTGCTACAATGTTACTTAGTCAAAACCATCACTAGAAGGTTTCTTCCTAAATTGAATTAGGCCTACTACAAATGTAACGGAGTTGTTATTTGCCCCTGTGCTATACTGCCTATATAGCGCAAATATTTAGGAGCCTAATTGGCGCTCTACAAATCTACAGGTGTCGTCGTCAAACATGAAATTCGGATGGAAACAGCTCTAGCCTACCTCATGAAGTTGTCCCAGCGAAGAAAGTATCAGCTTTTTGGGTTCTAAATATAAAGGTTCTCCAACTTCCTCGTAGGGTCTCCATGTTGCTGCCCAGTAACCCTGCCGACTGAGCTGTCGCTGTCTGCGGCGATAGTTCACCCAGAACACCTGTCTATCGTGACAGGTGACGTATAAAGTTTTATTCCGCGCTTGCAACTTTTCTCCGGACGGCCTGCTACTTGGAATTGGCTTTATTGTTACAAACTCACGCGGATCAAAGTCTGTTGCGCGAGTTACCGCCATCATGCATTTTAGCCTACACAATTCAGCAAATTCTTCAATCTCTCTAAGAAATCGCAGAAATTTAAAAGAGAGTCGCATTCAAATCCATGCGTCCATGTTGGTCTAGGCTGCTTGTCGGCGCTCCCTGTTTCCCTTGGATACAAATAACATGCAAGTTGGGTTTTACAGCCTGAATGTCCTATTGTCCTATCTGGCTATGCACACAGTATGGACAGCAAGTCACATAGGCTATGGAAGGCTGTTCATGGAAGACTGTTCATGGACCAGTCTAAATAAAAGCAATAACCTGATAGAACAGTTTCATTTAATGCCAAGACGAATTGGTGTAGGCCTATAGGTTAGTCTCTAGGCTACTTATTACAGAGCGCCACTCACAATTTTGAGTGAATTGTGCTGACTTTCACCTCATTTATAGCCTGGGACTTCATTTTGCCATTTCAAAGAAAAGTAAAAGCCTAGTATTTTTGTTTTTGGATAAATAATAAAGGGCTGGACATCTCTCATATCCTACATTTTATTGTTGCCTAAATCAATTAATTAGTCTAAATGGGGGAAAAATGCATGAGAACCTCTACGTCTTTTAATGAGACAATGGAGGGAACAATACATTTTGAGACCTCTCTTTGTAACTATGTTGTTATGACACAACCCTTCTGAAATTAAAAAGCATTGTGTTTTATGTTTGAAAAGTACTGTGTTGTTTCCAAAAAAACTAGACACTTCATGACTAGAGGCAAAGCCTCTCTCCCAATTAACCAGTGGAAAGTGCATTCCAGACAAATTCTGAGGACATTTCCAAGTAATTGTGCCCATGGCTTATGGATGACTAAAAGAGCATCGTGATTCTCAGTTTTTGAAAAACCCTCCACAGCTTGGGAATCTAAATCTCGGAACACAGCCTAAGAGTGGATAATATGTGATGGAACTCAAGAGGCCGCCTGCCTGTGAACTGTTGCCCATTCGCAATGACCACGACTCAGCCAAGAGCTATTTGCTGCTCCCTCTTCTGAGCTATAAATACAGCCAATTAGCATCCTTTTGCCTAGCGCCCAAACAGTAGAGTTGTAGCAGCCCGGCCTTATGAGCCGTCACCTCGGCCCAACATTCCCATTGCATAGGATAACCATTAGCGCCTAATAAGCAGCCGAACAGACGGGGGAGGCTCTATAAAAAGACAGAAGAACGAATCCCAGCTGCGCTGCGCTCAAGCAAACCCTCTGGCTTCATTGATCCTCAGGTGATTTCCTGCGCTCCGTTGATCCATTCTAATTGGACAAGACATTGGAAGTTGCTGGGACAGGGGCGACGTGTGTGGGGGCAACAAGAAACTCTCTGGAACCCGCATCCTTGAGAGTCCCACCTACTTTGTGTCTGCTTTCCTGATCACCCCTCCTTTTTTTTCCTTCGCAGATATTTTGAGCATACCATGGCCGACAGCAACGGGAAGTCATCAGATCGTCCACAGTATTGTCGCGATGCGACCTGGTACCCTCTGCGAGCTGGGTGGCAGCCGAGCCATATCCCCAATCAGAGCTTCGGCCTTCCGCCTCTCCCGCCACCTGCCGACCTGAGCTGGATGGAGAGTGTCTACCGGAGGCTGGCGGCTCTCTCCTGGCCCGGGTACGTGTGGTGCGCTCAGCCTTGCACCCCCATGTAT
This sequence comes from Sardinella longiceps, assembly GCA_027497455.2. NCBI lineage: Eukaryota > Metazoa > Chordata > Actinopteri > Clupeiformes > Clupeidae > Sardinella > Sardinella longiceps. The sequence continues at coordinate 23,812,901 of JAODXP020000019.1, forward strand.
CCCAAGCTCCAGCGGGATTTCTGGGCCAGGGGTGCAGAGGTGAAGGGGGAGCCATACAAGTGGCGAGTCAGCTTGGACGTCTTTCACTTTTTCCCTGCAGAACTCTCAGTCAGAACAACAGAAGATGGTTTTCTGGAGATCAGAGGTGAAGTTTTCTACAATACTATTTAGGTTTATTTTTTACAGTAAGCAGAATTTACTTCATATATTATTATGGCAGATATCCTTAACATATACCATGTGCAAGTGGTTTAGTGCAAAGGAAACATCACAATGGTGAGTGTGAAGTGAAATGTGAGGTGTAATTAATGTGTAATTAATGTCATGTTAAGGTAAACATGAGGAGAGACAGGATGAACATGGCTTCATCTCCAGAAGTTTTACCAGGAGATACAAGTAAGTGTTATTCTGCCAAAGTCTTATTGTGCCAAACTGTCCTTTTCACACTGTCTGTAGACATTTAAAACATCACATTGTTACACTATTGACCTTAGAACAAAATATTTTGATCATTATTAATAAAATTAAATTCAGAGTGAAAGCAAGAATGTTAATGTGTGCCAGGCTACCTATTGGGATAGACGCTCAGACTATCCGCACCTCTCTCTCTGCTGATGGGATTCTGATAGTGGAGGCTTCGCTGCCTGCAATCCCCAAGCCACAGATGGTCATTCCAGTCCAGGTATGGAAAGCCAAAGGCTTCCTCTGTACAAAATCAGTGTTTTTTCAAAAATCCATCTCTGTTTTCACCCAGTGACCATGTAACATTTTAGATGGTATAATTTTTTTGTCCTTGTAAACTCTAAGCTCTCCCATCAGTTAAAATGAATTGGATCATTTTTGTTTCTGCAAATGGACTTTTGATGTGTGCACCTGGTACAGTTCAAAGACTTTTTTCCCCCTCAATCTGAACTAGCCTGGTTTTACTGACATACTGTAATAATTCGTAAAAATTAGACAGAGTAGTTTGCCTTGCTTCTCTTCATAGCAAGCCTAAGACATAAGACTTCTGACTCAGCCATTATATATAAGTCACCTGACCTTCTAACATACTGTAGGCCCAGGGATGATTAAATTCTGGTTTCGGTATTATTCAGCACTAAGTTCTGGTTTTGGCATTCATCACAAAACGCCATACTCTTTACTAAAGAGTCTTTTTCATACAGCTTGAAAGAGACGCAAAGAAGAGAGAAGAGCCAAGGACAGAGAACACCATTGAAAGGGAGCAGAAGAGGGAGACGGAGGGACAGGATCCTCAGCTTAACGACAGGAAGCCCTCTCCAACATCACCCACAAGACCACCCGTGTGGGTGCCCAAGGCTGAGGATTATCAGTATGGCCAACCAGGAGAACAGGGCTTATCTGAATTCAGCTCTGGATCCTCCACTTCTCAGACCAGGTTCTCTGATGCCCGCTTGCAGGCCAGGGAGAATTCCGGAGACGCACACGCACATGAAGAGGAGGGGGCCAGGCGGGAGACCCAGGATCAGTTTACGGATCAGTCTGAGACACCGGCGACCCCTGACACACTGACCTCCGAGCAGGAAGAGGCCAGCAGCGATATGAGTCATGACAGAGAGGCCCAGCAGCAGCAGGACCATCACCAACGTCACCAAGACCAAGATGGCGAGCGGAGAGATGAGAGTCATGAAGAGGGGGACCTCCACAGAGAGGGCTCTGGAGAGGAGACACCAAGAGGGCAGGAACAAGAATCCAGCCAGTTGCAGCAGGAGTTTGTTGTCCCCGAACAGGAAGTCCTGGAGGGTGACATGCCCCAATAGCAAGAAGCCCAGTAAATGAACATAAGGGAAATGACAGCCCACTTCTGTGATGACCTCCATCCAAACAACCCGCCTTACTGATCCTTGCACACCATCTTCTGCACTGGCCAGACCCCAAACCCCAAACCTCTCATGGCCACCCCATAATATTGCCATTGTGATGCACTAATAAAACCATAGCACTTCAGACCTGGGTGTTTGTTTAATTACTTCAGGAGTACGGTGGAGCTTTGGGTCATTGCTAATCCACAAAAATCTGACCTCTGATGGATTATCTGTTATCATGAGTGTGTTGGATAGCTGCTTTTGACACAATCTTGGCATATCACATAATAACAGCTGCAGAGTGCATTTAATCAAGCGGTCTTGGATGGGTGCCCATATAAGCATACAGTCACTGCAGTCCAGAATGCCACTGTTCATCTGTATCCATCATCCTCTACCTCTCACAAGCCTGCTGCCATGATAAACTATCCAATCTCAGGTTTCTGTCGTCGTCATCAAAAAACAGTGAGAGGCTATAACACATCATCATACCTCTGCACTTAGCTTATATGTTCATTTAAATACATTACAGAAAAGTCAGTGAAACTTTGGAAATAACCTTGATTAAAAAAAAAGTTATTGTGTTGGACCCAATGATCACTGTAGCGGAAACACCCACTAACAATTTCTCTGCTAACATGTAGCCTAGCGAGGGCTGGTGGCCAAGCCAAGCTGTCTTAAATAAGCCTTCCACTAATCTGCCACCCAATTACTGGCCGCTGGGCAAAAACATGTCCTGCTGGAAGACTTCCCAAACAAGGCTGAGCCACACACTAAACAAAAGCACACAGATGTGACTGCACACCAGGCGACAGGGTAGTGAGACAGATTTTTTTTATTATTATTATAATTATTATTAATAATATTTTTTTGCATGTACATACAATACAAAGGCATTTCTTAGAATCTGGTCTGGTAAAATGTCATTCACTTTTCAGAGAATATTATCTTCACACATAATAAAAAAAAAGAAAAATATTATTTTGTAAGACCTCTATTAAAATTGTATGATCTCCCACGACCAGGCTGTTTAATATACTGATTCATATAATTATTTACAATGAGTAAAGCATCAATGCATTGGCCATTAGGGAATAGTTCCCATTGTGCTACACAACTGACCCCATTAATTGGTCAATGGCGCATTGATTTTGATGTGCCTCAGTCTTTACACAAAAACAAAGCTGATAAGGTTACACAAACACACAGCATACAGTAGATAAAGCAAAGACCAACATGTCCATGGTAGACTGGGGAGGATGTCATGGAAGATGCCATTTCATTTCAGTTTCTTTTTTTTTTTCTGCGCCAGCTGCATTGGACCTGACCCTCATTTTCATGACCCTACATGTACATGTACAGTATGTGGGTTCAGTACAGAGCAAAAGACTTTCTGTGTGTGTGTGTGTGTGTGTGTGTGTGTGTGTGTGTGTGTGTGTGTGTGTGTGTGAGTGAGTGTGTGTGTGTGTGTGTGTGTGTGTGTGTGTGAGTGAGTGTGTCTATGTGCTTGTACAGGAGTGTATGTTTGGGGGTGGGGGTTTGTACAGTACAGTACAGTAGGCCTACACCATCACGTCTAATGTCTTTGTGTGTTATTGCAGTGTTTAAGTGTGCTTTTAATGCTGGTGATATGATAATCAGTCACAAACACTACACTTTGACAAAGAGTCCTTTTTCCTCTGTTCTGTTCTTCTTCTTATTCTCATTCTTTGGATTTATAGTCTGCCTTTTTGAGCTCCAGTGAGATAGCAGACCATAACAGCAACACATATAGCATATTTGTTATAAAAGAGATATCCTAATATCCTGCTATGTAACATACCACATGTAATGTAATGTAATATTTCACTGCACGTTTCAGAACTCGTGTCTAAACACCTTACAAACCACCCCATTGTAAAGCCCATTTACTATCAGGAAAAAAAAAGAAATAGAAAAGGGGTATGTTGGAGGGCCAAATACCCAGTTGGCCTAGTATATAAAAATGGCGAGACCCACAGCTCAAATCCAATCCAGACATAAGTGGGCCTGAGGCTATGTGCCTTCTTCAGGGAGGATCAAAAGGTTGTGTGTAAGGTACTCAGGCACAGAGCTCATAAGACAGCCATTCACCTCACGCTGAGGGACTAAGCCCCTGCCACTGGGAGGGGGAAAGACAGACAGGGAGAGAGAGAGAGAGGGAGAGAGAGAGAGGAGAGAAAGGGGGAGAAAAGAGAGACAGGAGGGAGGCAAAAAACATCTATTGGATTAGCTAGATGGCCTTTAATATGGCACGGGGCAGGGTGATGTTTGGGGAGTTACGCTACAGTGGCCTCCTGGGGCTTGGGTTCTGCTTCGGCTGCCATAGGCGCCGCTGCCGCTGCTGCTGCCGCCATGGGCTCCTCCCTGGGCATCTCACTGCTGTAGAGGTAATATGGCGGCGTCTGGCGCGCCTCGATGATGAGCACCCCCTCGGGGGAGAGCGAGGCAAACACCGTGAGAGGGTCAACATCTGCCGGGATCCTGCGGAATTGAAAAAAATAAAGCACACACACACACACACACACACACACACACACACACACACACAGAGAGAGAGAGAAGGGAGATGAGAGGAAACACATTTTAAAGCGAGCAGGCAACCTGCCAGGAGTGACACTGCACTTATGCTGTGCAGAGAGCAGATCAAAAATAAACAGGCAGGAAAGGGACCGCCATCCCCACTAAGACAACAGCAATAATACAGATCCACACACACTGGGCTCCCAGTAAACAGCAGAGCCAGGGGACAGGGACAGGAACAGTGGGGTGTGGCCTGTTGCCCCCAGGGCAGACAGATCAAAACGCTTTGGATGATCTCATGATCTCAGTGTAATGGTATGGGCGGGAGGACCAATCCAGACTACTGTCTGTCTGAGCATGAGCTACAGTAGATGCTTTTGGGGAGAAAGTAGGAGTGATGTTTTAGAAAGGAACTTGTTTTTTAACACTGTTTTTATACACTGAAGTAACTCAAGTTAGAAAAAATTACTTCCATCACATGCAATATCATTAAATGAAATATAACTTAATGCCTGTCTATTTCTTTTATTTACTATAACTATAGATATACAGAAAGCAATGCATGTGTAGTTGATTAATTAAACTGAGAGAGAGAGAGAGAGTATCACTGAACACTAATAAACAATGTGAAATGTTAAGTGTATGCTCTGTACTACATGTATGTATATTAATGAGATTGCATTACAGTAAAGTTATGGTTGTTGAAGATGATTTGTTTGGAGGAAAGGCAAAGGGCTTACACCTCTTCAAAAAGACAAGAGCTTACACTTTCCAAAGACTTTCCAAGAAAACAATACATAGTTTTCAGTGAAAGTTTGTGTGTGTGTGTTCTTTCCTCTGCAAAACTCATTTCAAACCCCCAAGCACCAGGGAGCAGGAAGATGCTTCTTAATGCATTTCTTGGTTTTCATTTAAATGTTCTGCCTACCACAGTCAAGAGTTTTTGGGTAGAGGGGGAGAGAGAGAGAGAGAGAGAGAGAGAGAGAGAGAGAGAGAGAGAGAGAGAGAGAGAGAGAGAGAGAGAGAGTGGGTGAAGAGCAAAGGAGACAGAGGGAGACAGAGAATGCTGCAGGTGCAATTCTGAGAGACAAAGGCTGCTTCCAATTATTACAAATCATTGCCCAGCACCAAATATATCATCTGTGCACTCACTCTAATCAGCTCACCAGGCAAGCTGGCTATGACCTGTTTTCATGACAGACGACAGGGTTCAGTGTGTGTGTGTGTGTGTGTGTGTGTGTGTGCGTGCGTGCATGCGTGCCTGTGTGTGTGTGTGTGTGTGTGTGTGTGTGTGTGTGTGTGTGTGTGTGTTTGTTTTAGAAGCCCAAATGTGTTGTCTTTATGGCCAGGCATACTGTACTTATCTCACCCACTCCCAGATGACATGTTTATGGTGAAATGAGCTCTGCATGGTGTTTAATGTGACCCAGAGCCTCTGCATTAGTCCTCTGCTCAGGGAGGGGAACTGATCGGATTAGAGAGGAAAACAATCATAACATCCACAGAGGAGTTTCAGGAAACTGTGTGCATATGCATTCAGGCCTTTTCAGCTTTCTAATAACCCGTCTGTGAAAATACCCCTCAGTCCTCCGGTTAGAAGTTCTTCTTTTCAAAGTAGCCCACTAACAAGGTTAAAGGGGTTCCATTTAAAAAGGAGAGATTTTTTTAAAAAAAGAGAGAGTAGGGAAGACTACATGGCAGGAGAGAGAGAGAGAGAGAGAGAGAGAGAGAGAGAGAGAGAGAGAGAGAGAGAGTACAAAGGAGAGAGCGAGACTCTGGGTTTCGTCAAGCACCATAGCCAAATATAGATGGGCTGTGGTTTTCCGTAAAAGCTGCCAAGCGGCCATGGTGCTTATGTAAAGCTCAGGGGCCACGGTCCACTTTGTGCCCAGGCTGCATTCAATTAGCGTGGCTATGCTACTGTCCCTCTGAAGCACAGTGACTCATCAATCCAAGGGCCATCATGTCCACAGCATGAGTGAATAATGAAGGAAGCACACATTGTCACAAAGTGCTTTAAATTTGAAAAGAATCACAGGTAGTGCTCAAAATCAACTGGGAGCAAAGTAAGAGTCAACTGCTGTTTGGCCAAATCATAACTCCTGACAAAGTCAAATCACTCCGACATCTTATTACCCCAGAGGAACGTTGAGGGGCTGATCTATCCGCCTGTGGATTTTGTTTACCTCTGGCACAAGTTTTTGTTTTCCTCAGTCTATATCTCACATTGATTGTGGGTGAGTGCCAGCAGCTATCCAATATGGTTGTGAGAGAGACAGGAAAACACAGACCTGACAGAGAAAAAGAAAGCCAGCAAGACTCAAGACTCAAGTCTGCTCCATCTCTGTCTAAAACGCGCTTCTGGGGGTTTTCTCTCAGATATAAGCAAAATACTAGAGAGGAAAAATTGACCCAAAAGACAATGGCCTGATTACAAATTTCCCTTAAAATTTCACTCACACCTCCTCTCACTGGAATGAGTGCAAGACAGCTGCGCAATATGACAAAGCATTTCACAAGTAGCCTGGACGGGTCGCCCTATGCAGCTGTGCAGGAGCCTGGCGCCTAATATGTCCTTCTCAGTGCTTCCCCAGTGTAGGATTTGTGTATTGAGGACAGTTATTTATAATTCCATCTGTCTTTTGCTTCAAGTTTCATTTCCCCCGCAAAACTGAGAGACAGTATCATCTGAAGGACTCCAATTATAGGAGCAGGCAGTGATAGCGACGAGAGCGCTAGCGGTAGGGGCCGGCTAACCGCTAATTACCAGGCAGGAAATTAGCCACGTTGATGTGACGATCCCGGAAGGCAGAAGTGCTGATTAACAGCAGGCCCGTTTGAAGTCCCATGGTCCAATGACAGGAACAGAAGTGAGATGGAAAAAAAAACCACGCGACAAGCTCCTGCCCAGTGTGGGGCTTCATGAGAGGCGAAAGTGTAAACACAGCCGGATTGCATTCATTCCACTCGTGTTCAAGTCATGTCTTACAGCCTGTGTGTGTGTGTGTGTGTGTGTGTGTGTGTGTGTGTGTGTGTGTGTGTGTGTGTGTGTGTGTGTGTATGTGTGAATAGGGAGGGGGGTAGGCCTACATTCATTTTAACCTTTCATCTGTCTTCCTGGTCCAGTCACTGGAGAGACAGTGTAGGCCTCCTTGTGAAAACCACTAGGTCTATGCAATGTGTGTCCACCTACTTTTGTATGCATTCTCTCTTTTCATGTCAGGGAAAGTTTAGTTCCACTGTGTGTACCAGGATAAAATGACTGGCATACAATATATTTAACTAGATTACAGATTTCCATGATACTCACTGAATTTTCTTAGTGAAGTTTTTAGTCACGATGCCTCCCTCGTCTTGCTTCTCTTCATGTTTCCCTGTAAAAGAAAGCACAATGTAATACAAAACCACACAACTGGCCAACTCCAACTCCAATAGCTTCTAAATAGCAATAGTTGCTATAACCTGGGCCACAATGCATGTTCTTGTGTTACTAGATGAATGTTTATTTGTGCATTGTCCCTGTTTCAAATCAATTCCATTCTATTCTAATACAATACAATATTTCGCTAGTTCTCAATTCCATAATACACTTGCATTTCATACTTTGTCTATGAAGCACTGTCTATGATTGTATTGTACTGTATCATACTGTATACGATTCATAGTATTATGCTGTATTGTAAACTGTGTGTAGACTATACTTTTTCTATAATACCATGTAGAAATACCAAAAACTATGACTTAATTCCTGGTGTGGCCAAAATAACATAATTCTCATTCTGCTTCTGATGATCTGCCTTGAACTTTAAGGATAACCTCAACTGGCTGTGAATGCAGAATACAGTAGCTTTTGTTTTCATTGCTACAGCAGATAGATAAACAAAGATCCATTTCTACATAGTGCGACAGTGCAGATGACACACACACACACACAGTAGTTGACATGTGAGCGCAAAGAGCGCATAGCCTAACTGTGAGTGCTGGAAAGATCCAGAGACTGGGCCAATTCTCAAGGTCCTGTTTGGGACTTTACTGGGCAGCTGCATTCAGGCACTAAATGTCAGTGGCGCCACACCCTGGGCCCCCCGCTCTCTGGCTCTGAGTTATGTGCAATTCTACACCCCCAGTGTGACTTCTTCACCTGTGGAACTTGCTAGAGACGGGAAGGACAAAAGGGACAATGGCCCTCACTCGTTCTGTCTTAAATCAGATCAAAATAAACAAATAAACTGCCATTAATAAATAGTTGTTAATGATAATTAACTGACAATATAATAGGGTACATATTATTGATTTAGCAATAATATGATTTTATAGGCCTACTTATTAGACTATTATAGTATTTTTCTCTCTGACACTTCCACTCTATTTCCCTGAGCGGACCCTGGTTATGCTCCTGATCTGGGAAAGATCCAAGCCGGATCTGTTACAGAGTCACCTGCTATCTCTACGTAATCTCTTCAGGCCCACATGTCAAATTCTTCTCTCACCGAGGCCCCATTTTTATACCCCACTACCGAGATAAAGTCCAGCTAAAGGCTCTAAGTGGGCAGTAGTCCAGCTGGCCATGACTTTTCACCCTCTTCTTTAAAGTCACTACTGGTGCCTCAGCATAATGCACAGAACCTCTTCATACAGCATTCCACGAACTGTGTGTAAGTGTGTGTGTGTGTGTTAGTGTGTGAGACAGAGTGAGAGAGCAAGAGTGAGAGGGTGCGCACAGACTCCAGTGCTGCTGAGCCTGCTTTTAGAAAGGGGTCGAGTGACGTGAGCAGTCTCTGGGCTTGCTCCGTGACAGAGTGACCCAGCTGGCATACCAGCTATGTGCTTATAAAAAGCCCACCGTCAGGCAGGCCTGCCTGCCTCTGTTCCCCCACACTGCTAGAGTTTCTCAGCATTACAATGCTCTTGCCCATCTCCCACTTCGGTCCTCTTGTCCATCAGGCTTAGCATTCTAACAACTGTGTGTCTTTCATCCGCATAGAAATGATTTGTGTGACACTTTCCTACTTGCCCACCCACTCCCACTCTCAAATACACACACGCACACATGGCCATCTTGTTACTTTAAGCCATTCTTGACTAATTGTGGTGTGATGGTGGGGTGAGGTCCTGAGGCATCCAAGCAGGTGTCTAAGTGACACGTGCTAAAGAAATGTGCAAGTCATAACCTCGGCCTAAACTCTCTCTCTCTCTCTCTCTCTCGCTCACACACACACACACACACACACACACACACACATACTCCAACCCTCAACCATACAAGCAGAAGCACCTATGAAAATAATTTTACTAGTAATCACTGGTACCGACTGGTACCACTGGTGCCTTCCTATTCGCCCTTCTGTTTTTTTTCCATTAGTTTCTGGAACTTTCCAGTGGCTGCTCACCTGACACTTCTACAAAACCGTCCTTAGTTTTGACGTTTAGCTCCTCGGGTTTGAAGCTGTGCACGTTCACACACACTTTCCAAGGCTCGTCGGGGTTTGGCGTGGGCGAGCTCCGGGGCTCGCTGTACCGTGAGGAGCTGTACATTGTGGGCGAGCCCATGGATGTACGGGGGAACCCCGTTGTGCGCAAGCCACCCGTCCAGGGCGCGTTAAGTCGGGTACTCAATCGCGGCCGTGCCCAGCCAGGCCAGTCCATTGAGAGGTCTTCGGGAAAGGGAATTCCAAAGTCGTCCTCCATAAAGCGGGACGCTAGAGACTGATCTCTGAAAGGATCCCTGGGTCCCCTTTGCCTGTAGAAATCCCCGTCGCCCATGTTGCCACTCCGTGAAAAAAACGGGTACCTTAAAGTTTCGGTATATGAAAAGAAGAAATTAATCCGTTGTTACCAACCAGAGGTAACGGGACTGTTCTCATTACCTTATATTAAAAAACCCAAGAGAAAACCCCACTCTGCGTTCAGTGTGACCGTTCTTGACAACTTCAATGACTTTTTTTCACTTCCAAAAACTTTCTGAGGGGACGACTGACCTTCCGTTTCTGTCAGAGAAAAGATAACTGAGATCAGTAAATAGCAAAGCTGTTTTATAGATCCGCCCGCGTCCGCGTTCACTCTGATGCATAGCAAAGTCCAGAAAGTGCCCGACACAACAGCTGACCGAAGACCCTCCCCTTCCAAGTTTGGACATGGTCGATGTGTCACACTTCCAAAGCAACACTGCATTATACTTCGCACTACCCCCGATGACTCACTTTCTCTTTAATAGAAAACAGCACACCACCTTAATACCGACGGCGGTATTTAACTTAGCTACAGTGATGGGAGCAACATGATGTCACCATTCCGATAAAACAACACAGCTAATGTTGTAAGCGCGCAATGATAACATGTTTACAGATTCAACTTTTTTCAGACTCGACTTTAGTGAGCTTCAGGATTCCTCTGGCTCTCATTCACGGTAATAGCCTACCCAAATAAGCCTGACGTAAACTTAAAAGGATCTGTGATGGTAGCATAACTGAAAAGGGAATGCCATTATTAACCTTGTGTACAGGCTACTACATTTTTATGGGAAACTCATCTAGGGAGAATACGCAATATATAAGTCAGTCACCAACAAATTAAAGAGTCTCGGACTGGTTTGTTTAAGTACATTGATATTTTTTAATCTTGTGAAATTTATCTAATACATCAATTACATTACATTGATTGGCTTATGACCATCTTCAGTCAAACTCTCACCCAGGCCTGGAGCTATGAATTTTCACATGGTGCAATTAAAAAGTTCATCGAAACTGGCTGTTTTCAGAGTCAGATCTTGCATCCAGTCCACTGTCTTTTTCTTGGTGGCACATAAACTTTCCTGTTATTGAGGTAACCAATTATATTTGTGGATGGAGTCGAGCAATTCTGCATTCTCTGCATAATTTGGAAATCAGGCTTACATGTTTTGTTTTGACATAATAGTATTGTTTTACAGTAAAAGTAAAAGTAAAATCAATACCACATGGAACAATATCCTTGTGGTTATAAATTGGATGTCTTAAATGTCTCACATAATAAAAGGTCACCTTCATAATATTCCTTTACTCTATATGCTGTACATAGCTTCTCACATAAAAATCAACTTTCCTTTACTGTTCAAAGAAGGGGAAACAGTGCTATCAGGGCATAAAGACATCTCTTAAGTTTTCCATTATGTCTCTTGGCTCACTTGTGTTCAATCAATTTGTGTAGAGATTAAATTTGTACATTATATTTACAGTGCATAGAGAACATTCTGGTGATGTTCATGTTGTGGGCTGTTGTGCTGCTTAATGGACCCAATGTGTTAGTTGGCCATAAAATAGTACTAATGACACGAGGCCTACCACTGAAAGGGCTACGATAGATTGTGAAATCTGCATTGCTCTTCAGATAATTGGGTCCATGTCCAATTGGGGCCTGAGCTGGAGGAAATAATGCTGCTATTAAGTGTGGTAACCACGCCAGTCATGCCCTAGCTTAGGATTTGGCGTAGTTTTATTGTCCTCTGATGATACTGATGATACAACATATTGAGAAAAATATAACAGCTATGAATCAGATACTTTTGGTATGTACTGTAGAGTTGATTCCATGTAACAGAGGAGTTCCTTTCTAACATGAATGCTCTCACAGTCTATTAAATGTTACACATAATTGCATGTAATTACATAATGGTTAAGAAAAACATTGAAAACACTGCCACCAAGCATTTTTGCCCAAATGTCAGTCATAAATATTAAATGCCTGAATTAATTTCAGTGATTTTCTAAAAAAAAATAAATAAAGAAAGACCTGGGGTTTAGTTAAAATGAAAAAGAGCTATGTTGAATGAACAGGTCAAGCAAACGGAACAATAGCAAATGATATGTGACATACAGTTCATCAGTTTACCAAGAAATGGTAATGAGGTATAAATTAAACACAAATACATGAAATAACAGTGCGTTCAAAATTGCATATCTTGAAAGAAATAGCAATAATGGATCAGTTGCAGACTGAATAAATAGTATGTTTCAACCAATAAATAAATGAATTCTCCTAACTAGATGTGCTATTTAGTATTTTATTTGGGCAATCTGATTGGAGAGCCTGCAAAAGTCTAGAGAGGAGGTTTACACACAATGACTCATGCAATCTGTAAAGTGCTTTTGTCATTTGTATATTGAGCTGTCACCCCACTGCCATGGTGGATTCCCTTGCTGTGTCACTGAGTCCCATCACACAAGAAATACAATTATGTCTGCCAAGCGGTGTGAAAATTCACATTCATTCTCACATATTTTCAGCGGATTGCACTAGATGGTAAGTTAGTGCTTATTAGACTGTCAACGTGGGAGTCTTTTTTGCTGGAAGTCCACAACTTTGACATTTGGACATCCTCAGCAGACGGAAGGTCCTATTTTCATTGACGGGCAAAAAGCAAAACATCAACCCGACAACAGAGGTCTGTCAGGCATGAGCTGATGCTGTTGTGGCATGGGAGCCTCATACTGGCCCATCCATGTTGTTTATGCCTAGGCTTTTGTTCATTGAAAAATTAGATTAATGAATTTGTCATTAATGCTACTATGTGGTAATGCCATTGAACAATGTTGTCTTGAACGTAGAGTTGCATTCACTTTCATTATTGTATAGAGCAGCAGAACGTGCTAGATGTTATATTTTGGAAAAGCTGTCTTGGTGCTTACAATTTTTGACATCAATATGCTTGTTTCCTCTCATTCTGTTGCTGTTTAAGTCATTTTCAACAAAAAAAGTTAATGTAAAACTGCGCATTTAAATTAGTTTTACATTTTAGTCTTTTTTTGATTGCTACCCATTGGTTTGCTTGTCACTCATCAATGAAATTAGAGGTATTCCATCATACCTGGGTGACCTAATCTGTAGGACAGGTCCTTTGAAGAGTACATCACTGTGCTACTATGGCTGACAGACAGGCAGACAGACAGACAGCAGAGCAAGACATATTGTTGGGAAAAAACATATTCACCTATTAAAATTCCATCTCTATGGTCACGATAAGCACAGATTTTACACGGGCCTTATCTGCGCTGTGAGCCAAATCGAATGACCCAGAGTCCATATCTACGGTCATATGCAAATAACGAGCATTTATCTATAATGATCAGATGAAGTATTTAATTTGTTTATTAGGCTAAACCGGCGCTAAAGCAGATCTGTGAATTACCAAACAGCTCACACAGAACCATCGCAGCATCCAGCTGGCCTGGCAAGCGGTTCTGTGCTGGCCCGGATCGGGCCCTCGTCTGGCAGGACTGTTTCCAGCAGTGGGTGCTATCTGGCAAAGCCCACCGGGTTTTGCATCTCGGTGGGGAGCACACATTAGCATGCATTCTAATCAATCTATTGTGTCAGTAACAGATGGGATCCCACTGCGATTCCATCAGTGTATCACCCTTGTGTCTTTGCGTTTTCCTGCACCCCACCACCACCATCGCCGCCGCCGCCGTTGTGGGCTATCAGCTATTATCATATCTGATGACATTTGAATTGTGCTCTTGCATGGGAGATAAATATGTCTGGCATTTGATCTGTGGGTGGATACGTGTGTATTTACCAACGCAGTCAGCAGACTGCTCGTTTGTCAAAGCTGGTATCTACATGTTCGGGATATCGTGCGCTAAAATCTGACAGGGCATTGTTGCCTGTGTTGTTGTTCCAAGTGCCTGGACGCTATCCATAAAAGTGAAGATTGTAGAAAAAAAAAGAGAAAACATAATAAAAAAGAGTCGCAAAGAGTAACATAAACATCACAATACACACAAGTTGCAACTTAGGCTTTGTATTCTAAAGAGAAAAGGTTTAGTTCCTCCCAAAGTTGTGTGCTGAAGGGAGGGAGCAGAGATTTAGAAATTGATCAGGCAAACCATCAATGTCTGTCTTCCTGAAGCACACTTCATACATTAAGCAATATTGTTCCTTTGGCCAGGAAACACAGTCAATAAATAAACAAGGAAATAAATAAACAAAAAATAAATAATAAATAATATAGTACACTAGAAAAAAATCTTTCTAATAACTCCTAAAACATAGTTTGAAATCGTCAGGGTTCTATCGGCCCCACCACCCCTCTAATCATGTTCCGCAGAGCTGAGGGCTGGACTGACGACACTTGGGAGTAGCCTACTAGCAGCTTTGCCCTGTCGCCTCTTCTAGGCTCAATCCTGGGTAGCAGCTCTAGCGACGGCCTCTGCTGTAGCTCCCTAGCGAGTCATAGCTCCTGCTCCTGCTCCTGCTCCTGCTCCGACTCCTGCTGTGTGTCCGGCTCCGAGTGCTGCTCCGGCTTCGGCTGCTCCATACGGAGTCCCAGGACGAGCTACGACTGTAGCTACGGTAACTGGAGTAGCTGCAGCTACGGCTTCTGCTCCTTCTCCTACTCCGACTTCTGCTCCGGCTCCTGCTCCGGCTGTGACTCCGACTGTGGCTGCGGATGATGCCAAAGAGGCTGCCCAGGGAGCAGATGCTGCTGGCACGGCTGCAGGTGGAGGGGCTCGGCCGGTAGTAAGGGATAGGCCTCTTCCTGGCACTGCCACACATCATAAAGAACAACACACAATTCAGTCACACATTAGGGCTCATTATGGAGGACACAAACACACACACACACACACACACACACTTGACTGATTTGAAATGAAGATTGATTCCGTCTCAGGATTATGAAATGTTTTCTAGCGAGAAAGGAGCTTTGTAAAATCACACCTGGTGATTCTGCGAGCTTCCAGGTGACTGGGTGAATCTCTCCTCCTTTTCCGCATAGGGGAGTAGGATTTCCTCCTGCGCCTCTTCTTGCCGCGCTTCGACTGTTTCTCATCAGGACTGCGATCCTTGCTCCATTCTCGCTCCCTTTTGGGCACAACACAAATATAATGCAGACAATGAAACACTACACAGAACATAAGACACTTAAACAGTAGCCTAAACACTGAAAGTTTATTTTTTCTTACTACGTTATACGCTATCTACGCTATCTATTAGTTCTAACTACGTTGATATTTTTACTAGATCATACCATTTGTCAAGTCAAAACTTTTCTTACTTTCATGTCATTTCACGGTGTAAACTTTAAATACATGTATTAGCATATAAATAACACGCTGATAACCTTGACATATTTTCATCAAGCAATCGAAGCTTGGCACGGAAGATATGTCTTTGTGTGTATATTATAAATAAATAAGTGACTTTGATAAGTGAAACTGTTTTGCAATGTTTGGATTCGTAATAAGTGTAGCATGCAATCAGATCCAGTGATGACTAAAGCACACATATTCATCATGACCCATCTCATACATGAGATCCTTTAGATGGAGAGTCATCAGACATTTTGGGACTGTACTCACCTACTGGGCGAGTGTTTGGAGAGTCTGCCGCTGTTCACACTACCATCCCTGGAATCCACAGAGTAAGCAGAGGACCGGGAGTAAGACCTTGAGACCGTCAAAACACAGTCATGTTATGGGAATGGTGTGGAAGTATGAAAATAGTTGTGTACTTAATGACTACAACAACAGAAAATACACACGGCACAGACACATACCCATATACTTAGCCAAGGAGAGAAAATATTTCAAAGTTGTTAGATGATTTATCAGAATCATGTGTAAGAATACAGGGTTGAGAATTGGTTTTACTGTATTGTAGTGTGTGTCCTCAACGGAATTGTATGCCAGAAACATAGAGGTACAGGTAAGTGTGTGTGTGTGTTCAAACATTTTTGATAAATATATAAAATAAAGGTTAGAAATATATACATTTCAATGATATTACTACTAATAATAATATTTGAGTGTAAAACAGCTGTCTGACCTCCTGCCTGAGGACCTGGATGGACTCCTGGAGTAGTAGGATCCTGAGCAGTGTGAGCTGGATGGGGAGCGGCTGGCACTGCTGAAGGACCTGCTCCGGTGCCGCCCTCTCCGGGGCGTCAGGCTGGCACTCAGCGCCCGCGTCTCAGCCTTACTCCCCACTCTGTCAAAGAGGCAACGAGAGGATGACAGCCATCAGAAATACTGGAGAATGGTTGATATAGTGATGATGTAGTGTGCTACAACGTGCTACAATACAGTGAGCCATGATGACTAACATAAAACCAAAACAAGAAAAAGGGCGGACAGAAAAAGGGAAAAAAAGGAGAGAATATTTCCATGGGACAGTTTACAGTAATATAAAACAAGTTAAGGAAAAAGTATATCCAATAGGAAAATAGGAAAGAGAGGTGTACGCAGTGTGAGAGATTATTGGCCCACCTCTTGCGGTGGCAGAGCAAGGAGGAGGAAGATGTGCTCTCTGTCGGCTTGCACAGCGACACGTAGCTGGTCACCGAGTTCCCCGAGTCGGACGCGCTGTCCCCATCCACGCGCCCCAGGGTAGACTTGACCCTGCTGACGTTTGACCTCGAAACGCCAGTTTTAGACGAGGGCGGGGAGGACGTATCATTGCCCGAGTCGTAATCCTGGGGTCCTTTGTTTCGATTGGACAGCGTGTCGTGAAGGATGGTCCGTTTGTGTGCATTCTTACCTCCAGGCTTTGACTGTGAGATCTGCAATCAGACAACAAGATGATGTGGCTTCATTTGAGGAAACATTGGCCACAGGTTTAGCAGCTAGACTACCTTTATGCTTCACTGTGAGCACTCTACAAAAGGCACGTACTTCCCTACAAAACACAGAGAGAATTTTATTTTTTTAGGGGACAGAGAACTTAAGAGAGATAAAAGAAAACATCATGCAAATAGTGTCACATGCGGATAAACTAGGAGAATATCGTGAAACAAATAATCCTACAAAAAGAGAAGGTTCAAACTGAAATTATTTGAAAATAAACATAATAACTGATAAAAACTACAAAGGAAACAAACAATATAGAAACAATAGAATGAAAAGAAAATGTGTAAACTGCTTAATGTTGAAAAGGAGGATAGAGAAGGAACAAAAAGTAACAAAACGCTTATTAAAGTTTTCTGTTTTTGAAGAACATTGAGCAAACATCACAAAATGGGTATGTGTGAAAATGAAAAAGGATTGCAGACAAAGAGATACTCCTTCACTCTAACTAAGGACACCTTCAGAGAGAAAGAAACAAAAGAAAACGACACTTTTCAGCTTTTTTTCCCCTGCAAGAAGAGCTTAAGTATCCTTCAGCGACCTTTAGTTAACCCCTAAGTCTGCGGATGGCATCGACTTACCAATCAAGATTTCCTCCTTAAGTAGGTAAGGTGTAAGAAAAAAGGAAGAGCGGGCAACATAAGTGATTCAGCAGATGTGTAGGTTACAAGAAAAAGACAATATCCCTCTCTTCACACCCAGTGCCTTACCGCCCAGCTTTGGCTTTCAGGCTCCTGTCTATGCTCTTTTAAAGACTTGAAACTCTTGTCTATGCTCTTTTAAAGACTTGAAACTGTTTGAAAATCACTCTTTTCTGTGATCGGTGAAAGGCTGCAAATGTGTCTCTGGTCCAAATAAATCTCCTACAACTATTGTGTTTCTGATGACTGCTGTACTCAACTGAGGATTTTTATTCAATTAACACAATGTATTTTTTGGAACCTAAGAGTTTATTCAATATGTCAAGAACACTGATTTTAAGACTTGATGGATGATATTGATTTTTTTCCCCAGTGTTTTTGGTTTGAATAGGGTGGGATTGCTGTCATTATATGATTTTGTCAAAGACTTGCATGTAGAATTTTTAAAAAATTTCTATTTGCCCTCAGAGCAGAGTCAAAGGATAATCTCAGAGCACTTCTTGACATTTCTCTTCAATAAGCATACCTGTATGTGCATTATCACTTGCTAAAAATAGTATTGGTTTAAAGAAAGGAAGAAAACAAACTAAACACAAAATGCTCTGTATTTTACAGTTCCATACCCACCGATTTTGATTTGTAGATCTTTACTTTTGAAGACAATGTATTGATAAACAACATTTATACAAGGACATACATTAAATTGCTGTTCTAGTCTTGCAAATTACCCATTGGAACTCTTCATTCTCATCTCAAATTATTTGCATTACTCAACAGAAGCAAGAGACGCAGTCATCCAATTTCAACTGGATTAAGTCATGTAACCGCATCACTGTTTAATACTGTCGCCACGGCTCAAGGCATTTAAAGGTTTCAGGTTCTAAGTGTCCAGAGAATTTGCTGCATCGCATCATTGAATTAATTTCAAACACCCAAATTATGAAAAATAAAACCCCTTTCATTTGTCCAGATGGGATTACTGAAAGGGGGGGTGGGGGCTGATAGCATATTTATGGGTATGGGTATGGTACGCATGGAATGCTTCAAAGTACAGTTTGTTGCGTTTCAATTACCAGCTGTAGGTCCCGATTAAAAACATCTGAGAACGTAATTAGCATACTTTAATGATTGCTCGAAAGAAATTAAATGTATTTCACGCTTCAACAAGCACAAAACAATGACTTAACAGAAACACAGTTTCAACTGAGAAACAGCTCTGGCCAGAAAGTAAGGTGGGGTTGGGGGTATCTGTTGTCTGTACTTTTCACATCCTGGGACAAAATGTCTTTTCCAAAGGCATCTTTGATGACTAAGGGTGACTTTGCATTAATTTTTTCTTCACAAAATTTATATCACACAGAAGTATGTGAGGTCTTAAATAAAAATGAATGTTGCCAATGACCTGAATTTGTCAGACAATTAATGAAAACTTTAGTCTCTAATAAAGCTGTTATTTCAGGACAGCTGAGTACACCAACCCATATATTGGCCTAATGAATATATAACATGTGTCGGCCTTAACGGTTCTAGGCTGCTGGACCAGGCTTTTTCATTTAACTTCAGTCTAGAGGTATTTTTTGCCCTCAGCGGCACCTTCCAGGCAGCACTACCTGTAAGACCCTAACCTACAATACCTAACCAACCCTCACCCTAACCCTAGATTTGGTGGTTGGAGGGGTGGTAGTGCCTTGAAGGCAGCGCTGCCTGGATGCCCCGTTGAGGGCAGGAAAGACTAAAATTCAGTCTAGACACTCTGGGCACCCTGTTTAAGCTTCAAATCTATAGGTTCTGCCTTCAATTTGTATTCACTATTTGGATTCTAAGAAATCTAGTCGCAGAAACCCATCTCTTTGGAGAGTACACAAACTAATACTAAAACAAAATACAATGCTAAAGCGAAATGCAATATTTAGCGTTGGTACTAGGTGGCGTAATCCTAGCTATCACCCATGATTGTGTGTCATGTTTTGTGTGTGCATGTGTGTATGGGTGTCTGCATGTGTGCTCACAGTACACCTGATATGATGAGAGAAATTCTGAGGAAAACCCATTTCTTTTTCATCAGCAATGTACACAATACCACCTCTACATATTATATCCTATCTCTGGAGTGGGTGGACTGAGCTCTAAAGCTGAGGTTTGCGTCACTCAATGTCAAAGTGAACTAATTTCTCTCTCTCTCTCTCTCTCTCTCTCTCTCTCTCTCTCTCTCTCTCTCTCTCCGCTTGTCTTTCTTCCTATCCCTCTCTTTCTAGCCCATTTGTCTTCCCCTCACTCTCTCTGGCCTGGTTTCTTTGGCCTTGACCAGTGCTCCGAAGGTGAGCCATTTGGCTGGCTGTCGGTGACACTTACGGTGCTGTCCGAGGCAGTGCAGCTGAAATGTGGGGGCGTTTTACTGGCTAACTTGACTGCTGTCCCCCAGTCTAAAGCTCTTTGGTCGGCTTCCAGATGGCGGGCATCCCCGAGGCCGGCTGCGTTCGGCTGGAATGGATCTGATGCATGGAGATGTTGCCTGGAGACACAGTCAAAGGACAGTTGGATTGATTAGTGATGGATAGGTTTTTTTTTGTGATTTATAAGACTGTTTGCATTTTATTGACTGTTTGATTGACCGATTGAGCGTTTTAGCAAACATTTATGGAATAAAACATTTTCAGAAAGCTGTTGAGAAGAGCCAAAGATGATTTGAGGATTTACCTTTCATTACTGATTATGTAATTCTAACACATTGGTTTTGTTTTTGCTCAACATTCACATAGATCATTTCAACATGGCTTTGTCACTTGTCATATTGCTTATCCATCAGTATGCATAACACTAAGACAAAGCCTGGAAGTTAAGGCAGAGGAACAGAGGAATGTGGGGATCATGGCACTCTTTGACACCTAGCGGAACGCCACCTGGCTTGCCCTTCAGAGGGCTTTGGAGTGGGGAGGGAATGAAGGAGGTGTGGGATCAGAGAGAGCCTAATCCAGCAGTTTGAAGGGGGGGGGGGGGATTGGCTGAACCCATCCAGGCACCAGCCTCAGGAAATGGGAGAGGGTTCAAACATCCTCTCTGCACTGCCATGCCTTGGTGAAGCGAGAATCGAGCGTCAACGAGGGTAAGGTGTGCCAAGGGCCCATGGCTGTGGCTTGGCAGGGGGTAAGAGTGCAGAGAGCACGCCATCTTCACCAGTAGCACACGATGAAACAGTGGGGTTTTGTGAGAGTGGAAGAAAACATCTAAGATCTTTCCTGCTCAACAAGTCTCTCTCTTATTCTCTCTCTCTCTCTCTCTCTCTCTCTCTCTCTCTCTCTCTCTCTCTCTCTCTCTCTGTCTCCCTCTGAAGAAGAAGTCAGTGCCAAACCACCCCACTCCCTGTCTCACTCTCACCCAAAAATAGCCGGGACACTTGGCTCCCACCCACCAACCAGAGTGAGAGGAGAGATTGCTTTTTATGCCGTGAGGACGTACGCAGCCATCATGAGAGCGTAGGAAAAAAGGCAATTTAATTTGTAATTGTTTGCTGGAGGGTAACGCCAACCCTGAGAATGTGAGATGACTGTGTTGTTCCTGTGCTCTGTGTTCTCCTAGCTCTGGCTTAGGGGTCGGGGTTAGCGTTACAGACGCTAACCATCCAGCAGGGCCGTCTCTTTAATGGCTTCCTCAACCACATAACCCTGGGAAACTCACTGCATAATGTAGAGATCAAAGGAGGATTCAAAGGCAATCAGCTCTCTGCTTTAAATCATTTCATTTCCAAGCATGAGTAGCAGCCTCTCCACTGCTGAAAAAGGCTTATCCTTGGATGAATGGATGAGTGAGTGAGAATATGAATGAATGAATGAATGAAAGAATGAATGAGTCTCATTTCACTCTTACTAGAACTTCTATCGTTTTACAGGATGCCAAAACAGCTTATGGTAGCAGTGTCAGTTGCACGACAATTGATGTTTATCTCACAATTTGAACAATCTCAAGACAGAGATGATACACTTAAGAGTCTCCTATGAAAGTTTTTGAAAACTACAGCAGGTTTCATGGATTTTTAAGCTAATTTACCATCTTGTAGTTGCTTCACGGATTAACAGCACTTGCAATACGACAACGCAGCCCTAATGTAAAAGGAAACCAAAGCTGTCTTTTGAAGATTGTGAAGTCAACATAACTCTTTGAAAATGATTGCCTGGTTCCAATTCTTTGGTTTGAAAACAAATCCATTGTATTGGTGAGAATTTAGGATGTTAGTGCTCGTGAACTCACTTGTAAGGAATTTGAAAATGAAATGGTTCTCATCCTGTAAAGAAATCCACATGCACTGGTACAAATTTTGGATGGGGATTAGAGGAACTCCTGTAGTGACAACCACCCCTGAAGTTGCAAACGTGCTGCTATAGTAGGCTACTGTATGTGGCACTTTCTTGGCATATTTTTTTTATTTTGGTTCGGCTTTGCATTCAGTTGGACTGTATTTAAATGGAGCAGGCCCACGGACTACAGCATAGGGATGCTTCTTCACATTGTGCTCAAGGTCTCTTACGCATACTATACATGGCCCCTTTAAAGTGAGGGGGGTTTCCCAGACTCTCCCTAGCACTGCTCTCCAATACTAATAGAGCTGTAGTCTAGTGGTGGGGCTGCTGCTGCTGCTGCTGCTGCTGGCTAATGTGTCATTGGCATTCAGGTCTCTGTAGTGATGGGTGGCCCAGCTCTGCCATGGGCTGGGAGGAGCTGATAAGCCTGAGTCACCTCCACTCTATCAGTCATCTAGGAGGAGGACGAGGAGGAGGAAGAGCAGGAGGAAGAGGAAGAGGAGGAGGAATACTCTCACTACAACCCTGATGGACTGTGCAAAGCTCTCTGTCACAGTGTCGTGTGTGTGTGTGTGTGTGTGTGCGTACATAAAAGGCTAAGTGTGTGTGTGTGTGTGTGTGTGTGTGTGTGTGTGTGTGTGCGCGTGCGTTTATCGACTATGTAGATGCTTTTGTCTGAGTATTTGTGCATGTATGTGTGTGTGTATTGCCTATGACTATAGCACATGGTTATCAATTTGTGTTCCTCTGCCTGCATGCATATCTGAATGCATATGAGGTGTGTTCAGATGCAAAACACTGTAAGTACATTTGACATGAATTTACATAGCTAAATATATTTATATCTTTTATTATAATTGTCTTTATTATAAACTCAACTCCGGTTGGACTCTTTTCACTTGTTTTTACATTATAGTAATATTTAAATTGCACTTTGATTAGACCTGTTTAGAATTTCAAATTATTACAACTCAATTTTTGCATATTTTCTGAAAACAGACTTAGAGGGTTTTATCTGAAGTCCCCATAATGTGTGTGTGTGTGTGTGTGTGTGTGTGTGTGTGTGTGTGTGTGTGTGTGTGTGTGTGTGTTTGTATGCGTCACTCTCTCATCTCCATCTTCCTATATCTGATCTTTAGCATTTCCATGTGTCTGCATTTCTTGCTGCTCTGACTGTCTTGTCCTTTCTCCCCCTTGTCAAATCCACCTTCCGATGTCTGTTCTCTATCACTCTCTCATCTCTGTACTCTGTCTTTCACCTGGCGCCGCCTCTCCGTCTTCTCCTCCCGGCTAACTGATCTCTGTCTCCACGGACCCCGGAGCAGACCTTGTCAAGTACATCGAGAATTCTCAAAGTTTTCGCCGCTCTCTCTGATCAGATGAGACGTTTTGTATGGTTGATACGGTTATGACCATCTGGCTAGTTAATATTTTAGGCTTCCTATGCAGCCTAGCAGTGGCAGCTGTGCAGTCTGCATGTGATGAAACACTGACTTAAAAACCAGCTGGGGAAACATCATTGCTGTGTTAACAACAAGATTACAGAGGTTAAAGAGACAAGTGTGTCTGTGTGCTGGTCAATGTCTCTGTTCTGATTGCCTTTAACTAGTGAACTCATGCTAGTAACAGATCAGATGCTATTATAGATCAGCTGCTACTGTTGGTTGGTTGGTTTCCCAACCGTCTCTGGTCGTGTGTTGTTGAGTTGCCATGGAAATGATCCATTGTGTCCTGAGCCAGTTTGTCATGGCAGACAGACTAAATGGCCACAGGTGTTTGGCCTGTGCCAAGTCCTCTTCATTTGTTGTTGGGCAACACTTGTCGTCTGGACCATAATTTCACCTTCACTCTCTTTCTCTGCCTCTACCTCTCTGTTTCTTCACCATTCTTTCTGTCACGCTCTTTTTGCTCTTCCTCTAAATCTCCCAATCTACAGTCCTACACTCCCTCCCTCCACCTCTGTTTCTTTCATACCTCATCTCTCTTTCTCTCTCTCTCTATCTCTCTCCCCCTTCATATCTCTCTGTCTTTCTCTGTTCCTCTCTCTCTCTCTATCTCTCCCCCCCCAACTCCCCCACTCTCTTACCTGCTGTCAGTGCTGGATGTATTCCAGGCGGACCCCTCGGCACCTGACCTCACGTGCCGTCGTCTCCGGTGTGTGTGGCTCCGTGACCTGCACAGCAAGTGACACAGCCAGGAGGGACAGAGCGAGAGAGAGAGAGAGAGAGAGAGAGAGAGAGAGAGAGAGAGAGAGAGAGAGAGAGAGAGAGAGAGAGAGAGAAATATATGACCTCAAAAAAGACCAGTAAATAGACAAATAATAACAAAGTAAATGAGTGCACTGCTGAAGCATTTGCAATCATTGACTAGCCAGGCTGTTGTTTTGAACGGAAGCAGTTTCTTTAGGTTACATTCAACAGCATTGATCAGAGTTTTCTGTTAAACATGACCAACACATTCTGTGTAAAATCTCCTATAAAGGAAAGGGCTACCTGAATGTAAATGGCCACAAGCGCAGGGAGTGTTTACATAAGTAAGAGACTGTTCACCTTGATAACGTTTGCAGTGGCATTTCCACCGACAGAGACAGAAATAGAGACAGCCAAAGGCCAGGGGGAGAGAGAGGCAGAGAGGGTGGCATTTTTGTAGAGAACGAATGAACACACACACACACACACACACACACACACACACACACACACACACACACACACACACAGCTCCTGAAAGTGTGCTGGCTGTAGAACACTGTACAGTAGTTCACCTCAGCAGAGCTTTAAGTGAAGCCTGTTCAGGGCATGAAATTGCTTTATGTTTCTCTTTCTCTCACACTTTCACTCTCACTAGTATTCTCTGTCTGTGTCTCTCATACACACACACACACACACGGACATACACACACACACACACACACACACACACACACACACACACACACACACATACACACACACACCAAGAGAGAAAACGTCTGTCCAGCAGGCCCCTGTGTTATCTGAAGAATTCCATTCTACTGCAGAAGCACTGGCTAGAGACCACAGAGAGAGAGAGAGAGAGAGAGAGAGAGAGAGAGAGAGAGAGAGAGAGAGAGAGAGTGCTCTGTGTGCCATTAAACTACTGCTATAATCTTGACAGCGATTGTTTGGCAGACAGTTGTGAGTGGGGCCTGGGAGAGGGGAAAGCGAGAGAAAGAAAGTGATAGAGAAGAAGAGAGAGAAAGAAAGGGATAGAGAGAGGGAGAAGAGAGGGGGCTGTTCCACACTACAGCTGGGACAGTTAAACATTAAAAGAGACATACAGTACTTGGCCAGAATTTCTGTTCCCCAGCACAGCCCTTGTTATAGCGTAACGACACCATTAAGTATTGTACTCTAGGTGCTGGACAAGGCAGAGCCAGTGCACTGGCACACTGTGCTTGCATATCAACAAGCTTACAGCAGGGAGTGGGGAGGGGGTGGGGTGTAGAGTCAAGGTAATGGGACTGGATACTGAAATACAATACATACATGTGTTCCATCAATTAAAAGGTATTGATAAAGCTGATTGATAAAGTTCATAGAATACTTTGTTTGGAGATATCCTGGCTCTAGTTGTCTTTTTTTGTGCTAATTTCAAGACATTTTATTGACATCATGTCAAAAATACACAGTTTCTTCACATTTAGTTGCTGTTTCTATGTTTTAACCAAGAAGAACCAAACACAACTAGAATAGCCAAACTCCAAACCCAAACGAAGGAGAGAGAAGTTGTCATTACAAACCTTTTTTTGTGCTTTCTCTCCTCCTTCCTCTTACGTTTGGGGGTGGAAGAGCTGCAGAATCAATAACATTGGTTTAGAACACACAAATGTACAGAACTTGCATATACTGGTAATGTACAATAATTTGTACACTGCAACAAAGTAATAGAAACATACCTGTGCCTTCTCTTTTTTGATGCAGTTCTAGGAGATAAAACACAAAGATATTTTTCTTAGAGAAGGCCACTAGTGTAATTTCCAAAAACAATCCCCAATCCCTAATCCCAAAGCAACCTAAAATACACACACATGTAGACTACCTTGGGTCATCCAAGGTAGTCTACACGTAGTATATTAGAATGTCTTGCTAAAAGCTTGCCTGCCTCTTATTTCTGCCAACCTTTTAGTGAATCAGATCTGATTGTAATTAGCACAACTCTTATAATTGTAATTAGCACAACTCTCAGTCACCTGTGCGCCTGTACCAAATACACCCATTAGAAACACTAGAAACATGGAGGTGAAGTTTCCCAGCTAATGCCCTGGGCAGTCCCCATGCAGTGCTGGTTACCTGTGCTGCTTTCTCTTCTTGGAGCTCTTCTTCTTCTTCTTCCTCCTCCTCACTGGCGAGGGGCTGTGGGATGGAGCCCTGTGAAAAACAACAACAACAATAAATTTGTGCACTTACCTCTCTAACCTCTGCTCTCAAACACGTCTTTGTGATTTGATTACAGAGATAGTAGAGCTATGTTTGAGTGCTGCAGTTTTTTCAAGCCCATTAGATCTCGGAAAGAGATTCAGAGAGTTGCACAGCAGCGGCCGGCTAGACACTGTCACCTCTGTGAGCAGCCATTCATCTCCGGCACTGACCTCTCCCGCCTCCTCTTGCGCTCTGACTTCTTCTTCTTCTTCTTCCTCTTTGGCCGGGGGCAAAGGTCATCATCAAAAGATCCACTGGCAGAGGAAGAGAGGAAAAAAGGAGGTATATTGATTGCGCTGCAGGTCTTTTCTCCCTTAAGGATGTTATGGCTTTTGCCTCAAAGAGCAATTTCGACCCAGGTGATGTTTACTGTACAGTGAGTATCTGGTAACTTGAGAGTTTATAATAAATAGTGCTTATGTAACTGACACTTCACATTTACTGTATCTATTGAGCTGGCACTTACTGAGGAAAACTAACATTACAGCTGCCGTGGAAAAGGTGACATACTGTATGATGACAATATGAATCCCTCCATGATCACCTTTCCTGACTTTATACAGATATCATGCAGGTCATATAAACAGATATCATAGGTTAGTGATAGACAGATATCACACAGGTCATGCAGACAGATATCATACATGTTAGCAATACATGCAGGTTAGTCAGACACATAATGGATTTATTCGGAGTGTTGTTTTACAGTGCTAAGTGTTATAGCCACAACAATGACCGAATTTCGTGCAACGCAGACTGAGATAGCAAAACGGCAGCTAACAGTAACAAAAGCGGGCATATCAAAACGAAACCTAATCGATTTGGTTTTGTTTTGACATGCCCCATTCTGTTAGCGTTAGCTGCCATTTCGTCAAGTCGAAATTCGATCATTATGTAGGCTATCAATAGGACTTAGTACTGTAAAACAGCAGGCCTACAGTATGTGTTGATTCACGTCAGATTATTGCTATAAGCTACAAGCTATGCATGGAAGTGATGTAATAAAAAATGGGGTTTATGGTATAGGCTGCTTCAGGATTTTAATTGGATCATGTTAATTAAAGAATTAAGAAATGGGTCATCATATTGGAAAAAAAGTGTGTGAACAGGCTATTTGATTTTGGGGGCAACAAAAAGGAGAGGCAACAATTTTTCTGCACACCTTTACCAAAGCAATATCTGCTTCTCTTCAAAAGAGCAACAGGTTACCCAACAACATTATCCACATTATTCACAGCCATAGCTTGTCTGGATTTCTGTTCAGCGTTTGTATTCATCTGTGGTTTATGATGCAGGTAGAGTATTTGTGCTGTGCTATAAGCCCACTTCATTGCACTAAGTCTGCTGAGCCAGCTTTTAAAGGTAGCTAGGCCTATTTGATGTTGATAGAATGACCACATACTCAAGAGTCCACTGCCAATGGCTAATACGCCTGACTTTCTCTTCTAAGCCCCTTAAAATTGGCCTTTCAGGTAGACAGGGAGAGAGACTGAGGGAGAGAGAGAGAGAGAGGGGGCAGAGAAAGAGAGAAGAGGAGAGGAGGAATGAAAAAGATAGAGAGAGAGAGAGAGAGAGAGAGAGAGAGAGAGAGAGAGAGAGAGAGAGAGAGAGAGAGAGAGAGAGAGAGAGAAATGTTTAGAGGGGAGGAGGGACCTTCAGCAATTCATTTGGGTGGCATCACTGGCACAGTAATGAGGTCTAAAATGAGCATTATCACTAAAACTGGAGAGGGTGTTTGGAGGAGATTAAATTAGAGGGCTTCCGTGAGGTAGGCGTCAAGCCCGCCGCCGCCGCCATGTGCGTCTCTACAGCAGGACTCTGGCACTGACAGAAATCTGCTGCTAAATGCTGTCAGCACTGGCAGGGGAAAAACACACTGACGAGTCCCAATGAGCCCAGCTCTCTGACACCTTATTATTCCAAAGGTAAAGGAGGTATATATACACACAATATATACAGTGCATGTGGGCTGCTCATTAGACCAACACAAGAATATATACTATGAATAATAATAATACCAGGAAGATAAAGCTTTTAAAAAAAAATGTGTGTGTGTGTGTGTGTGTGTGTGTGTGTGTGTGTGTGTGTGTGTGTGTGTGTTTGTGTTTGTGTGTGTAAATTCATGGCTGTCTTGTAACGATTCTGTGCAAATGTGTGTGTATGTGAAGGGGAGATAGGATAGGGAGGGCAATTTGACCTTCAAAAACTATCAAGAGGAATGTTATTGTGTAATTGATTTGATATTACCTGAGGAGCTTTTTAATGCTCCTAGACATTTCTCAGCCCCCATCAAAGCATCACAGCAAAGCACAGAGAGGCTGCTAAGCCACAGAGAAACGCTGATTTGATTTGACTGTGATTAATACAGTGTTATTTAGAGAAAAGATGGTCTTGATTGTCTTAAAATGTAAACACAATAAAAAAATTTTAAATGCTTTGAATTTCTTGTTCAGCTATTTTTTTCTGGCTGTAACCTATAAACATAAACAAGCTGTTGCTGAAGAGTGTATGTGTAAAACAAACATAAAAAAATAACTGTGGATAACATTAATATTGATGACAAAGCATGCTAAAAGTCTTTTATAGGGCTATAATTAATAGGACACAGTTATTGGTCAGACTGCATGTGGTGTGTGTGGAGTTTATTGGTTGTTCTTTTACTGCTAGACTAGCCACTGACACACAACAACACACAGCCCACTTCACACAAGTGCCAGTCCATTATTATAGGAGCACAGAACTGTGTGTGAAAGACTGGGCACATAGACACTCCTGCCGCTACTTACACTGAGTGTGTGAAAGACTCGGCACATACACACTACTGACACTGAGTGTGTGAAAGACTCGGCACACAGACACTACTGATATTACTGAAACTGAGTGTGTGAAAGTCCAGTTGGGTGTGTTCCACAGGTCAAACTGAAAACATAAAATAGATTTTCTGATTCATCCTGATATATAATATTCAATGCTAAAAGCTGCTAACAATACTGAGCCCGACCTTAAATATTAAC
The DNA here is from genome assembly GCA_027497455.2 of Sardinella longiceps. Lineage (NCBI taxonomy): Eukaryota > Metazoa > Chordata > Actinopteri > Clupeiformes > Clupeidae > Sardinella > Sardinella longiceps. The sequence continues at coordinate 23,842,259 of JAODXP020000019.1, forward strand.
GATGTCTTTTTTTAATGATAATGATTAAATAAAGGTGAAACGTTCACCTTCATTAGGTGAGGAGATGATTGGCTGGCTATGCAACCTTAATGCAGCTCCGCACTGTTAGCCAGGCATCTCCCCCCTGGCCCTTGTGAAAGTCGTGTACTATATTAATGTCGAGTATTTGCACAGCCATGTGAAAAAACGACTGCAGCGTCTACTGCGTTCTTTTTGTTCCGTGCCCATATTATGAGAGGTTTAATTGCCCATGCTATTTAAATCATGCCATTTCATGCGTCCCTGCTTTATGACCTATGATAGTCTCCCATGGTCCGTGTCACATCTGGCCCAGGCCTGCAGCGGATCCGCTCCGGAGTCCCTCCGTGTCGCAGACGTCTCAGAAGCTAATTGGCTGTGACATCTCTGCACCTTCCGCAGACTTCTAGATGGCTTGCCCTGATGAGCCGCATATGACCATAATTACTGAGTGGCAATAAAAATCAGCCAATCAGATTTGATTAGCACTATGGCTAGGTAAGGGGCATGGTTATAACACTGCACTTAACTTACAACTTACAACACTTTTTGGACATATGCATTGTCCATGTTCGCCATGGTTCTGTACAATACTATAGATAGGCTTGGAGCATATACCATAGCTCTGCAACTATAAGCAACTGAAGAGTGCGACGATATTGTGAAAAAGACCATTCTTTTGATCTGGGTGTATGTGGATGGTCATCTTCTGCACTTCCTAGTCTATTGAACTGTCCTTTCTTTCATCAAAGTGCCTGTAAGCTCTGATCCATTCTCCCAGGAAGCACCTAAGAGACACTGATGTGAGTGGCCGGGATGTAAGCGTGTGTGTAAATTTAAATAAAACACAGAGGTCAGACAGGCGATTGCCCTCTTGTTCGCTGCAATTTAGTGCGCCTCCGCTGAGCTAATTGAGTTGCTTGCGAATCTCGAGCCCGAGCAAGTCTGTGGGCTGAATGTGGACGGGGATTTATAATCGGCACAAAGGAGCGCAGGCAGCATCTGACAGAGAAAAATGTCGCTGTGGATCAAAAGCTGCCCTTTCATCTCTCTAATCCTCTCAAATTCGCCAGCCATCTGACTTGTGATGTTTTTCAGGATAACCTTCACATTAAAGTCTCAGAGGCCGTCAGTCGATGTTGCTATGAGTTTTCTTTCCCTTCTGTGTGTCCTCACCAAACAGATCAAACAGAGAGAGGTGATGATCAATTTCTTCTCAAAGGCACTGCTTGTATGTTTTTAGGTAGAGCTTTTAGAAGAGCTATAACATGGATGTTTGTACTGTGCTGCTTTTCTATCAACGTCCAGGTCACCGTTAAAAAAAATAAATAAATAAAAAATCTCACCACACAATGGATTTCTCCTAATTACCTTTGAAAACATCAGAACAGATCCCTGTCCCAAGATGGAAAAGTACCTTTGGTCTAGTGCCTAGGGCCTTCCTCTGTCTGTGCTGTAAAAAGTGTGCTAGGCTAAGCGCTAATGGTGGTGGAGGAGGAGGAGAGAGCATGCAGGGCCACTGGTGGTTGAAACACATTAAAGCTGATTAGAGACAAAGCCTGCACTCCTCTTGCTAATTACAAAACTTTGTCACTCATTAGGCGGTTGGTCCTCCTCCACAGTCCCTGGTCCAGCGCCTACTGCCTCTGGTCTGCTCCCCTGTGCTGCTGCAGCTGCTGCTGTCTGATGACTGGACTGGGCTGACTGGTGGTGTTGGGCCCCTCAGGCAGCCCTGCTGTTTCTTTACAAGCCCTACATCCCTGTGCCTCAGAGTCTGAGTCAGTGTGCACATCTCTACTTATTGGCAATAATACACTGATTGCCACCAAACACACACACACACACACACACACACACACACACACACACACACACACACACACACACACACACACACACACACACACACACACACACCTATTAAGGTGATTAATATGGGCCCACGGATGTAACCTCTGTCATGTTGATTAGCTTTATTTTATTCGTTCTGCTCTGCTTTATTGTTTTTTTCTGCTTTATTCTCCTGCTAGTAATATCTCCTTTTTCAGCGTTAACACCCCTGCTTGGCAGATTTCTGTGAACTGTTCAGCTATTGAAGATGAGCCAGGCTGAGTTCAATATAAAATCTGCAAAAAAAGCCTAAAAATGTTTTTTAAGTTGTAATCCCACTGGAACTGAGTGAGGCAAACAAAAATTTTAAAGAATAACACCTTGTTTTTTCAGTATGAGATTAAAATTATAACTCCTAGTTTCTGCAGTGTTGGATTAAATTATAACCCAGAGCCACGTCAAATCAAATTTAGACATCACAGCCAGGCCACATCAGCAAAGTGCTATCATTTCTCTCCTTGTCTTCTCGAGAATCACAAGTCACAAATTGGTTGGTGGAATACATTTGTGTCCTTAAAGAGATACCCCACAATATTTCAACCCTAGCCCTGTTGATTGAGCTTACTGTGTGCTGTTGGTAGGAAAAAGAACTAGAGAATTTGGTAATCGGCAAAATGGAGAACAGACAGATAAAGCTAACTTTCACTTACATTTTTCTTGGCAACATTCCGTTAACGGCAGCTACCAGTTCACTATTTGGTCTATGTTACGTATCTTTTTTTTTTTCACCAACAGCACTCAGTGACCTGGAACCCCAACATGAATACTGCAACATAAATGCCATTATAATCGTCTTCATGTCATGCAACAAGATTTCTGTTTCAAGAGGCTTGGTGATTAGCTCCGGATGCAAATAGGCAGAAAGGCCACTGGTTCAAGTGGGGCTCTCTCTCTCTCTGCCTTCAATCAAAGGGCCCTTGAGGAAGATGCTGCATTTACACCGCTAGACTTTTTTAGTGAGAGTTTCATCCCCAGTTTTTGAAACAAGGACTCATGCATGAATGAGATAACTGACTATATGCGAGAGAAATGCAGTATTTTAATTAGTCTGTTTCCAGTTTCAGGCCTATTCAAATTCTCAAAATGGTAAAAAAAAAAAAAAATATGTATGGATGCTTTATACATGTATGGACAGTGGACACAGTGCATTCTGTAGAGTTCAGTAGATTAAACAGTGTCCACTACTCCCAGTGCAGTTCTATAGTGTGTGAGTGCCCTGTGCGCTGTGGGAATGTCTTGTGTGTTATTTCTGAGGAGCCTGCACGTTCAGCATCACTGATCTGTGTGTGCTTTTAGCCCTCCGCTGCTCGGCCTGACCAACCACTGTGACCTTGCGCTCCAAGCTGTGGCTAACATGCGTCTAATGGCCGCCATTACTTCAGCTGTCACATATGGAGGTGAAGGGCGACCCCAGAGAGACTGGACAAGTCCAGCAGACCCAGAGCAGAAAAACACAAGTGTGCATATGTGCCTTTAAACTCTACTTGAAGTTTCAAGGCTTCTGTCAACATAAACAGCGGGTTGTGTTCCCTTGATGGATCAAAGGTGATTGATTGATGCATGATAAATGGTGGGCGGACCCTAGGTGTGCCTGTCTATCTCTCCTCCAATACAGAGTGGTTTTGATCCTAGACTGTATACAGAATGTTTTTGATGTAGCCTGACTGTGGAGGTTTTGAAACTCAAATGTGCCATGTTGAGGCTTAAGATGCTGATAGCACTTCAGACGACGATCAAATGCCTGTATGTGTACGTGTGTGAATATGTCAGCAGGGGAGTGTGTGTGTGTGTGTGTGTGTGTGTGTGTGTGTGTGTGTGTGTGTGTGTGTGTGTGTGTGTGTGTGTGTGTGTGTGTAGAGAGAGAGAGAGAGAGAGAGAGAGAGAGAGAGAGAGAGAGAGAGAGAGTGTGTGTGTGTGTGTGTGTGTGTGTGTGTGTGTGTGTGTGTGTGTGTGTGTGTGTGTGTGTGTGTGTGTGTGATTGTGTGCATTTTACATATCCAAGGCTGCTTCCAGCTGTGGCTGTTTGTGGCGCACACTTTGAAGGCACAAGAGGAGGCCCAGTACTGGGGTAAATCCAGCAGTGTTGATCTCCTGGCCGTCCTCGCGCTCACCTGTGTGCTTTTATTGGCTGTGTGAATGTGAAGCGCTTAGTGGCGGCAAGACGGCAGGAGGAGGCCAAGCTCAGCTCCTCTTTAAATTCTCAACATCACCTTTATGTTTACACTGCACAAAGCAGATAAGACTGTTTACATTCGCTTCAGAACAGATGCCGTTCGTTTCTCTCTCCCCTCATGCTTTTTACAGCGTGACCCAAATATCAAAGTGCATGTGTGTTTTTATTTCTTTTCTTTCCTTTTTAAAATGGAGATTTCTGACATTGTTTAGGGGGTTGGGCTGTTTCGTAAAGAAAAAAAAGGATCAAACTGTTCTGCGACTTTGAAAAATGTTCTCCAAGTAATTTCTTTCCAGACCTTAACTCACTATGAGTATTTATTTATTTATTTATTTATTTAGTTTAGTTCCTGACACCATCTAATATTAGAGTGCTTTTCGTACTGTAAAGGTCCGTGGAGGGTAAGGATGGACATGCAGACTTAAAATTACTCACATATATGTACTACTGGAATGTATTTGTATGCAGTAAGTAGTATCAGACACATTGAGAAAGATGCACAGGAAATTCAAATTCAAACTCTCTGCATTTCATCCTGTTTGTTCTCATTAATCATGTCACCAGTTACAGTATCTCATTATCATGATAAGAACTCCCAACAGTATATGGTTGGGCCAGAGAGAATCTGGATTAGTGTTATGCAGTGAGAAGGTGTTGTGTTCTCACCTGCGTGTGCGGTGATGGCTGCGGTGCTTACGGCCTCTCTTTTTGCCACGCCCGTTGTGCTGTTTGGCAACCGCTGCAACCGTCTCCCCGGGCTCCTCTTTCCTCTCGCTCGCTTTGGGAGGGAGAGAGACGGACGTGTCAGACCTGCAAAGACATCCAAAAAAGGAAACCTTGGTTTTCTACTAGTTAAGAAAATGACAGCTATTTCAAAAGAACACTTAGCAAGGGCAACGCTTTTGATTTTCTTGACAAAAAGTTGAATTCTGCCAAATATCCTTTCAGGTGTTGTGTTCTTTGCTGTCGTTTCTTTCTTTCCTTCAACAAAAACTGTAGAGGTCAGGTGTAGCCGTCTGTAGTGGTGTGTCAGAGGAAAGTGCTTATTTACAGTGCATGCCTCAGTGGCTCAGACACACTGGTCATCAATTTGCATCTCAAGGTTGTCAAGCACGTCAATGCAAGGGCATCCATCGCTGAGGACTGAATGCCACTGAAGAACACCTTGAGGTTTTCTATTATCCATATTTCCCTCTTTTCTTCTTTCAGTTCTGAGCTCGATTTTTCATGTGATTGCTTTGATAGCTTTCTTGTGCTTTGCGTATTGATAAGTGCAACCTTTACCAGCCTTAATAATTAAATAATCATTGAGAGTATACTGTACAATCAGATCCTAACCATGCCGTGCCATTTAGGAGATTTCAATTCAAATTCCATAGTATGTAAGCTATTGTGGTTACAGTACTGTATGCTATACCCTGGAACATCACATAGAGGTGTTGTACAGTTGAATAACTAGAGAAGTAGTGCCCAAATTGACTATGTAGCAGATCTCAAGAACCTCACTCGTCAACTAGAGAAAAAAATAAATAAATCAAATTGCCAGTCAACGTGTATGTATGCTGAATGAAACTCAATTTCGTCTGAATGTAATAAGATTAATAAGATTAATTAAAAAAGATTAATATGTAAGTTTTAAATGCATGATGTTAACCCTGAAATATTTAGTAAAAAATTTTGTAGGCCTAATTAATTTTTAATAAATGAACATTTGTGGATGGACTGAGAAGTCTGTCTAATCTATGGTATTAATTGTGTTCACAAGCTTAAACAGTGCAGTGTAAAGTAACTGGTGTGGGTATTGGCCAGTAGGCTCTGTTGTAGTGCGCTGCTGTCATTTCTCTTGACCAGAGCCAAGGCTCACTTTCTGGAGGCACCCGAGGTGAAAAAACGCAATTACACAGAATTAATATTTTGAACGTGCGTGTGCATAATTCCATACTTATTAAATTTATAATGAAACAGGTTGCTTGAAATGTTTCCCTGAGGGTGGCTGAATTGGGAGCCTCCACAATTAGCCATGTAGCAACACAGCTTGGCACTATGCCTTAGTTTAAGATGTACAGCTTGATTTAAAGAGCAATTTTCTCCTAGCATAACGAAACCTAGGCTGCATGAGCAAACCGAAAAAGAGTGTCTGCATAGCTGTGCAATATTTTGCATACTGCTTTAATGATCACTTATCCATCTTTCTCTCTCTCTTTTCAGCTTCCTCTCCCTCTCTTGCCCTCTCTCTCACCCCCCTCATTTTGCCAGACAGTTCAACATATCTGACAGGGGGCAAAAATACATAAAAACAGAAGACAGATCTTTTTTTCTTTCTTTTTTTTTAATAATTTGCAGCCCCGTGCTGACTCAAAGGCATTGGCTTATTATCTTGCGTTTTGGTTTGACAGATTTGTCCATAATTGCACATCTCTCTCTCTCTCTCTCTCTCTCTCTCTCTCTCTCTCTCTCTCTCTCTCTCTCTCTCTCTTCCTTTCAAGTGTCTGTGTCTGATTGCAATGAGAGCCATATCAGTCCTCCCGATTACACTCTGATTGGCTTGCCTCGCCCCTCTCCCAAAGCAAAGGCCATGCATCCATCCAGCTAACCCTGTGCAGATCAACACTTGCGCAACATCACCGCACTTCACAGCTCCTAAATACACACATATATTTGTGTCTTGGTGTATGTGTGTGTGTGTGTGTGTGTGTGTGTGTGTGTGTGTGTGTGTGTCTTGGGGTGTGTGTGTGTGTGTTGGGGTGGTAATTGCATTTTTTCCACCCCACACACTCATTATGTCATGGTCATCCAACAGAGCCTTTCATCTTGGGCGGCGACATACGTACGACATTTAGTATCAGAGCCGGTGACCTTGCTGTTATTACCATATAAGATGAACTGCAGAGGATATCAAGCATGGCCAACACCTGTCTGCTTATGACATATTGTTCTACCCAAAACAAAACAACAACAACAACAGAACAAGGGCACTTAAGGAAATTAGATTTAGGCTTCAATAGTAAAGTGCATTCACTGCACACCTGTTTGTAATAACAACTCATAGACCGTTTGTCCCTATTTTACCTTTTGCCAGATTAAAAGTCCTTAAGTCGTTACGATGCGAGAGCCTAATTCTCCAGTGGGCTGTTGTGGGCTTTAATGTCAGCTTGGCTCATTAACACAGTGCACAGTGCACACACACTGTGTGAATACTTACATACAATAAAGACAGAAAACACACCATTATCACACACCACACACAACAAAGAAAGAACATAACAAACAACAGACCACTAAGCACCCACAGTAAACAGCCTAAATGAAACACAACAAGTGCAAAGGACATGGGCAAAGTGAAGTGAAGTTTTGTTATGGTTGCTCTCACGTTCCCTCATGATAAAAAGTCTCCCCTCCTGGTCACGGCCCTCTTGTTACCTGCTTGCCTGTGTCCCTTTGTTGCCGCCCGTCAACTTGAAAGCCCCCATGATGAGATCCCCTAAATGAAATCGATTTCCCCATCACAGATGCACTTTCCTCTGGATCAGGGTAAGGAAATATACGGGGGACCCTTCCTACCTCTAAGTGCCCAGATTTAGTGTGCACTTATTTATGTGTCCCAACCTCCTGCTGCTACAGTATACTACAAACCTTCCCTTCACAAACACCCCCCTCAACCCCCCACCGCTGCACCCCCTCTCCCCCTCCAGAAACTTTCCCCGGCAGGTAAAGCTCTTTTGCAATTGTGATCTATAATTCCTCACTGTAAATAGTGTCGGAGTGAGGAGAGAGAGAGAGAGAGAGAGTGAGAGAGCGAGAGAGAGAGAGGAGAGGCTAGATGCATACGCTTAGGAAAACACCTTCAGGCAAGCAATAACAAAGACAGAGAGAGAGAGAGGAGAGGAGAGGACATCATTTTCTTATTCATGTAAGCCCTGGCAGGGGGTAGGGGGGTAGGGTAGGGGGATGGGGGGGTAGCTGTTTTGCACAAGCTTAGATTAAACACATTTCTTATTCTGGACAGTGGCTACAGAGAGTCTGTGCTCTTGACTCCTCTCCCAAGGAGCAAACCTCTTTGGTGTCGCTGTAAAATAGTGTGTGCCGCACACACACACACTCTACATAAAGTTCATGTCAGGCATTGCTCTTCTCCTTGGATGAATAATACATGTGTTGTTACACACAAACATGTAAGATGAGGGCTATGTAGGTGTGTGTGTTTGCATGCGCATGTTTGTGTGTGTGTGGCTTCTGTACGTGTGGAAACGAAACTACTCTCCTACAATAACATACAAAGGTGTTAGAAGGAAACAATATGCATATTCATGTGTGTGTGTGTGTGTGTATAAACACACGTACAATAACACACGTAGATGTCCCATGAAAACATTGTGTGTTTGTGTGTGTGTGTGTGTGTGTATGTGTACAGTATGTACATTAAAACTACTCTCCTACAATAACACACAAAGGTGCACAATGGAAATAATGTGTGTGTGTGTGTGTGTGTGTGTGTGTGTGTGTGTGTGTGTGTGTGTGTGTGTGTGTGTGTATAAAATTAGGCCTACCCTGCAACAATATAACACACAAAGGTGTACAGTGGAAACAAGATGTGTGTGTGTGTGTGTGTGTGTGTGTGTGTGTGTGTGTGTGTGTGTGTGTGTGTGTGTTGTGTATTGCTAGTGCAGCAGAATGACACCAGAGCAGCAGCACCCCCCCTCAGCACCTAATCTCTCCCTGATTACAGCCTGCACTCACCTCACTCTTCCTGCACCCCTCCGTGTGCCGTGCGTGTCGGAACATCTCCGCTGGGAGGTTGTTAGCTTTGTTTTTGTTGTTGTTGTTGTTTGTTATTTTGCTGTATTATTTTTGTGAGGAGCTGAGCTGGGGTAGGGGGTTAGTGTGTGAGTCACGCCACTTGGCTTGCTGGGGGTGAAGGGGCTCTCTGTCTGTCTTGTGCCATCAGTGTTCTACATGGCTTGGAAGGGGGCAAATAGTGACAGATGGCACAGCCTTCATGGAACATACACACAACACACACACACTCTCTGTCTCTCTTTCTCTCTCTCTCTCTCTATCTCTCTCTCTCTCTCTCTCTCTCTCTCTCACACACACACACACACACACACACATATACACACAGAGGGTGGGATGAAAAGGTGTGTTGGGGCTTTAGTCTTACGTCAGCACACTCAGTGTGAAAGCCCATGGAGGAATACGTGTGTGTGTGTGTGTGTGTGTGTGTGTGTGTGTGTGTGTGTGTGTGTGTGTGTGTGTGTGTGTGTGTGTGTGTGTGTGTGTGTGTGTGTGTGTGTGTGTGAGAGAGAGAGTGAGAGACAGAGAGAGAGAGAGAGAGAGAGAGAGAGAGAGAGAGAGAGAGAGAGAGAGAGAGATTACCTTGTAACTGCCCAAGAAAAATAAAGGGTCTTCTCTCCCTCTCTCTGTATGAATTTGTGTCAGTGTTTATTTGTGTATCTGTGAGAATATTATTGTGTGAGAGGACAAGAAATTACTCTCAATAGGTGAATACAGATAGAGGGATAATGGGGAGAATACAGAGGGAGAAACAGACACTGAGAGAGAGAGAGAGAGAGAGAGAGAGAGAGAGAGAGAGAGAGAGAGAGAGAGAGAGAGAGAGAGATGGCAGAAAATAAAATTGAGGGAGAGAGTGAGAGATATGTCTGAGAATAAGACAAATGAGAGGGAAAGAAAGAGACACCAAATGTCTAAAGGAAAGACAAGAGAGAGATGGAGAGAGAGGCGAGAGAGAGAGAGAGAGAGAGAGAGAGAGAGAGAGAGAGAGTGAGAGAGAGAGAGAGAGAGAGAGAGAGAGAGAGAGAGAGAGAGAGATGTCCTTTTCTTCCTCTTTACATTCATGTCTGCTTGGGGAAGCTGAGCTGATTGGTGGTGAATGTACACCTGGCTTGCGGAGATTGCCTGAAAAGAGCAGGCTTTCTGCAAGCCCACAAGCACAGCGGCATCAAAGCTTTAAAAGCGCTCAGCAGGTGTTTGTTAAGACAGATCAAACATGACGGACGACCGAACAGACTGTGACTGATAGCCAGTCCTTCCCGCCTCAACAAGCACAATTCCAGGCAAAAACAAAGATGACATCCTCAAATTTGTCTCAAACGTGGCTTAAATAGGTTGCTGATTATTTAGAATCATTAATTTACTTAGCACTCTAAATGATGTCCAGTTATTCTGTATTCTATTGTAACACGGAGGGAAAGCATTGCATTGGGTATTGGAGAGGATCTCTATACTGAGAGAGCGATGGAAACAAGGGGTTAAGAAAATCCTTTCTTCCCAGAGACTGATATGAAATCTCACATAATTGTTTCTGCCATCACACATTATTTCCCATTTTCACCAATCTGGAATGAAGCTGTTGTTTAGCCAATTTCTACAGCACAGTAAAGAGGTTTGTACATTATTTGAGAAAGTGTCATTGTTGACAGTCCCTGAGGAGGAAATATTGAAGACTATGATACAGAAATAACCACAAAGCCTCAGCACATCAAACAGACAACAATCATTTCAAAATAATAATAATAATAATAAAAACACTGCAATACTTCATCACATGATGAAGACAGATGGCCAAAGGGGAA
>JAODXP020000019.1:23855432-23890432 GCA_027497455.2 Sardinella longiceps
GATCCTGATTCTGTTTGTCCAGCACTTTAAGAAAAAGAAAAAAAAAAACTTGATCCTACACCACCCCTTCCCTCTATAATCTCTCTCCTGCGCGGGACTACAGACGCTACGCTACACATCGGACTAAAGTCGGTGTATCACTAGATAAATTACTCTTTTAAAGACACTACAGAATGTTTACAACAAGGTTAGGCTTCTAAGCGTGAGAAGTCAGATAGCTCATGCAAAGCTCTAAATAGAACTTCACCCTGTTGTGTGTGCTGTGTGTGTGTGTGTGTGTGTGTGTGTGTGTGTGTGTGTGTGTGTGTGTGTGAGTGGGGGGGGGGGTTGTCAGTCATATCTACATCTTAAAGCATCCGCCATGCAGCAATTAGGTGGAAAGTCTGATGTGGATTAACTGAGGCGCATCTTTTAAGCAGTGGAGGTAATTACAGATGATCCTCTGGCACATCCTCACACACGTATACAAACACAGACCAAACGCTCCCGGCACCGCACCGAGCCAACCACTCCCCGCACATGTGTCAAATAATCCCAGTGAGGAGGAGCACAGACCGGAGAGACAGAGGGAGAGAAAAGAGGAGAGAGAGAGAGAGAGAGAGAGAGAGAACAATAGAAGAAAGGAAAGCAAAGAGAAAAACAGAAAACTCTAGTGAAGAATTCAACCTGATCTCTCAGAGTCCCTCTGTGGAGGTTTTATGCATTTGAATATATTTGATATAAAAGCGATGGAAAACAAATAAAAGACAGGACTAAAAGACGGCCAAAACAATGCAAAGGGTGTCATTCATAGGACGTGACGTGCTCTAGTAATGGATTGCAATGAACAGATGTGTGTCCAGATGAAATCTAATGACAAATCTGGCTGTGTGTGCTGTTCTTGCTGAGGAGAGGGACATGCGCTGCTTTGTCCATATTTCTGCCGTGGAAGCGCAAGACCACTTTTTCATTTGGAGGGAATGTCGGCAACAGCTGCGGAGCATTTGCAAAATGAAGTGTCTGTTTGAAGTGCTACTTCATTGTCTCAGGCACAAAGACACACTCAGATACGGCCATGCATAGCCACACACACACACACACACACACACACACACACACACACACACACAAACAACATAACACAAAATAACACAACACAAACACATCCTCTGCCAAAGACAATGTTGTTCACCAAATCCCCTGATGACTGTGGCAAGGTAATTGATTTGAGGGTAACGCTTCGCACCGAATTGAATTTGAGAATGGGGACGTAAATCTATCCAAAGTCCCCATCCTTGAGAATAAGGCCCAGAGAGCCAGGCCCCCGTTCTCTCTTTTATCACCTCTCCTCCACCCCACACTAACACCCCCCATCTGGGGCCAGGGGTGTAGAGATGACACAAGTGGACACCCAGGATTTAATGCCCATTCAGTCTGACTGATTTAGTCTCCTGGTCCAGCCTCTCCTCAGAGTCTTCCATTCACTCAACACTCTTCTTCTGCCACTCCTGCACTCTTTCGCAAAGATAAATAGATAGATAGATAGATAGATAGATAGATAGATAGATAGATAGATAGATAGATGGGTGTACCTGTACATAAGATTCTCTCTCAAGCAACGATTCACTGAGATCCTTTGTATGAACGGAAAATTAACATAATTTAAAAATAATGTTAATCATACTAGAGAAGTCTTATTTACAAGCTTGCTGTTGACCCTGTGGCAGATAGATACCAACTGTTGTGTTTTTACATGAGTTTAAAATCCACCCCACTTTCATTGCTCTCGGCGGGCGGGCAGCATCTACTAACTAAAGCACCTAAGAACTTTGCAAGACCTTGACCAGAGATTAGGGTTGACCCGCAGGCAGAGTAGAGTGAGTGGCTAGGATGAGAAGAAGGGTTTGGCTGGTTTATTCAATTATTGCCTTGTGATGACAAAACAGAGTAATGGCTTGATTAATTTCCTTATCGCGCCGAGCACAAAGAGTAATTACTACAGTCACCCCCTCTCCCCTAACGAGACATCAATCACCCAGGACCCAAACTCACTCTCCTTCTCCCCGCTACAATCACGGCTGTCCGAACATAACAAATTAACTCTTTCCCTTTCCACTTCTGCCTCGCGGGCAAAGCGAATTATTTTTGTTGAACCCTGTCGGATGCGAACGTGTCCTTGTAACTCCAGGCAAGTGGCATCTGGGAAATGCCAGCGACGTTCAAGTTTGTATTTATATTGGTGCCGTGGCCTGTGCCGCTCCATTTGAGGGGACATGATGCCTTAAGAAATTTGTAACTTGTGATATGTCCATGTGTGCTGCTGCTGGCGCGACTCGCCTCGCCTCGCCTCGGCTGGGTGAAGGTGAATGCTGAAGCACAAGGGTGGGGACACAGACCACCTAATGGTGCATGCTCAAAAGAAAGGTGTTTGAATTTTACACGCTATTTGGCCTGTTTTTTTTTTCTTTTTTTTTTTTTTGAAACAACACTTTGTCAATGCATTACACACTCGGGTAAACTCCATAGCCCTTGGTGGGGGTGCTTGGGAACGGGTCACATAGCATCTTGATACGTCTGACATTTAGAGGAGTTAGGATAATGTGTTTTGACATGAAAGGAAAATGAACGGAGGATGGTGCAAGGAGTCTGACCATCAGCAACCCCTGCTTCAGTGTTTTCTCAGCGAAAGACAGAACATGCCCACAGAACCCCCTCCCCCCCACCCTTTGTCATGGCCCACAGCTAAACCTTAATAAAGCGATCGCTCCACAGACGACAGGCTCCTGTACTGTATACATTATACATATCTGCAGTGGCTCCAGGGCACGGAGGCGAGCTCCACAAAGCCAGTCAGCCAGTCAGCCCTCCACTCCTCCCTCCGCGGGGATGCATAGTGTTTGAATAAGAAAACCTCCCCTGATAGACATACTCAGTAAAGGGGAATGGGCTTTGCGTCCGCCCCGCATGCCCACAGCTCTGTACAAACCACTGCTTGCATACAGGTGCTGAAGAGACCATAGGGAGTAAACTCACAGGCAGATAACTAAAGTCGGTGAATCCACTTGACTATTCATGCAGGGCGAGGCCACATGCCTTGAGGACAACATGGTCAAACTTATACAGTAGAAAACATTAATGTTCAGTGTCTGTATTAACTGATAGACAACTTATTAATTGTATAGACAAGGAACACAGTTGCTATCTGTTTCTTGATGTCTAGAGCAAACATAAGAACATTCCCCAGTATACAACATGTGACAGAATCTGTCACATCCAGTGGCTATTTTTGGAGCTAATGAGATCTCAAATTGCTTTTACATTAAAGTGTGTTTAAAAAAAAGTAAAAAATGTGTTTTTTTGTTTGTTTTTTCATCCCAGATGGTTATCTTTTCATTGTAAGGGAGCATCATCATCCCTAATTCGTCATGAGGGAGAATCATCATCCCTAGTAATTAACATCTGATTGGCTCATTTCCATGACACTTCCTGTTTGCTGCCTGTGAAGAGACAAAAGGTAAAGACGTGTTTGTGTCCCTCTGTGTGTGTGTGTGTGTGTGTGTGTGTGTGTGTGTGTGTGTGTGTGTGTGTGTGTGTGTGTGTGTGTGTGTGTGTGTGTGAGGAAACAGAAGGAGGAGAATGACAAGATCAAATGACAGACACACACAGACGGCCGCTGACTGACTGACTGCAGTGGAGATGCGCTAGTGTGGGGGAGATAATGGGACATGAGAGGGGAGGAGGAGAGGAGGAGAGTGTAGGGAGGAGAGGAGGAATGGAGGAGAGGAGGGGAGAAAAAGAGGAGAGAAGAAAACAAGGACCCTGAGCAGAGAGAGAGAGAGAGAGAGAAGACAGAGAGAGAGAGAGAGAGAGAGAGAGAGAGAGAGAGAGAGAGAAGAGGAAAGGTGACAAGACAAGACACAATTGAAAGCTTGGCAGAGGATACTGAGGATGAAAGAAAGAGGGAAAAAACGAAAGATGAGAGGAGAGAAGAAGGGAGAGGAAAGGAATGGGGAGGAGAGCACACAGGGCTGAGATATAGAGAAAGAGAGGAGAGAAGAGGGGGAGAGGAGAAGAGAGGAGAAGACACAAGGCTGAGGCATGGAGAAAGGGAGAGAGAAGAGGAGAAAAGAGGGGAGTTTGGAGGAGAGGGCAGGACATAATAAAGCTGAAGTGAGGAGGAAGGGAGAGAGAGGAGATGAGACAAGTGGGGAGGAGAGGGGTGGAGAGGAGAAAAGAGGAGAGGACACAAGGCTAAGACATGTAGAAAAGGAGAGGATAGGACACTAGTCTGAGGCGTGGAGAAAAGGAGAGAGATGAGGAGAGGAGAGGAGAGGAGAGGACACAAGGCTAAGGCGTGAAGAGAAGGAGAGAGGGGAGGAGAGGAGAAGAGAGGAGAGGGGAGGAGAGGAGAGGAGAGGACACAAGTCTGAGGCGTGGAGAAAGCGAGAGGAGGCTCATCTGCTCCGGGTGCACCACAAGGTCCAGCCCCTCTGATTTGAGCGTGGCGTCTCTCTGGAAACCGGCAACATGCACCCATTAGCGCATCATCCACGCTTGGCCACGGAAACAGATTTAGCTCCCCTGTTTTTGAAACACTACGATAATGACGGCCATTCAGCGAGTAAGCAGGCGAGCGGAGGGATGGAGGGGGTGAGGGGGGTGAGAGAGTGAGAGAGAGAGTGAGGAAGGGTAATCACGAGCATGAGGCCCTGTCAGTCAGATGGATAATGGGCTGAGCACTCTGATTGGAAAGGCAGGGGGTTGAGCTGTGTGCAGGGGAGCGCTCGCTTCTATTGCTCCTGCCTTGAGATGTGCAAGCTGACAGATGGGGAAACTGATGATGAGCATCGCTGCTCTGTCGCGCGTCAGCCCCAACGACGACGACGCCCGGCGTGCTCTGCTCGACACGGAGGAAGTGTGTGAAATATTCAGCTCTTGTCAATTACAGATTTCAAAACATTCCAAACCCATTTGATAAGAAGCAGTCAAATCCTCTTTTTCTAAATAGAATCTTTTTCTTTCAACACTGTTCACTGTGTGAAGATGACATCATAACAACAAGGATGAAGTGTGTGTGTATGTGTGTGTGTGTGTGTGGTGGGGGATTTGAGGGGGGGCGGATTTGATTGGATGGATTAATAGGGTGGGACAGTAATTATAGAATCATGTCATGTGAACCATTTCTTAAAAGATGTTCTCCTTGGTTCTTCTGCCTCTTGTGATAAACTAGTTGTATTTGTTCAATAAATTAGCCTTTCCTCTCCCTGCAGCATCTGATGGGGTTTCAGACAGCTTCCTTCTCACGGGGGCCTTTGTTGGAGGAGATAAGGGAAGCAGACGGCATCCTGGGAAGTGTAGTGTAACCACACCATACTGTGCAGTGCAGCAGCACACATAGTGACAGTGATTGATGAGAGAGAAAGCAGGGACCCAAAGTTAGCAGGAGCAGGAGGAGAAAAGGCAGGGCTTAGAGAACAGCTTCATTATTAGACTACATGTCAGCTGTAGAATGGTGAATGGTAGGCTATGATATGGTATGGGGCTGGAAAGAGCAGGTACTTTACATACAGTAATGCATCACGCAGTTGTCACCAGGTTTGATAGATCTCAGATTCATCTAATTGAACAAGGGTAGCAAAAGTAAGTCTACTACATATGACAAATACAAAATCATTTTGTGATAAATAAATAGATTATTACTTACTTGTTACTATACAGCTATAATACCTATTATACTGTTGTAAATATAAAAATGATATAAACATAAACACCCTGAACGAGTATAAATTCACAGAACTATTGGATTGTGATATGTGGGTCATATTGCTGGACTGGGTCTGAGTAGGAATCTAAGTCAGTCATTGACTGTCTCTACGCAGATACCAACAGGAAGCCGTGGATTTGCCAGCCATTTGTAATTGTTTACTTGTGTTATTGTTATGAAGCCCTGGACACAGCCATGCTTGGATACATAATCCAGCGTAGCAGTTAGCTCTGGAACTATCTGCCCTATCTGATCTGCTGCTGGGAGTGCATGGGCTGGAGCTAAGCCACACTTTTGCCCGTTCCAGCAGCTGTCTGCATGGGGGTCACTTGGAGTCGGCGTCCCCAGAGGAGGACACTTTGTGCTGCCATGGTACTAAAGGCACTAACACATACGATCACTATACAGGAGTGATGTAGCCTAGCAGATCACCCGTCACCATACCAAAGCCATACAGACATTCCCCAATCAATCATCATATATAAACAATACAGAAAATCACCAATCAATCCTCATATGTACTGAAGACAACCAGGCACCAATCCCCCACATGTAGAAAGACCTAAATGATAGTACAGTATATCATAGACTTTCAGAGTCAACTCTAAATGCTTAGAGACAGCTTGGCAGTTTGGCATTACCTGTACAACTATTCAGAGCCTTCTTTCTCTTCTCTCGCCATTATTTATGCCCTCTTTCTCTGTCACACCATTTTTCTCTTTTTATTTCTCTTGATCTCTATCTTTCTGTTTTGCACTTTCTTTCTTTTATTTTTCTTTCTTGCCTGCTCAGTACCTTTCTTTCTCTTCTGCCCTGGTGGTCTTTGCTACAGTATGATAGTAAAACAGTGTGTGTGAATAATGCAGGAGATGCACCTTATGACCAAGATGAACGTTTAGTCTGCTTCCCTTCACACAACTAGCAGGAGTCAAGAGAAAAATGATAGAAAGGAATTATTACTTTTCTTTACTGGCCCATAAAAATAAATGAAAGCATTCCAGTTTCTTGCAGAACATGGTGATCTGAGGTTATATTTGAGAAAAGATACATATTTTTTATATGGATTCCCAAGGTTGCAATATAATAATAATGACTTATTATGCAATCAATATAATTTCCAAATCACAATGGCGCAAACATGACAAGGACTGTACAGATCTAGTATGAAATTATACATTAAGTATTGAATATATAACTGCCCTTGGCTACAACATAGCTGACAGCAATTTTGTCAGACACATTAAATATTGTAAGGTCTTAAATCAGAATCGATAAATCCAAACTGTGCTATTTACAGTATTCTCACAGTGTTGTAGATCTATGATTATGGTTTATAACCTCCTCCAGGCATAATCATATCCACATAATACAATATTTCAGATATTTAAAAAAAAAAATGTATTCTCTTTTATGAATCTCAGTCAGCATCCCTTCCTGCAGGTAGTTCACAGTTACCCCTTGTGTTGGAATTTCTATTTTGAACCGACAGATCCGAAGTCAGCGGCGCTGCCAACCTTATCCACCCACCCCTCCACCACCCCATCCCCCCACCCCATCCCCCCATCCTCCTGCCTGCCAGTGTTTCTGTTTCAGGCCTTTGAGTTGCGGAGCAGGCAGGCAGGCGGGCAGGCTGCTGGAACAGGTGAGCCCTCTCTGGGGGTCCCTGCCACTCTGACGCTCTTGAGGGCCACTCGCACCGTTAATCCCGGGGCCCAGGAGAGAAAAAAGGTGTCATATCTCCGCACCACCTGTGTGGAGAGACACCGAGGCAGATGGAGGGCCGAGCCGTTTCCCTTACAGTCCCCTTCATCTGTTAGCTGCCAGACACACACACACACACACACACACACACACACACACACACACACACACACGCGCGCACACACCCACACAAATACCTTAGACTCCCTGATCTATAACCACACACATAGTTTTCAGCTTGCACACACACTGGCACATACACACAGGCACACACACACACACACACACACACACACACACACACACACACACACACACACACACACACACACACACACACACACACACAATTCTAAAGCACTGTCTCATACACACAAATGTCCACATACACACATTCTCTCTCTCTCTTTCTCTCTCTCTCTCTCTCTCTCTCTCTCTCACACACACACACACACACACACACACACACACACACACACACACACCAGACACACACACACGTCAGTGTTCTTGTGAGAGAGCCAGTGAGCCGCTTGAGCAGCTTGGCTGTTTGTTGAGGTGGGTGGTGATGATAGGGGGGACAGAGACCCTTGTAATGACCGCTCTCCTCTTACAGTTCCAGCTGAGCGGAGGAGCACGTCTCAGACAGGGTGCCAGCCGTCTAGATCACGACACACACACACCACACACTGCACCGCACCACAACACACACCACACATCACAACACACACCCCACCACACCACACTACAGCACGTCACGTCATGCCAGAACACACACCACACCATCCACACACCCTATATCACACAGCACCAGATCACATCACATCGGTGGGGTGGTAATGTAGAGGTTGACAAAATGTAAGATGTTTTGGATAAAAGCGTCTACTAAATGTCTAAATATAGGCTATAAATACAATACATCACACATCACCACACTCACTGTATACTGTGCCATTTGCTATAGCTCCAGCAGCTGTAATCATATGATATTACAATGAATTTTCAAAGAATAGTTGTCATTTCATTTTGGATTGAAAGAAGACGTTGAGACGGATTTACTTTTGTCAAGCGTTCTACTGCATGACTAGTCCACTGATCCGAGAGTCTTTGCATAGAATCATACAAGACCCATGCTTGGTGCCACACAATGTAACATTTATAAAAAATAGTGGACAATATTATCATCTGAAAATGAATTAAATGTAAGTAACTGATTTGATGAAAGTCTAAATTCTTCTCAAAAGTGCACTTAACCACCTGCAAAACATGTGCAAGAGCCTGGGGAAGCACCCACTCAGACAAGTAGAAGTTTGAGGTGTGATACAGTCTCTAATGATGCCGTGACTAGGCACTCTAATCGCTAATGTGTAAAGAAAAGATTAGTTATTTAAGTGTGATTGGCAAACTTGAGAAGGAACATTATATTTGCAAACTCAAAGTGGCTGTGCAGGTGTTGTTCTCAGTGCTTCTCAAAGGAGAGAGAGAAGCGAATCACAAAATGGAGCAAATCCATGCACCATCACAACAGCTTTTCCTCTTGAGACTTACATAGACAGGCCCATGAAATTTGAGTTAATTAAGTAGATATTTCCTCATCTTTGGAGAATGTGAGAGTCCAGACTGAGGCATCGTTGCTGCCCCTAATTAGCTAATTATGTTTGGTCCATAAGACCAGTGAAGACCACCTTCAGTTCCGCACTGGAGAAGAGGGGGAGGCTGTTTCAAAGACACGCTAATAAATGGCCTCATCTCTCCTCTTAACCTTCTATGTTATTTAGTGGCCCATCATTGGCACTCCATTACCTTTGGATGGCAGGGAGGCGGATTCAATTTACTCTGGGCCAATGAGAGCTTTGCTACGGGTAGGTTAGCCTCAAGGTCAACTGCATTATTGTATTTCCTCCAATGTGTTACAAGGTAAATCACAATATTACTCCTAAGGGTAAAATGACTCTTCATGTGACTTTTAACTTCTTTGAGGCAGGACCTTTACAATATGAAATAACTGTCATGGTATTAAAATGAGTTTAATTACCGTCCCAATGACATGATGTTCTGCCGAGACATTTGCTATGAAATATAAGCAGCTGAAGGCAAATGTTGAATCCCCCAGTCTTATGATTGCATTAAGGTTGCATGTGGAACTAATGCCAACACATCAAACTTGATGCTCATATTGATTTTAATTATAACCGGGCTCGCTTCCAACGTTATGGACCAGTAGTAAAGATGAATCAACATTAATTAAAACCAGATTACTTGAAATGCCAAGCTGACGGATGGTTTGTGCGCTAATAAACAAACTGCCTAGACAAAGAAACTATGCCGAATGTCTGCTGTATCGTGTCAGTGAAAATGCTTGACATTTTAAACTCCTATCTACAGGGTATTGAGAACCTGGATGTTCATAACATGTCAAACAAAGATACATAGTTATAGCTATTCATTTTTATGATGTAATAACTTGTGATATGTTGTGATGCAAACTTGCTGTTATGTTATCACCCACATGAGTGTCACAAGTGAGGCTGAACATTCATCATGAGGAAAGAATAACGGAAAGAATATACTCATGGGTGAAGGGACCATAGAAAGGATGGATTGAGTATTATACCTTCACTGATGTTAAAATAAAATGTATTCATCTTTAATCTAAGAACATCTAATGTAATCTAATAAAATCAAATTAAATTTTCAATTCAATTACAATCCTAATTGTCACCTTATACGAGGGCAGGGGATTAAAATGGTCCAGTTCGACTGAATGGCACCTCCTTAACAACCTAATCTAGTTGATTTTGCATATATGACATCTCAACCAGGCTTTGGGTGGGGGTTCATTGAAAATCTAGGCCTACAGTATGTCTTTAAACCATTTGGGCTAAATAGGCACTCTAAACCTGGCCCATTGCGTATCAGTGGTACAATCATGTTTCATATTAATGTCAGCTCTTTGGCCAATGCATTACCTCTCCTGATTCAATAAATGATCAACAATAGTTTGCCATTTTATTATTATTATTATTATTATTATTATTATTATTATTATTATACTTGTTGATAATTGATGAGTAATGATGCTGTGGATATAAGCCGGAGGAAAGATCATTAGGTTGGGCATGGATCAAGAGCATCCTATGACAAAACTTTGCCTCTGAGCCCATCATGTGAATGTCTGAGCTGTAGACACAAGGACATGATTTTGATTTCTTTCTCTAGCAAAGTGAATAGGCCCATTGAGATGGACAATATCTCTGCAGCAATGGGAGGCAAAGAAATAATTTTCTTGGGCAGCAAGTTGAAAAGGCAGAACAATCTCTTCACTGCAGTATGACAAGCGCATATTCAAGGTTATTTAAACCCAAGGAGCCGTGTTCCAGTGACATCAACTGGTGCAGAAAAGACTGACTACACAGAAAAGAATGGGCAACATCAGTAACTCAGACTAGCATTGAGCTTCACCTGATGGGGATGACGTGGAGGCCAGAGAGGGTTGAGGTCCAATAGAACCAGGACAAGAAAGTTCCCACCAAAGCAGCAACCTCAAAAATCTATGGGGCTCTCTCAAATGTAGCATTATATTTTAATCATAAATAAAGCATTTTTCCATCTCTACATGGCCTTACAGCATTGTTACGTTAAAGATTATAAATGGCCTTGAAAAGTAGATAATACAGCATACAGGTTGCACCACCAAACACGTAAACTGCAAACGATCAACCTCACAAAACTTATTCTGAAGAAGACCACTTTGCTTCTAGCCGTGAACCTGCTTTTGAGTCGGAGATCAATACCACTAAAAGATAAATACCACGGTCATCATACAGTATGTGCTAAAAGTGTAGGCAACTGCACTTCTTTTTGCACCTTAGAGAGACATTTCCCCTCTTCAGAAGCAAAGAGGCCTTCAGGATTGGGTTTTTTTCTGCAGGATCTGAGAAGTCTGCTTGGGCACTATGCTGAGAGAGCACCTGAGGCCAGAGTGCAGAAGTAAGGAGTATGTAGGGCATCAAGTTCCTGCTTTCAATCCACACAGGAGAACAACATATTCTGGAAGCGGAATGTTAGGAACTACAGTTCTAGGAAAGAACCCTCTGTTCTTGCCATTCTGAGCTAACCAGCATAAGGCACAGACTCCCTTCCTGCACTCAGGCTAGCAGCTGGCTCTGTGTGTGTGTGTGTGTGTGTGTGTGTGTGTGTGTGTGTGTGTGTGTGTGTGTGTGTGTGTGTGTGTGTGTGTGTGTGTGTGGACGGTGTTGTGACTGTGTGTTCCTATTGAGGAGAGGGTGTCAGGTGTGAGCGATCTGTGAGATAGGAGCAAACGGGAGATGAAAATACAAGGAATGTTGTGTGAGAATGGATTACCTGAAGCTGACAACACCTAACACTTCCACTGTCTGTACCAATCACCTAATACACCTCCCATCTCAGCTCTCTCTCTCTCTTTCTTACACACACAAACACACAAACATACACACGCACACACACATACACACACACACACACACACACACACACACACACACACACACACACACACACACACACACACACACACACACACACACAGTAACTCCAGCCCCTGTCCACCCACGCTGCTGTGGTCCGGATGTCATAACCCTGACAGGGGCGAACCCCAGGCTGACATGCATGTTCCCAGTCAGGGCCAGCTGTCAGTCACAGGCCTGGGCCCATGTGACATATGATCTCAGCATCTCCACAGCAGCTCTCTCTCAGCACGGCGCACAACCCCCTCACCTCAGGGATCCATTTACCCCCTGCATGGGCTCTGTGTCTGCTAGCTATCACGCAGGAAGGTGGGGGGGGGGGGCCTGTATGCTTTGATCTTCCCATGACATTTAAACCTAACATGTATACATGTATGGCCTTCAATTAATGTGGTGTCCTGATGAATTATGTAAGTGAGGTGAGCCACAAGGTGAATTTGCTGAGCTACATTGTAGGATGGAGAGTTAAGTTGACTTGAAGTTACATCAGCGAAATCATATTTGACCTGGAGTTTTGAGAAGGAACATTTTGATTTTACACAATGTGTATTTTTATGTTTTACACAATAAGATTACAGATATTCAAGGCGATTGAATTTATTTGGCCTTGCATACTTGATAAGTAATACTAAAATAACTTGAAAGTAAAAGAAAAAGGACAGTGTAAGCATTTTTTCACTTCCAGCATATAATAGTATATATTTTCCCAAAAAGTGGATCATAAAATATTAAAATAGACAGGAGACAGAAATGAGGGCATATTTTTGGTGAAATGCAGCGTGTTCTCCCAATCAAAGAGAAATTAACTAAAATTAGCCGTGCTTTAATCAAAAGAAGACTCTCTCGTCCCTCTCCGCCTCCCTCTCCCTGGTCCAGCTTCCATTATTCCTTTTTTGTGACAACTAAAATTCTTTTAAGTGCTTTTCATAGCTGCAGATCCGATTGGAACAAAGCCACTGTATTTCTTCTAAGAACCTAGCAAAACCTCTTTAATTCAATCCTTAAAATAGCTACTTAATTAACGATGTCATGCTTTCATGTTGCCCGTAGAAATTCTCTATAAGTGATAAGAGGTTTCAAGAGGATAAAAGAAATAGGGAGATATAACAGTCTCAGGGGCTAGAAGAGTAAAGTTGACTATGAGGATAAAAGTGTTCAGATACACTTCAAGAAGAAAAAAGACTAACTCAATGGTGTCAAAGTTGCAAGGATGCTACAACAATGATACCACAACTAAAGCAAAACAGCATGAATATATGCAAGGTCCAATCAGTGGAAGCGTAATAATGTGGACAAAGGCAATTGTTCTGAGGAGAATTAACTATTCCCCTGAGAGCTAGCGCAGGCATTCCAACATAAGAACAGGACTGCTTCAACAAGAGCTAACAAAAGAGCTAAGAGCTCTCTTTAGAACTTACACAACCGTTCCAGTGAGAACTGTAAAAGCCATTAGACTGTGAACCAGTACTAGTTATTGCCATAGCTCCATGCTTGACTTTGGTGTCATTGTCATTGGTCAAAGAGAGAAAGATTAAAACTACAAATCACAATCTCACACAGTATCATCCACAATGCTTTTGGGAAACACTCTGAAAATGATAAGAACATTTGTAAGAGGGATTTCTCCTCCTCTAGTCTATGTAGGCTATAATCCACCTAAGTAGTGGGCCAGATCTGGGCCAAATCCCCCCCACCCCCTCTAATGCACTTCATGAGCCGTGCTGCCCAGGGAGACTTGGGATCTGTCAGCTCTGCTTTCCCTAATCAGTCCTCAGCTGAAAGTGCCGGGTACTGGGATGTCAGTGGCAATAACGCTCAATCCACACCACGCCACGTGGGCAACACTATTTACGCCACGCCTTGTCTATGTGCTCCACTCACTCACTCACTTACATCCCTCTTTCAGGCAAGAAAAAGGATGAAAATTATGCAACTGTGATCCCATTTGTTTCCACTGACGAGTCCGGAATTTCCGAGGGAAGGTTTTTTTTTTTTTTTTTTTTTTTGATGTGACGAATTGAAATTCTTTTGTGTTTTGGTTGACACATTAATAAAGATATCTCCTCTGCATTCAGCTGCAATGGCAGATGCAATTGTGATGCGCTCTCCTCTTGACTTCATAAATAATACAGTCCTTCACAAAATGACAACATCTGCTAGTTTATTGTAGCAGTTATTTATGAGCCCTTGAACAACTTGAACTAGCATTGTTCTGTAAATGTTTTTTTTCTAAGCTTAAGTCACAACAATCCATTTTATCACTTAGTAATAGCTGAAGTTAGCTAATGCTGTAACAATAGCAATAGCAACAATATTAAAGGCTGTGTGTCAGTTCACCGCTGTTCAGTAGCAATAGTTCTGTAGCTCTTCAGTGAAGAGTCCACTGAAAACATTGTTGTCATGTCAGATATGACACTGATCTTGCTTTCACCACCATTATCGTCATGTTACCTTAATCAGTAATGGCATGAAAGGTGCATTAGGGTTATGATTCAGAGTTCAAGGAAAGGTGACATTCTCTAAAGTTTTGTATGATAATGCTGGGCACTGTAACTGACCAGTGCTGTTTTGAGGCTATTTTGATATACAACTGGAGAAAATAAATTGTTATCAGGTCACTTGTCACAATAAAGTACCTGTCACTTTGCAAGCTATTCAAAAAACTGCCTTTACTTCTCTATCACCTTAAATTAGAAATCACCAGATAACAGTTTCTACACTCGACCCTCTTTGGTATGTTTCTACTGTTATGTCTTTCTGCCATCATCCATTGACTTTATATCAAACCATATCACAGTGTAGGCTGATACTATAATATATGTATGTAAGGTATGTACAGTGATACAAATCACATATTTCTGAAGTCATGATTTGTCATTCAATATCTTTAGTCTAAAGATGATATCTTTTACAGTGTATAGATCGCCATATAGTGTGTGATCTTTACACTGGCTGAGAAATGTAAGAAAATGTCATTGACAAAACAGCGTCAATGTCAATGACAAAACAGGGTGTGTTGAACTGAAGCCAGTGTCAAGGGCGAGGGAAGGTTGAAGGCTTCTTAGATGCGAGGAGGCCAATTAAAGACACTTCTCTCCACCTCCATCGCTGCTTCTCCTTCTCCTGCCCTGACAGACAGACAGACAGACAGACACATGCTAGTCTGCCGGAGCGGCGGTGCCGTGTGTGTGAGGCTAATAATGGGTGTAATAGATGTGCAAAAGGCTGCGGCTTCCAAAGAGGAACTCATCACCCTGCAAGCTGCTTAAACTCACAGGTGAGAAGAAGGGAGGGGTTTGTGTGATGAGGTGCCAATTATGAGACTCTGCCCTCCCACCCATCACTAACCGCCTCGCTATTTTACACAAAGATACACACACACACACACACACACACACACACACACACACACACACACACACACACACACACCACAATCACATGTGTGTGCGCACATACACAGCACACTCTCTCTCTCTCTCTCTCTCTCTCTCTCTCTCTCACATATACACACACTAGTGCTTTGACACATGCAACAGTGTGAGCTGCGCCCCAGAAGAAAGGGAGAAAATAAGTAGAAAAAAGGAAAAAAAAAGAAAAGGAGGCATCAGTTATGCAAATGGAAGCAATTTCACGTGAATGGCAGATCGCCTTCCCCAAATGAGGATGGGCAAGGGACGGAAATGAAAAATGAAGGGGAGGCCGCGACGTGGGGGAAGCAGTGGAGCTTGAAATGATTTAATTTAAGTGATGAAGGTTTGACTTTGATAAGTTTGCATTTTCATAATGGCCTGTGATCATGCTGAGGAGGGTAGGATGGGGTGGGTGTGGGTGTGGGTGTGGATGAGCTTGGGTTCGTGATGAGAACGGTGTACGGGTGTGGGGTGTACATAAACGTCTTTCCGCTCACATCTGTGTTTTACTCACTATGACCTTCTGAGACAAGTTCATCCCAAGTTGTTCTACCATATAACATACGGTAGCTAGTCACAGCTAACAGCTTTATCTGGCTGGAATTTCACACACTCCCGCTAAGCTTCACTGCTTCCAAACATCAACCCCTTTAATACCACTCTTCAATACTCTTTATAATAATGCTATTGTAAACTCTCAGGAGCATCTCACATATAGCTTGACTGACATGTAATATTATAGAATAAACTAAGCTTGGAGTTATTGTTGGAATTGTCCTAACAAAATGACCTTTAATAGAATCTAGACTGTAGCACACAGAGACACAAAGCCCCTGTAGTGAATATGCTTGAGAAGCTCAGGAGAGTCCTGCTGAATCCTTGGCCTGGGCTCGTCTAATAATGCCTCTGATAAGAGCCCACGCCAGGAGACAGGGGGAAACACTCCAAGACAGACAGACAGACAGACAGACACTAGACACTAGACACTGCCACCTGCGTGAGATTTCCCTAAACAGTCACTTCTCCAGCCCCAATTCCTCTTATGAGCTCTCTGTGCCATTCTGTCTCCATTTGGGTCAATTCCACCAAGGCCACCTAAGAGGAAATGAGGAATCTGTGTGTGTGTGTGTGTGTGTGTGTGTGTGTGTGTGTGTGTGTGTGTGTGTGTGTGTGTGTGTGTGTGTGTGTGTGTGTGTGTGTGTGTGTGTGTGTGTGTGTGTGTGTGTATGGGGGTGTTGGGGTGTGCTGAGGCTGATTTCCAATGACACCTGCACTATTACCAGCTAGTTGAAGAGCTGGCCATCAGGGCGGGCTGAGGGGCCGTCAGTCACTCCAGAAGGCAAGCAGAGCAGAAAGCTTGTGAGGGTCGTGTGGAAAGGAGAGGAGGTTTGTTTAGAGTCGCAGAGCACGGGCAGAAAGGGAGAGCAAGACGCTCTTTTCCTCTGTCACCTCACATTGCCTCCCTCTCTTCTTTGCCTTCTCTCTCTGTTTCTCACCTCCTCTTTCTCCTTCTCCAACCTTTCTTTTTTTCTCCCTCTCCTCATCTCTCTGTCTGCCTTTCATTCTTCTGCCAGTCTCCCACTCCCTCTCTCTTTACCTCTGTCTTCGCCTGTCTTACGCCCCACATTCATCCCTGTCTTTCCCTCACACACACCACCTCTCTCTCCATCCCTCTCTCTCCATCCGTCTCTCTCTCTCTCTCTCTCTCTCTCTCTCTCTCCATCCCTCTCTCTTTGTCTCCCTGTGCCCTTCCCTCTCTCCCCTGTGGCTGACTCACACTCAGTTAAGCGGCTGACTGAAGGGAGGAGATGATTGGTGAGACCTCCCAGTGTGGCTGTCCGTCGGCCACACGGCCAGCGCTGACATGATCCCTTTAATGTCCTCCCGCATCGGCTGCCTTTAAAGAGCAGCAGTCACGGCCTCTCACTCCACGGCTCTCTCTCTTTTTCTTTCTTTCTTTTATTCTTTCTTTCTTTTCTTCTACTCCTTGTTTCAATCTGTGTTCCTATTCATCCAGATGGATTATATAATTGACCTGTAATTGTGTGTGTTTTTAATGTGTGCAGTGAATACAATGGGCTGTATTTATATGGCACTTTTCTACTCATACAGTACGTGCACTCCAATGGCTTTACAGTGTACGTATGCCTCCTCACATTCATCCATACATTTATACACCTTTCTCATGCCCACAGTGTCCTCATGGATACTTCATTGTGGTAAGGTCGAACCGGAAACTCCACAGCAGCTTAACAGCACCACTACCACCTGCGCCTCCACCACCCCAACAATTAAACTGATTAATGCTGATTCACTCATAATTGTGGTCATCTTGTTTTGCTACCCATGATGTGTGTGTGTGTGTGTGTGTGTGTGTGTGTGTGTGTGTGTGTGTGTGTGTATGTACTGGACCTGTATGTGTGTGTGTGTCTGTGTGTGTGTGTGCGTGTGTCTGTGTGTGTGTGTGTGTGTGTGTGTGTGTGTGTGTGTGTGTGTGTGTGTGTGTGTGTGTGTGTGTGTGTGTGTGTGTGTGTGTGTGTGTGTGTTCATAGATGGGTTTATTATGTGAGGACATGGACGTCCACTGGAGGGGCTTGAACTGTGTGATGGTCAGCTGATGACTCATAGCAGGAGGGGACGGAGGGGGTTGGGGGGGGGGGGGTGTTGGAGCTCTTCCCCAGCCTGTCTGCAAAGATGAAGTGACCGCGCACGACTCCTTGTCATCAACTTCAAATCATGCCACTGTTACCACGCCATCCAAATTAATTACAGTGTCAGGCCCGCAGCGCCTCATGGACAAATGCCCCCACATATCATGAAAGTGCCTCAGCTTAAAAGGGAACATGGCATTTATTGGGGCTTCCTGCCTTTCTGTGCCCTGCCCTTCTTCTCTCAGTCTAATCTCCCAGGCCTCCTTGCTTGTCGGGAGCTTGTGTTGTCTGTTATGCTCAGCGTTAAGACCACGCACCAGGGCTGCAATGCCAGCGTAGACTTTATTGCGTTAATAAACTCCAGGCCAACCCCTGCCTGCACACTTTAGGCCCTCCGGAGACAGTCTGATACAACTTGTGTGAGCTCTCATTAAAAGTAGAAGGGAGGGAGAGAGAGAGAGAGAGAGAGAGAGAGAGAGAGAGAGAGAGAGAGAGAGAGAGAGAGAGAGAGAGAGAGACACGGTGGTTCTTCAGATGCTGCCAGGCAGACTCGTTCCTTCACTGTTCTTGTATCCTGCCTAGAAACCAATCAGTGGAAGAGGCTTTTCTGTTCTCATTCTATCTCTTGCTCTTTTTGTCTCTGTCTCTTTCTATCTCTCTCTCTCTCTCTCCTCTGTTCTTCTCTCTGTCTCTTTCACTCAGCTCCTCTCTCGCTCTGATCCACTATCTTTCTGTCTCTCTCTCTCTCTTTCCCCCCTTTTTTCTTTCCCCTCATTTCTTCCCTGTGCGTCTATCAGGGACCACGCAGGAATATAAAAATGTTATGCATCAACACGCTACACTGACGGGATCAATTCATGGGAAAAATAATACCACAAAAGTGCTTCTTCATCAGTATTTCTGAAGTTGGAATTGTGAAGATAACTCAAATGTCTAACCAGGGGAAAAACAACCTGACTCAGTCTGAGAAGAGAGAGTGAGTGGCCAGAATGATAAGCGATTCTCAGAAAAATAGAGTAACAAAAAAAAAAGAAAATCACTGGGTAAATTGTTTGAGTAAAGTGCCATAGAATTGTTTTTCCAATATACACTACAATTCTGTGTTCAATACATTTTTTAACAACATAGGTGATGTGCAATCATCCGCAGCTGAAGGTCAGAGAATACAGAACACACAAATACTGTTGTTTACTAAAATAACTGCCGTCACCCATCACTGAGATTAGCTAAGAAGGGGTGCAGCCATGAATTTTGAGACAAACCATCAAAAAGCACCATTTTACTAGCCTACAAATCTAGACGTTCCCTAGCAGTAGCAAATTGCTCAGCAAGTACATCTAGCAATGAACCCTAGGGTGCTGTGAGATTCAGCCCTTAGTGGTGCATGTGTGGGCCAATCACAATGCTCTGGAAGTGCAGAGACTCTTTGGGCAGGCTTAACGGTGTTTCAATTGTCTCGTTTTTCTTTTCTTTTTCTTTTGGTCGTAGGCAGTCATAGAAAGTGCTTTCTATGGCTCTGATCATAGCGCTATCCTATTGCATGCAGAGGTAATTTGAAAGATTCCGTCCCTAGGAATGAGCCATGGTCTATCCAACATCTCCAGACTATACATTATATGTTATAGTCTGGTTTGTCAGGCAAACCTTTTAAAGGAATTATCCGGAGTGAATCAACATTGCTAAGTGCTGGTATGAGCTATAAGATAGCTATGAGAATGACCAAATTTTGTGCAACACAGTACTAAATAGCGAAACACCAGTCAACGCTAACAGATGCGTATGGCATATCAAATCGATAGGTTTCATTTTCTTTACAAAATGTTTCTTGCTTGCCTAGCCTAATGATGAATTTTGGGGTGTACCGGAAAGAGAGTGATCGGCGCCAATTTCCCCCGTTGCTCATTGCTAAAGTGACACTTTTGCAAAAGCAGAAATTTCAACCCAAAGTAGCGTTCCCATTCCCAAACACAGCCATGGGCAGTGAAATACTGCTGCTGTCAGATTAGGCTGGAGTTATGGCAGAAGGCCCGCAGGAGGAGCGGCCATATCAGCAATGCTCCAGCTCTGCAGAGGCGAAGGACTTGCACCACACACACACACGGCCCTGTACACACACATACATACACACACATCCCTCCCGCAGAGCCTCAGGGGTCCGCAGTGGCCCCCTGTGAGTCATGTGTGGGTTGAGTGTATGTGTGTGTGTGTGTGTGTGTGTGTGTGTGTGTGTGTGTGTGTGTGGGCTGTCACCCAGAGGAGCCCACAGCGCACATGCTGGCTGGGAAGTTATGGGGGGGCTTTTGTAGGAATGACATTGGACATGCTGGAGAAAAGCCTACAGGTGATGTACATGTATGTGTGATGTGTTCCACTGTGGTGTTGGCTTTGGTCATGTTTGTTACGATTGTCATAGAACATACAGCACCTGCACTTCACAACACAACACTGCCTGGACCAGCACACACAACACTGCAGTCCTAATGACCTGCTGACAAGACCTCACAGCCTCTTCTCAGTGCCACAGAGACATTTTTAGCAACAGATTTTTTTTTCCAATCCATTTTTTAAAATGGAATGAATAAACATATCTTCTTTGAATACATTTTTTTTATTTGATAAGACATATCCACAGTCTCCAGCGTTTTTTAATAATCTTCACTTTAAAGAGTGTTTTTAAAAAGGCCAAACAGTTAGAAAAACATTTGTTTATGAAGATAAATGTATACAAGGCCCTCGGGGATGAGCTGTAAAAATCCTATTCAATCATTATGAACACACCAAAACTAACAGTTGGACAGTGATAGGTCTTTGTAATAGGTCTTTCAAAATATAACAAGATATTGCGTGTCTAGGAGTGTAGGAGTGTACATGGCTTCAGAGAGAGGTACAATATGACAGAAGGGACAGTAGGATTGTGGTTGTGTTGCTGAAATGAGCTTGCTTGGACCATTGTTTTCAAGGATCTCACTTCCCGTTTTTAATGGTGGCTGCTTATCATGGCCTTATCACAGCTGTTGTCATGTTATTAGCTTGCTGGTCATGCTGAATTGATTTCATTAGTTTGCGTTAATTTGCAGTGGCTGAACACCAGTTATTCTCCATTGGAGGCGACTGGCCTAATGCACTGTGTAAAGCACAGAGGAACACACTGTCTTAGCACTTCTGGTTTTAGCAGTGGTGCTAGCCTGTGATTTTTTAACACTGAAATAAAAGAACCTTGAATTAACACACACAACTTTTGATTCTTTTTAAGATGACTTAAAGGGAGCAAGATTAGCTTGGGTCCAATATTTTATTTTAGTTTATTGAATTTAGTTTATTGAAACTGAAAACAAATAAAGGCTAGTTTGTTGTTTGTTTAACTTGTTCAGTCGTGGTAATGGAGATCTAGACAGTCTAGATCTGACATTCATTCTCACTAATGCTTTACTTGTGTTTGTCCCTTGTTAGTTGCCCAACCACCATGCAGCTTTGACCACCAAAGCCTATCTTAGATTTGAAAGGCACTGAAGGAAATGCAGGGAAATATCCACACCGCTGCCGCAAGGGTTTCAGTCTCCCTCTAGGGTTAGAGAAGTTAGATCAGCGTAGAGAAGCCTGTAGCAGCCATGGGTTGCTCCTGTCCTGACGGCACAGACACGGGGAGCTTTTGAACTTGGCCATCGCTCATTTAAGGGCACAAGACCTGCTGCTTCTTTGATTTTCATTTTGATTCCAATTTTTCATGTTTGATCATTCTTGTCTTTTGAAGGTCTCAAGTATAACCCCCTCCACAGACACACACACACACACACACACACACACACACACACACGCTTGCAGAGCTGAAGGAATTTATTCTGCTTTAATCTTGCCCCCTGTTCCTTTGCCTTGTTAAACCAGCATCTGCTGAGTTTAAAGGGTTCCCAAGCCCCCACCCAGCCCCCCATGTTCACCCCCTCCCCACCCCCCAGTCCCCTATTGTCCCCTGTGCTCCTCCATGCAGACCATCTGGCCCTTCTCTGGGCAGCCCCGCGCCTACGCACCCCCGGCCCCCGCATCTTCACTAACTCTCTGTATTGTTAGTGGCGTGCGCCCTGCAGCCCAACAGCTTGCAGGGCTATAATAGCCTGTGGTCTGGGCCCCCAGCTGCAGGGCCACTGAGATTATAACCAACACCCCACCCCACACGCCCCCCTCCTCCTCTGGGCTGGGTTACAACGCTCACCCTCTCTCTTCCACTTGTTGTCTTCCTCTCTCTCTCTCTCTCTCTCTCTCTCTCTCTCTCTCTCTCTCCCTCTGTCCCCCTACTCATTCTTTTGCTTTTCCTTTCCTCTTCCTTTCCTCTCTCCCACCTATTCTTTCTTACAACACGCCTTCCCTATTATCCTCTTGTCTCTCCCCACTATTTTATACTGCATGCCCCCCCTCTCTCTCTCTCTTTCTTGATAGCCCCTCTCTACTTCTTTCTCCTTTCTCTTTCTCTCTCCATTTCTCCCATTCTCTATCTGTCTATCTCTCCCTGGATGGGCTTCATCCATCTCTAATTACCTCAGTGATGTGATGTCCTCCGGCCGCAGGCAAGTGTGTGTGTGTGGCGGGAGAGGAGGAAGAAGGGATGGGGGATGGAGTTGGGATAGAATGTGTGTGTGTGTGTGTGTGTGTGTGTGTGTGTGTGTGTGTGTGTGTGTGTGAGGGGGAGGGGGGGGGTTGTTTGATGATGACAAAGGGCAGAGATAAAATTTTAAAACAATAACAAGGGCTGGGAAGCAGCAGGGCTAAAGGAGGACAAAAGCCCTGGTGGCAGTTGGCAGCTCTGGGTCTGGTGGGGCTCCAGCCAAAGCCCATCTGTATGGTCCACTCACAGGCT
This sequence comes from Sardinella longiceps, assembly GCA_027497455.2. Lineage (NCBI taxonomy): Eukaryota > Metazoa > Chordata > Actinopteri > Clupeiformes > Clupeidae > Sardinella > Sardinella longiceps. The sequence continues at coordinate 23,878,298 of JAODXP020000019.1, forward strand.
CTCAGTCCACAGGAAAGGTGCAGTAAGGCTAGAGATGTTTGGGGGACAACTGAAACAAAAGTGTCCAGGAAAAGTGTGTGTGTGTGTGTGTGTGCGTGCGTGTGTGTTGGGGAGGGGGGGCACTTTCAGACAAATCTATTCATTCCTCTAATCAATAGTAAGAACTTGTGAAGAATAATATTCACTAGGTTTAGCTGAGTATCTCTGTAATTTAAACTGCTTAAGTCCAGCGTGGGTTGTGATTTACTTTACTGAAACAGCGTAGTACACGCTACCGGATTTGGCCTTCAGAATTTTACACACGTACATTTCCTGTCTACATCAGTTCTGCGGAAGGAGGACATTTCAACCCCCTCTCTGCTTTGTAATGTTCTTTTCTTTTATTACCTTTTTTCTTTCTCTTCTGCATCCTCTCACAAAATATAGGCTTTAATCATGAGCAGAGTTGGGTTGTGAATGTCAGGGCGAATGGGCGAATGCAAACGCACCAGCATCAGTGGCTGAATTAGTGACATTTATTTCATTGTAATTGCTGCTATCATTTCCCTCTGACGCTCAGACCAACATCAGTGTCATCGGTTCCCGCAGGGCCAGAGCCTCATGAATATGGACCTTGGCCGCGACTCGGCCACGACACGGGGGAGGGAGAGAGGGCCCAAACACGAGTGTGTAGCAGTGTGTTGTGTGATGTTGATACCCCAGCATCGCACAAACACTTGTGGTAAAACGGAAAACATAAAATTAGGGATGAAAACGAAAGCAAATAAAGCAGACGGCAGTTAGAGACTCAGACACTCGTCTGTATTGCGTTGCCGTGCTCCGCTATTGTCAAGTTCATTACAGAGCTTATGCTCAGCTCCACACGCCGAAACAAGACAGGAATTTCTCCAGCGATAATGAATAGATTCATTATTTGTTTCATTTGGCTGTGCGTGCACTAATCCTCAGCAATGCACTGACTCAGAGAAAAATATCAAGACGCATCACCCAGGGAATAAATCACATTTCAAACGGGCTCTTCCATTTGTTTGCTCTGGGTGGAAATAGCACAACAAGCCGCGCTTTGCCTTGCCTTGCCTTGCCTTGCCTTGCCTGGGGCCAGATCAGGCTTTGGTAAGAATGGCCACAGTGAAGTAATGGACGTAATGAAGACTCAAAGTGACATCAAGCCAGCTAGGGATGGATTTTTAAAAATCTATTATATTAGTGTACAGTATATATTGTACTGTATGTATTGTATGTATTGAATGTATGTATGTATATACTGAATCTAAGTTTGTATGTATGTATGTATGTATGTATGCATGTATGTATGTACGCCTATGTATAGTACGTACGTACAGTAAGTAGGTATGTAATGTATGTATGTATGTATGTATGTATGTATGTATGTATGTATGTATGTATTTGAATGTGTGTTGGCCCTGGTGCAGCGGTGTGCAGGGAGGTCAAGCAGGGAGCTGAGACAGACAGAGCTGGATAGATGCCTGTGCTCATCTGTATCCCATGCTGCCAGTGCAGTCAGGCGTTAGGGCTGATAGGAGAGTTGATAGGAGATCCAGTTGTCGGAGCACATTAAGCATTCGTTTGTTATAGGAGCGTTCAGGGAGGCATTCGTCAGGAGAGGCAGGGATGGGATGGGTGCTAGTAAACACACACAATGTTTGGGTGACGTGTTTGTGTGTGTGTGTGTGTGTGTGTGTGTGTGTGTGTGTGTGTGTGTGTGTGTGTGTGTGTGTGTGTTTAAATCGCCACTCAGGGTTGATCCTTCTTTTTCTTCTACCTTCATGTTCTAAGCCTGCTTTCTCTAGAAGACTTTGACGTAGCTCCTAACATATATGCTGCAGCTCTTGGAAATAGCTATGGATCACAACATCTTAGCCTGTGATAACCTCCAGTAGGTGACTGAAGGGTTTGCTTTCAGAAGGTGCCGGAAATGTCCTTGGGCTTCAAGCAGCTCAGTCTGACTCTAGCGCTCAGTATCTTTTCCTGACATATGTCAGCATGTCAGTCAATATGGACCTCAGCAAGAGTATAGAGCACTCCCACTGTCTTAGGTTAAGCGCTCACTGCAAATGTTTAACTGACTTTCAGTTCATATAAATGTGTTTACAAAAAATGGTACTCCTAATAACTTCACCTACAGTATATGGTAAGTTTTGTTAAAAGAGAATTACATAAATAAGAAGTCATTACTTAATTTCCGGTAAAATGAATATAAGAATGTATGGCAATATCTGAGGGACTGAGAAGGAGAAAAGTATTGTTTTTTTTTTTTTTATCGTTTCAGATCATTTTTTTGATCATTTAAGATTTAAGACCATAGATTGATCGCCAATGACATTCCGAGGATGTAAAGCTGTGTCTTGTGTGACAAATGTATTCAGATAATATTTTCTGCTTATGTGTTCCCAGGGAATTTCCCACAGCTAAGGACTTTCCTTCGTACGACTTTGGGATTTAACAATATTTATGACATATTTATGAAGGAGGAATTTGACCATACCTGATTCGCATTTGCAAAACAGTCAAACATTCACATTCGTAACAGTCAAACATGTTCAGATGAAAAACAGTTCACAAGCACTCGCAGTATACAAGACATTCCAGAGACCACCTGTCTGTTGAGATACTGTACCATGAATGACAGTATAGGTATGCCTATAAGAGCACTAAACACTCCATCAGTGTGTGTGTGTGTGTGTGTGTGTGTGTGTGTGTGTGTGTGTGTGTGTGGCCATGGCGGGCAGAAGAGAAAGAATATAAGGAGACACTCACTTGGTCAAGGTCCTCCCGGCGGTGATGCTGGCCACGATGATGCTCTCCGCTCTAGGCATGGCGACGGCTTTAAAGGTCCCTTGCCAAAACTTCTCGAAGAGCTGCCTCTCCTGCTCTCGGATGCTGGCCATGGTGCCTCCAGGCAAGGGGATGGGGGGTGGGGGGTGGGGGGTCACAAAAGAACTCACTTTGGGCTCGCGGTTTGGGGTCGGGTCGGAGGCAGGGGTTTCACAAAGAGAGAGAGTGAGAGACTTTTGCTGCCTGCCGATACTACTTGTGCTGATGCCGCTGATGTGTTGTAGTCCTGCTAGTGGCTTTATGGATGAGAGGAAGGGGGGAAATCTCCTCTCTAGTCCCTGGAGAAGATCCGTCCCTCTCTCTCTCTCTCTCACACTCTCTGTCTCTCTGCCTCCGTAGAGCAAGGCTTCAGATACAAGCGTCTACACACAGGCACACGTGCCAAGGAGCTGTCCAAGTTCTGAAAGCTTGCAGAAAATAGACCCTGCGAGTGTGAGAGCGAGTGAGTGAGTGAGTGTGTGTGTGAAAGAGAGAGCGAGGGAGCGCAGGAGAAGAGGAGGAGGAGAGAGAGATGCGCTCAGCATCAGGGGATAGAGACGCGTTAAGGACACTGTTGCTTTTCTGCTCTCACCTCTCGTCCTTTTTCTTCTTCTTCTTTTCTTCTCCTCTCTACTTCTCCTTTTGTCTTGATTTGGCCTCTTTATTCAGTCCGTTCTTTGTGCCTTTCCCCTCTCAGTTGTCTCGGAGCGGAGGCTTTCTCTTGCTCTGTGTGTGCGCATGTGAGTGTGTGTGTGTATGTGTGTGTGTCTCTGTGCATCCGCTGCGTTCCCCTGCCTGGACATGCTGAGAGTGGCAGCGGCGTTCGGCGTGCAGCTGCTTTTTATTTGCTCATGAGGTGGTCGGCTTCGCCCTCCCCATTCAGTGGCTGCCCCCCCCCCTCTCTCTCTCTTTCTCTCTCCCCTCTCTCTCTCTTGTCTCCCTCCCCCTTTCCTCCTCCTCTCCTCTCCTCTCCTCCCCTCCCTCTTTCTCTTTCTCTGGCTCCTCACTTTGTCCCCTCCTCCTCCTCCTCCTCCTCCTCCTCCTCCTTTCTCTTCTCCTCTTCTCCTCTCTTCTGTGTTTTTCTATGGTAGGTCAGTTGTGGCGAAGGACAAGACGTAACAAGTGAAGGATGTGAGCTTCTTTGGACCTGCGTAGATGTCGCTTTGTGTGAGTGTTTTGTGTCATGATGAGAGAGAAAGAGATGTGTGTGTGTGTGTGTATGTGTGTGTCTGTGTGTGTGTGTGTGTGTGTGTGAAGTGTGTGTGTGTGTGTGTGTGTGTGTGTGTGTGTGTGTGTGTGTGTGTGTGTGTGTGTGTGTGTGTGTGTGTGTGTGTGTGTGTGTGTGTGTGTGAGTGCGTATATGAGCAAAAAGCAGGGCTGACATAGGCTTGTTTTGTGTGGGTGAGCCTGTGACACTGAGACACCAGGAGCAGGTCACAGAGAGTAGGACACCTTCTGTCCTTTGCCCAGCCCCCAACCCTCCACTCCACTCAATTGCACACGCTCTTTCTCTCTCTCTTTCTCTCTCTCTTTCTGTGTGTGAGTGTGAGTGTGTGTGTGTGTGTGTGTATGTGTGTGTGTGTGTGTGTACCACATACACACGCAAATTCCCAAACATACATGCGATCCACTCTCTCTCTCTCTGTCTGTACCACATACAGTGTATATACACACATAAATACCCACATGTGATCCACTCTCTCTCTCTCTCTCTCTCTCTCTCTCTCTCTCTCTCTCTCTGTGTACCATACTCTAAAACCCAAACATACATGCGATCCACTCTCTCCCTCCCCCTTCTCTCTTTACTCTCTCTTTTTTTATGCACCTAGCGCACTCGTTATCTCGCATTTCTATCAATCTATCTAATCTTTCTCACTTTCTCTGTACACTCTATCTATTCTATCACTCTCTCCCTTACTCTCTCTCTCTCTCTCTCTCTCTCTTACTCACTCTGTCTCCTCCTCTCTCTATCTCTCTCTCTCTCTCCTCCCTTGAGCCTGAGTGTTGGACAGAGCCCCAAGCTGGTGGTCACTGCATCTGCATGACAAAGACTAGGACTTGGAGAGTAGCAGACAGTTCATGCACGAGCCTGACACACATTCAACCCCCCCACCACCTCCACCACACACACACACACACACACACACACACACACACGCCATAACCCTCCCTTCAGGCCGCTGAGGGTAAACCACTTTTCCTTTGAGCGCACAGTCTGGGTGCCAAAGACACACTTATCACTTACAGCCAAAGCCCAGCTGTGCTTCCCCCTCGTGCCAAAAACATGCAGCCTGTGTTGATGGACAGGGACGCGAGGGGAGAGATGTGCTTTGGAACAAAACACCACTCATGTCTGCTTTTCCCTGATTCCTCTACACAAAGATCACTCTCCTTACTTTATATGATGGGAACCTGTTCAGAATTCCTATTGAGTGTGGTTTTCTTGGAAAAATGTACTACAAATGGATAACAAGATTTTAAACTGTTGATGTTCGGTTTAAACAGGGACTACAGTTGAAATATCCAAATAGCCTGTATGGGCATGGGGCAAACTTTGAGTGGTCGCATTTAGAGCCAGAGCACATTTATCACAATAGCACATTTATCTTAAAATGTGGGCATTCAAAAACCCTAGAAGAATTAGAATATTTCAACACTTAACATTGGATATTAAAAGTCTGTGTGAACATGTGCCTGCCTAGCTTTGGTAGACACAACAGCACTGGCAGTAAGTGTTACCTTTGGGAGCGCACTGGTGTGCTGTGACTTGGCAAGTGGATGGTCTATATCATTTATCTCATAAGTGAGAAAACCTGTCAAGTAGCTGGAGAAGGACAGGAACTTCACACCGTTAAGACATTGGGGATCACAATCTCATTTCCTAGCTAATAGCTATGCAGACAGTCGGTGATGCCTGCGATTCAGCTGATTAATTATGCATATTCCAGCCACTAACACCAAACTTAATGTGTAACAACATCCCGCGCTTAATGATAAGTGGGTGGCTCGTCAGTGTGCTTTGAATAAAGATGGGACTCAAGTACACTTGAATTAAGCCAAATGCGACACAAAACGTGTTCAACAAAACTGAAAATATGTTTGGATTGTGCCTGGGAATACTAAACATTTGCATCCGTTAAAAGCTTCTTTCCCCAACAATATTGAAAGAGCAGACCGTTCCCTCTGGGGTTGATGTGCAATTTAGCAATTGAACAGGTTTTTTTTTTTAATGCTTTTTTTGGAAGTTGGATACAGAATGACACAAAACACAGTGCTGCTATGAAGTGGTTTGTCTTTGAGAAACCAAACAAAACAAAGTCAACAACTGCAGCTCTGTGCTCTATGAGGTTGTGGCTTATACGTTGTGTTGTCTCAGTGCCTCGAGAGAGCCATTACGACTGCATACTGTCAGCAAATCCTGCTTAATTGACATTCCTATGTCACTTCAAAGTCTTTTCTCACGCTCACATCCACACAGGATTTAAGGATGACTCAGACTAGTGGAGAAGAGTTTTGCATAAAAGCTGAAAATAATAATAATAATCACGAAGGAGTCTTTGATATCTGAAATCCATTGTTCTTAGCGGGGAATAAGGTGAAGAGAAGTAGATCATGTAAAATGTTGGCTTATCATACTTTGTCTTGTCTTTTATCACAATCCATAAATATTCAGTCCATACTGGAGGCCTATCTTATAGCAGGGGTGTCAAAGTCATTTTCATCAAGGCCCACCACAAACTAGTACATTTCACCAAAAAATGCACATTTCCTCATGTTTCTGACCATCAGCAACACAGTCCTAATGTGCCACCACTCAATTTTGTATTCCTAAACGTGACACAATTTTTACATTTTTTTATTTTTTGCATTACTACAATTCAGGCAGGCTGTATAGCTTTTGGCTTTGGAATGTATAGACTGAGTGTGTGTAACTCATCATCATAAGCATGAGCAATCCAACATGCAAATGGCCAATTAACAAATTGATGTATAATGACACATCACATACAGTTTGTCATCAGTACTAATTATGGCAGTTGATGGACAATATTAATACTATTTTAAATGGAAACTCTAGTTCCTTTGATACATCTTCAACAGCTGTCAAAGTATTTTTAGCATACAAAACATTTTGAAATGTTAATGAAGTGGCAACAAAGAGTTAACAAGGTCTGAAAATTGTCAGATGGCATTTGCATCAAGTCCTTTTCTTAAAGGAGACATAAAATGGATTAATTGAGTGTACCTTGTTCTCTGATATTAAAACACAATATATTCAATTGTATTTTGTAAAAAATAAAATAATAATAACAATAAAAAAAGATCAAGTGATATTTTACAAGCCTAATTAACACCTCTTTTTTTTTTTTTTTTTTTTTGCCTAAACAACGCCCCGCTCTGGCCACCTTAATTGAACTACAACAGGTTTGTGCTATTTGACATCACTCTTAGGCTTTGTTCTAATTCGCCCATATTTTAGTGCTTATTTCTAAATTCAAGATTTCCATATGAAGAAAGGCAGAACCATGCCTCATATTCATGATACTGTAGCTCTTCGACCAAACACAACCTCTCTTAATTCATCAAAGACAATATTAAAGTGGTTTTCCATTCTATGTCTCCTTTAAGGTGCTTTCAAAGACCTGATTTAGCTCAAGATTATATCATATAGATAAAAAGTACACATATCTTTATTGTAACTAAAAATATAATAAAATTGATACATTTGCTTACAGCTCACGCAAACTGCATCTCAACCTCACCTCAGCTATCAAATGTTTATCCACTGCTTATTCAAAAGAAAGACTACAAGATATACCCAATATAGCTAAACACACACACACACACACACACACACACACACACACACACTAACAGTACGTCACTGTCTCGCCATAGGGACAGAAGAAGAGTCCCCGTGTTCAGCAGTTCCAGTAAAAGTGGCTGAGAACTCAAGCTGAGGCCCCACAGTTGTGTTGATTCCTAAGATTATTGTTTGAAGTTTCAGCTTTATGTGAGGAGGACTGTCTGTTTATATGTGTTTTGCCACAGGAGTTGGAGATGTTTTTCAGATTATTTTGATGTGTTACTTCAGTCCTCCCGAGTAAACACCCGACCTGCTGAGTCACGATAGCAATAAACGTATCTAAATTTTAGATGTGATTCTGGATTTGTGCATGTATTTATCAGGATAAGGAAACTAATAAGTCCTCTCAGTCCAACTGAATGTCAATTGGCCATCACAGATTATTAAATAATCAATCTATGAACCCTCAATCATGTGTAATTAGCCCTTGAAAGCCTTTCACTTCAAATTTTTCCTTTTACCAGTCTGGTTTTGCCTCACAGTGCATGGCAGAGGGGTGGAATAGCTGTTACACTGCTTGACTGACAACTGGAAAACATGGGTTCAATTACCAAATCTCACATCGAGTCTTTGTTACTTTGGATAAAAGTGTCTGCAAAATAGTCAAGATTTTTTTTCAGGTAAGTTTAATTTTAACAGAAAGGAGTTAACTGTGTAATCATGCCGTGAAGAGAAAAGAAATGCTACATTTGCCTACCTCAATATTTTTTGCTGCTTTGTAGAACCTTGAGTGCAATAGGTCTACAAAGAAAATTTTTCTTTGTTTAATGCAACCAATTGCAACATTAAAAATAAGTACATCCAGTGGTTTATTATTGTGTGAAGAGCTCAAATGGACAAAAATTCAGCCAAGCCTACAGAAGGCTTCTTTATTTCAAGCCATTAACTGTAAATCTATAGCTACTGCTGTCCTATCCCTGACTTCCCATTATTTATTTGCTTGCAAAACATCAACATGATTTAGTTTACAGAAAACCCATTTTATTCTGTCAATAACAAGATGTGAAAAGTTATGCTCAAAGAGACAGACAAATCCAACAACAATTGTAATTGCCATCTCCCTATCCATTCAGGTTCACCTGGAAAGTAATTGAGGTGGCAGAATAACTAGCCTATATTTTGCTGCTGCAGAATGTTTAGGTAAAAATGGCCCGAGTACTGTAGTCAATCTCATGGGTATAATTAGATCTTGTGTGGAAGCCCAAGCCCCATCCCTTCTCTGCGTTCCCCCTTCTCCTTCCAGGTACAGAGATAAAATAAAGATTATCCCTGTCACCAGCCCGGCTGTCTACTTTTGCCGGCACATCGTCATAGAAACCATCTTTTATTCCTGTCAGAGGATGAAACAGGAATTCAGTGAAACTGTCCAATTGTGTCAGGTTTTACCTAATTCAAACAGTCAACATGTCAAGAGAGGCAGCATTATTTATTTCTTAAAGAAACATGTGCCTGGAAAGAGTAAGGGAAAAATAAGTTTCATTTCAATCAACTGTCTGTATAGATGTGAATATGAAAAATATGACGATTTTTTGCACTTTGAATAGCACTCACCTCAAGCTGAAGAGGATCTACCACCAACTCTTTTAAAATGAAGAGAGAAGGTCTCCTGTGAAGTGAAAATATATTTGTTTTGTGTTGATTTCCTTGACATTTCACACTTGCATTTACTATTTCAAAACCATGCAAATGTCACCCACAGGCCACAAAACAAAGGGGAAAAAAGTACTTTAAGTGGCTCAATAGCAGTCTTCCATCACCAGAACCAAATCCAGTTAAGACTGGGCCACTCAAGAGACTGTGGCCTTGAGACACAAACACCTTCACAAGGTGAAACAAAAATATGACAAAACATGATGTGAAGATGTATGACCCCATAAATTGACTCATTTCTGCAACGTACCCATTTACAAAAATGGCTTGCGTATTCAAGTGAATTTCTTTATTGTAAGTGCTTCTTACTGTTCTTTCTGTTCCAGGAAATATGGCGTCAGTGAATTAGTCCAAACTCTTCACAAAAAAACATACAAAAGTTTGCTAGCTGGGTAGCTTTCAACAAGCATACTGAATTATTTACTGGGATTCTGCTCTCCTTTTTTGCTATTGTCACTGTCTGTCCAGTCTCTCCGGCTGTCTCTCAAACGACTGTGTGCCCTGATGGGTCATTTGTGTTCTCTGCTGGCTGAATGAGGACATGCTCTCTAAAATCAATCCTCCTTCATCCCCGGATGACCAGTGATCGCCATCTAAGTGGATAAATTAAAACAGCACCGTACCTGCTGCAGCGACGACTTAATGAGCTGCTGGTTTCCAGCGGAGTGTCTTCCGTTGTCTCTGACCTCACACACACACACACACACACACACACACACACACACACACACACACACACACACACAGCCCGTCTCTAATAGGCTGTGTCCAATAGTCTGCTGTAAACTTTCCACACAACTGGGAAATGGTACCATGAACAACAGCTACAGCACAGCACAGCACACAATTAAGAGCTAAACAAGTGCATCAGTTTTCAGAGTTGTGGGGGAAGTTTTGCCTGTCTGGAGGCCTGAGCTGTTTTTCTTTTCCCTCGCTCTCATTTTCTTTGCCATATGTCATCACGCTATTACCAAAAGTGCAATGATCCTTCAAACTATATTTCTTCCAGACTTTCCAAAACCCCTCTGTCTGCAGTTTGCAAATGCATCATGACAGACTTCATTGAACACTTTTCTTAAAAACTCCTACCAAAGACAACATTCAGCAACTATTCCTAATTGACACATGTGAAAGGAAGATTGATTAACACATTCTATTAAATAAAGTCAAAATAAGCAATTTCATAAACTGCTTAAACACTACTGGTGGTTTGTCTATGGGACAAATGTTCTGCCAACCCACAGTATTTTATAACACTATTTTACTCAGTGCTTTTAAGAGGAAATCAGGCCCTTTTGAGCACACACACCTTGTTGTTTAAGCTCACTAATTTTAGGGTATCAGTAGCAAAAAAAAGATACATTGGTGTGACCTACAGTAGGTCAACTTATACTCATGGTAGCACAAGCAGCTAGGCTGCCACATCAACCTTTAATTTGGGCCTCTTAATATACTCAAAATAGCATTACAAATACTAGGAAAGATGGACTCTTCACAAGACACCATTGTAATAACTGAGGAGTTGTAAAAGAACAGTATAGAAGATGTTTTTGTACACATATTCTATCACATTTTCCTCTAATGGAGGCAAAATCACTTCAAAGCAAGAGGACACTACACCATTGGACAAATATAGACGTACTCCAGCAATTGCAAACTGATTTGCTCAGTGAGGACATCTAGCTATTAGCCACAAGGAACCATTGTATTCAGACATCGGTGGTGTTTAGCCAATCACAACGTTCTGTGTGGACATGTTGTCATTGGGAGGACTTAGTGTTGTTTGAATCAGCTTCTTCATTGCTTTGATTGGCTGTAGCCAGGGCCACAAAGCCCTTTCTATGGCTCTGGTCATATCGCAATCTTATTGCGTGCAGAGGCCATTTGAAAGATCCCCCCCCCCAAGGATATATCCATCGTGGCCACACTATATATTTCATGTTATGGTCTGGCTTGTCAGGCTACAAAAATATTACAATAAAGGTAATACAATATATCATTAGGTTCTGGAAACTTAAGGCTATGATAATGTAATAAACTGCCAATAATATGACACTTCATAACATTATTGGTACAGCCATTATTATAGAGAAATACAATTTATTTCATTTATCGGGGCATAATAATCAGTTGTTATTACATATTTTTGGGGACTTTTGAGGGCATTTTTATGACATAATTCCTATCCCATGTGGAGCGCATTAGCTGTGTAACCCACTGAGGAGTTTTGTGTTTGTTTTGATGCGTGTGGATGGATGGTGATGGAGTGTGGGAGGGAGAATAAGGAGGGAGAGCTTGTGTGGTGCGAGACTGAAGCTGAGCAGTCGGAGCAGGGGAGACGTGGATGAGAGGGCACGGCTATCTTCTCCCATCACATCAGCAGCAGGGATGGATAGAAACTCCCAGGGAGAGCAGAGGAGACGAGACGAGACGGGAGGAGAGGAGAGGAGAGGAGAGGAGGCCTCGCTTAGCATCAGAGATGAAACAAGCCCCCTGGATATGACATAATGCTCATCGGTAATGATGGCAAGGCCTCCTAGAGAATGTTAATGACTTCTCCCTGCATCATTCGAAGAGACAGCATTATTATTTCTTTTTTTTTTTTGTCGTTCTTTACTCCGTCAGGGGCAGGGTGGTATTTTTTTTTTTTTTTTCAATCTTAACATCTTCATCCATCCATCTGTCCCTTTAAGTACTATCCTGACTCACAGTGGAACTGTATCTATATTCCTAGTCTTTTCTCAAAGTGCAGTCTTCTCCCATTCTTGCTTAAAAAGATAATT
>JAODXP020000019.1:23895432-23977932 GCA_027497455.2 Sardinella longiceps
TGAAAATGAATGAAGCTTGTTGTGGTTTTCAAGGATTTCTCGTGCCTCCTTAAAGGTTTGTGTTCACTGCGACAAACAGCATGGTTAATCTGACTTTATCTTGACTCATTGTGCCCCAGTAACAAAGTCCTATTGATGATGTGACCAGTGAACGTGATGAAGGTTCTGAAGCGTGTGTCCATCTTGCCCTGAAGTCCTCACTGACCCATTTCCTAAACAAATCCCCTTTGGACAAGGCACATGTATTAGAATGGCTGACAGCACATCCATGAACGTCTTCAGCCTCCGTTCATTATGTTCCTTCTGTAGTTAAATGTCTCATTGCAGGGGAAACAAATGAGGACTGATATTGATGTCCAAATGAGTATGGCAGTGTTTGAATTTAAACATTCAAAAGTAATCAATCAGTGGAAAAGTATATGCACTGATTGTTTCCCCCAATGGCATATAAGTGCGTTAGAGCCTAATTGTCAGTGAATTGCATATTCCCCCGACATAAAGGAAGTGTAGTGATGTTGAGAGAAATACATCCGCCCTGCTGTGCTGACAAACTTTGTGGCATATGCGGAGGTGAAGAGCTTCAAGGCTTCTCATCGACGCCATCGCACCGGTTACCATGGGATTAATGATATAGCCGCCCTGAGTAATATCGCACAATGGCTACATGTTGTTCATGCTAATTGCTTCTGCGCTGCCTCTCAGCGGCACAAGAAGGGGAAATGAGCTGTGGAGGGAATTAGATGACTTCTTTTTGTGCTATCATTTTGTTCCTTATTAGCATTTTTGAATTTTTTTACATTTTATTTGGTGACAAAGTGCTTCATGCAGTGGCTGTCTAGCTAGGAGAGTATGTAAGAGTGATGTCTGTTTGATAGCCGTATATCATGGTCAAAGCCACTAACACACCGAATCTGACGTGGAGCTTGAAACCGAATCCTTCACATTTCATAATGGATGGACCTTGTACTTTATGAGAAGGCTTGTAATGAAAAATAAATTGCTGCTGCCAAATGGAATGCTTTACAACGTTATAAATATGAATGGCTTTAATATAACTTGTTCAACTCATTAGCCTGGTGTTGGACCGTCTCCCCTCAAGTACTGTTGATTATGAAGTCTACAGAAGATTTTGAATAATAAAGAAAATTATTTGAAAAGAAGAAATATGAATAATAATTGAACTACATTGTGAATTGGTGAAAATGAAACCCACTTCCAAAAACCAGCAAGTCCTGCTTGATCATTCCATTCTTGCTTCACCCTCGTGTCTGCAAAATGCCAGTAGAAAATGTGGCTAGTTTTTTGTGGCATTGTTGTTAATGCTAGTGTCAGCTGGTCATGTCCTTGTTGGTTCAGTGACACTCCAACCCACACACACTCACACAAACACACACACACACACACACACAAACACACACACACACACAAACAAACTACTCTTCATGACTGTCGAGTGTGAAGATCTGCCTTTCCCTCTCACCTCTCTTTCTCTCTTCCCCTCCCTTTCTTCCTATCTTCCTCTCTCTCTTCCTCTCTCTAGCTGTAGGTCGCTGTCTCCCTCTTGACTAATTCCAAGCATTTCTGGAGGACAGACGAGGACAAGAATGTGTCGTCTCCCACACCTACCCCACCCTGCTGCATGGCACTGTGATGGCCGCACCAGGTCGTGTCTGACTGCCTGCTCCAAAAAAAAATATAACCTCTCCCTGTGGGCCTCCTACGAGACTGTCTCAAAGTGAACAAGTCAGGGCTCTGCCTGCCAGACCCTGTCCTCAGTACATCTGCATGGCTAATTGCACACACTGCTGCCGTCATTGAGCCTGTCTGAGCAGGGTGGGGTGGGGTGGGGGTTGGTGGGTGGGGGTGGGGGTGGGTGGTGGGATCCTAAAGTTGACTTTGCTTAGATACAGGAGCTGTGAAATAATATTTCATCATCAACATCGGGGCAAAAGCATTTTTGTCCTGTGAATGGAAACTTAAAGGAATAGTCCACCTCTTTATGAAAATTGGTTATTCATTTTAGAGCATTTTGGTCTCAGTGCATGCGTTGTCCTAGTCTGGCAACCCCAATTTTACCCTTAGCTTAGCATAGACACTGGAAAGTTAAGTTGCCAAAGAATTGCTATCTGGCAACTTTACATTCCAGCGCCTATGCTAAGCTAAAGCTAAAAAATGGGGGAAATTGGTAATGCCATACTAGGAAAACACAAGCAATGAGACCAAAATGCTTTTACCCACATATGTAACTCAGAGTAAGGAGGTGAATAACCAAATTTCATAAAAGGGTGGACTATTCCTTTAAGTGTGGGTAGGCCATTACTTCATATGCAACCTCTTCACAAAATTCATTATCCACCCGTCCCATCCATCCAAATCAAAAGAATTGGCAATTTTTTGGCACATTTTCAAAACACCTGTTGGCCATTCACTGGTTGCAACAGTATTAACCAAATTCAACATTTTATTTTTTTATTTGATTGGTTCTTGCCACCCACCCACAAGTCTGCAGTGCAGCTCAGAGTGCTCATGATAGGTAGAGCTACCTGTCAGTCAACTAGGTACCAAAATTAGATGAGGCCCAGACCTGGCGTCCTGTTCCCAAAAGCATAGTTACTAACCAGTTAGCAGTCAGTTGGCATTGGGAAATTGCATTGCAACCAACGCGGGGGCTAACTTAGCTTTCTAGACCGTAAAGAAACTGGAATTGGTCTAAACTTCAGCTGTTGTTCAACAGGTCTTACTCTAAAAGCTCATCAAAGGTGCTCATCTTACCCTGCCAGTCAACTGAGCAACCCAATTGAGATATAAAGGTCCAAAATGATGGCGCAGGTGTGAGGTACCCATAGGATTTGCTAAGCTATTCAAACTGTGATTTTATCTTTTTAAAAGTAATGAGTAAGTGCCAAGAGTCTGGTCCAACACAAATGCCTGCTTGCCCGTTTTGTTCTTTTCTTACTGAGAATGAATGAAATACTGGCGGATGCTACTTTTTATGTGAAAGCCTCTTTAATGTTTTTCACAGGCATGAGAAAAGTCTGTACCTTTGAAAATGTTGGCTTCTCAAGTATAATAGTTTCTCATTTTTAAAGCCCTGTGTCGTAGCACACACTGAACCTGTTTCCAAGAACTGGTCATTTATTTTATAAATATAGATCCTTTTACCTTTCCCGCCATACTGAAATAAGTGATTATGTGTGAGTTCTTTTTGTCAGACAAAAGCAGCACTTGAAGAGAGGTAAGCAGGGAGTGAAGGTGGTGTGGGGTGTTGGGAATAATTTGATTTCCCGCTATTCCTCTCCTGCTGTGACATCCACCTCCCGAGCTCCAGGTCTCCACGTGGCCCCGCGTCACACTGAAGAGAACTGGGCTCGGAGAACAAAATGGGCTTTTTCCTCAACCACCTTGTTTGGAGCACAAAAGGGAAGGCGTCTGCATTGGCATGCCTCAGAGAAAGAGAGAGAGAGAGAGAGAGAGAGAGAGAGAGAGAGAGAGAGAGAGAGAGAGAGAGAGAGAGAGAGACAGAGGGTCTTCGCCCAGCATGACACAAATTAATGAGTCAATCCTTCCTTTCATTGTTCCCCATCTCTCCTCTATGAGGCAGGAGAAAAATAACCTAGTCGGAGAGTTATTCACAACAAAAGAGCTGAATGCCGGATGGAATGGAATATTGATGAACAAAAAAAAAACAGATCCATGCCTTTTCTCAGAAAAGAAAACATAGAAAGAATGGCTTTTAAAAATATTACCTTATAACCCTCTTAGAACAGTTTTTCGACAGAATGCATGAATAAGTACACTAGAGATGTTCCTGTTGCACAACTAATATACAGGTTTGAATGCCACAATGTTTATAGGGTCAGGACCTGGAGACCGGGTATAATGTTAATTTTAAAGTATATACTATAAGTTGCTTTGAATTAAGGGAAATGGGGGATTTTTTTGTGTAAACCCTTATTATTTTAATGTCTTCATAACAGATTGTCATGTGGACCCAGTGAAGTCACCTTGGGAGTTTGTGGTAACCACTCACATAAAATGGAAGCTGTGCTAACCTTTCATGACCTTGATAGCACAGGCCAGTAGAGAGTCCATTTGGAATCAGAGAATCTCTGTCTCTTCTTTCCAAGGAGAAATGTGGGTTTTGAAAATCAATAAATCTTATTACCTGCGGGTGCAAAGTCTGATTTGTTGATACAGTGACTCTATCATCTCTATCATGATGCCATATTCTAGCAGATCCATATTTCCTTATGTGGCAAAGTGGATAATTTAGGTTGTAATAATTATGCAGCGTCGACTACGCCACTGAGGGCAGGTCGTACCCTAGGAATTAAAGCTTGGCTTAGCTAACTTTTTGGGTTACACCAGGTCACACAAGTTCGTAACATTCAAAGACTTGAGACGTGTGTTCCACAGAATAATAATTTATTAATGACAGACATAAACAAACACAAATGTCACACCACACCTTACACAATCACAACCACTCACATTCTCGCTGGAAGATGGACTAGGAGGCAATCCTCCATTACAGTAGCTTAACCCTTTAGGTGGCAGAGTTTTTTTTTTTTTTTTCAAAACATTCAACCTGTTTACGGCAAGGCACAGATCATGAGTGTGATGGTGTGACAAGACGAGAGACAATGTTAGTATTTCTTTTTTTCTTTTTGATGTTTTTTGTGCTGACGAAGAAACAAACATCACATGGACACAAACTCACATACATATTGTACACTACTAAGTGGTCAGTGAAATATAAAGTACATCGATAGTGTAAATCATCATAAATGGCAGACAAAAAAAGAAAAAAGAATGTATAGTATGTACAGCAGCAGTCCTTTTGCTGTAGAGATAATGACTCCCTATCCATCCAGGTGACATCTCTTGTAGTCTTTCATGGTGTGGTACCTCTCATTGCAAGGCACCACACACAGACTCACCCCACACTCCCTACACATGTATTTAGTCTGACGGCGGCCTTTGGGGCGGGTCCGATCGGAACACACTACGCAATCTGGGTAACCGTCAGTCTGGCAGATAAAGTGGCGCTGAGTGAGTCTTTGGGGCAAGTCTCCCAGTGAGGATGACTTTCGGCCTTTGTGGCTCTCCTTCCTGGAGTAGCCCTCGAGTAAAGCAGTGATGACCTCCTGCACAAAGACTTTCAGGGGCTTGTGAGGAGCAGGGGTGCAGCGGCAGTAAATGATGTGGGCGTTGACCATGCTTACACTGAGTATGGCATTGAAAATCCTGTGGTACCATTTCCTTGATCTATGGGGAAAGAGGTAGGTCTTCATCCTCTGGTCTGCTGTGTCCACACCCCCCATAAAACAATTGTAGTCATCAACGCAAAGAGGCCTATTGATCTCCCTGAAACCACTATCAGTATGTTTGCTCCTCATGCGCTTTCTGACACATGTGTTGGGATGCAGTGTAGAGAGCATGGTGAGGCGCTTTGAATCATGCCACGCACAAACTAGCGTTTTCCCCTTCCTCATGAACACTGGGTCATCTCCCTTGCTCAGTAGTAACTGTTCATGGGTGAGGCACTTTGGCATTCCCTTGGCGTGACTGCTGACAGTGCCACACAAACCCGTATCTTTGCTGGCTAGCTCATCTGCTATGGCGGGCGATGTGTAGTAGCTGTCCATGTACACCTCATGCCCTTTCCCTGTGTATGGGGCCATCAGCTCACGGACGACAAGATGTGTGGCACCGACATCGGAGTTTTCTTTAGGCCTTGCTCCAGTGTACATGGACCACTGGAGCACATAGCCTGACCTGGCTTCCGTCAGAACATATACTTTGTAACCATATTTGTCTGGTTTGTTTGGATTATACATTTTTAGGGTTGATTTCCCTTTGAATGCAATGGTCATTTCATCCAGTGACAGCTGCTTAGTTGGGCCATACACTGCTGAAAACCGGGGGATGACTAAATTGATGATTGGCCGGATTTTGAATAGCCTGTCATAGCCCGGTTGACCCATGTCAACATACTCCTCATTATTGGTGAAATGAAGGAAGGACAAAATCATCAAAAATCTATTCCTGGACATCACCTTCCCAAATCCAGGTGTTGCTGATGGCCAATATTCAGCCCAATAATCGTCCAACTCTGACTTCTCTACCAGACCCATACTCAACTTCAGAGAAAAGAAGGCTTTCATTTCACTGACAGTTACGTCAAACCATTGATGAAATCTGGAGCGTGGTTGGAGTTTATGAGAGTCTAAAAACTGATGTGCATAGCGATTTGTCTCAGTAACAAGCAAATTCCAGAAATCATCAGAGAGAAAGAGTGATACAAAATCTAGGGGAGAATTGGCTTTGGAGAGTTTTGTTTCCCCCAGATAACCAACTGGTTGATCAAAGGGCATGATCCAACTTTGGTACTTCTCCTCATTGGCTAAGTACTCAAAGCCGGCATTCCCATCAGCTTGCAGTAAACTCCGTCTCACACCGCGTTTGCGTGGGCTACGACCACGACCAGGTCTGCCTCTGATGCGGGGGATTGGCGAATAGTCAGAAGACGGAGAAGCTAGCTGGCTAGCACCGTTCAAAGACTGGACTCCCACATAATCTCCAGCCTCGTTTCCCAGACCACTAACACACTTGTTAACTTCACTATGAACACTCTGACCCTGTGAAACTTTGTTCTCATCACTGACATTGGGCAAAGGACCATCTACATTGAGCAAAGGAGTCAACGTTTGCGCTTGGTGTAGGGCTAAACTCTCACTTTCATCAGCTGCATCATTGCAAAGCAGGGACGCATCTGAAGCGTGGTCACTAAATGAATCACTGTCATCTTCTGAAGGCAGATATTCCCCTTCAGATTCAGGGTCAGAGAATAGAAAACTCAACTCTTCATTGCAGGTAAGCTTTTCTAATGCCATGATAATGTAATGCAAATACTCGCTAACGTTAACAATATCGCTCTGATAAAAATGGCTTACAGGCACACTTTTACCAGTGTGGCCAGGTTTGCCACCAAAGGAGAGAGGGGGACCAAAGCTTAACACCACAGGTGAAGAAACAGTACAAGCCAGAGAGACACCAGAGATGCACACAGTAATGGTATGTGAAGGGGCTCCACCACCAGAGGGTCAGGCTGCACCTAGGCCACAACGCACCTGTCTGGGAAGACACAAAGAACATTAACCATGCACACTATAAACATTTTCATTCACATGCCCACACCCACAAACACACACACACACATGCCCAGTTAGTCCCAGTAAGGACACGCACATCCAATTTAAAAAGTCCACTTCGACCAGGAATTGCTTCCCAATAATTTATTAAAACTGGGGGACTAAAGGGACTCACACTCCTTGTGGCCCATGACCCGAAAGTCTCCTGGGTGCAGGGGCACTCCTACCTACCTTTAACACAGGTGGAACAGCTACCCGCTCATCCCCTAGTTACCAGGGAGAGAAAAAGCACATCATGAGTGCCCCTGCACACACACACACACACACACACAAACACACAGAACAGCCCCGCTAATGGCCATCACCCTTCTGATGGTGATCCATGACCCGAAAGCTAAGCGCACTGAGGCATTCTTGGCTCTGTACTTGGACCTAAAGTCCCTCACAAAACACCCACCTTATCCCTCGGTCACCATAGAAATGGGGTATCAAAAGGAGGAGCGTCCTGGACTTCCTGGAGTTGAGCCTGCTTTCTTGTCTCCCAACTATACATACACAAAAAACACCAACCCAAATTACATCCTGTAAAATAAAAACACACAACTACAACATATCCCTGTCTTTAATAAATGAATCCTGCAGAGATCTGTGCAAAATGTGGCAAAGTGGAGAATTTAAAGGTTGTTTATATAGAGTCAACTACGCCACCTATGGCGGGTCATACCGTAGGAATTACGGCTTGGCTTAGCTAACCCTTTGGGTTATACCAGGTCCACCAAGTTTGTAACATTTAAAGACTTGGGACATACAGCATGTGTTCCACAAAATAATAAATAGACATAAACAAACACAAATTTCACACCACACATTAGACACAATCGCAACCACTCACTAGAAGATGGACTAGGAGGCAATCCTCCATTACAGTAGCTTAAAGCAATATACCGGAGTAAGTTTAAGCATAGCCCTGCTGCACGAGCCTTCTAACAGCAATATATTTTGCATGAAATGAAAGATTTTCTAACAGCACAGACCTAACGCGAACGCGAAACACTTTACATTGAGTCAATGTAACCTCAGATCTTACTTTCGGTTTCCAACAGTCAGGTCCCATTGATTCAGTGTAAAGTGCCTGTTCGATTCTGCGTTCGCGTTCGGTCTGTGCTGTACCAAATTATTTTGTTCCACTCGCTAACTAGCGCATTTAGCAAGCTCTTTCAACAGGGCTATGTTTGAATTCACTCTGGTACTCTCCTTTAAGCACGCAGGTTATTGAAGTAGCCTACAGAACAGGATGGGGCTTACCAGAGTGGCCAGGGTTGCCACGAAAGGAGAAAGGGGGACGAAAGCTAACACCACACGTGAAGAAACAGTACAAGCCAGAGAGACACCAGAGATGCACACAGTAAGGGTACGTGAGGGGGCTCCCACCACCAGAAGGTCAGTCTGCACCTAGGCCACACTGTACCTGTCTGGAAAGACACAAAGAACATTAAACATGCATGCACACTTTAAACATATTAATTCCAGTGTTGTATAAAGTATCCATAAGTCCCATTTCAGTAAAAGTACAAGCTGATACTTTGTAACTATAATGCCAATTAAAAATGTAGTGGAGTAAAAGTAGGACCTAGCCTATTTTCTCAGGAAATGTGGTGAAGTAAAAGTAAACTCAAGTAAAGTAGGCTATAGATAGGGCCTACTCCAAAAACAGTAGGCTACTTAAGTATTACGTAGTTAGTATGATTCATTCACATGTGTGTTAGTGATTGATGTCCACACACACGCACGTAGGCACAGTTAGTCCCAGTAGCAGTGGTGGGAGTTAACATTCATACATTCAAAATGAGGTAAAAAAAAAAGCTTACAACACAGACAGGGCAACACTAACCAGTCATAACAAGCAACTCAAATAATACAAACAAAACACCGACAGACCCAACCATAGAACAACTAACGTTAAGTTATGGCTTGCTGCCATAAAGCCTCACGCATACAACAATCACACGAACTTACGACATAAAACAAAAGACAACATGGCACGGGAGAAAGGCAGCAGACCCAGGAGGCGTGGCATCGTTAATCTATTGAATGAACGTAAACACACCACTAGCTGTAAGAATGAATGCAACGCCGTCGCCAAGTTCGGCCGGGTGGCTGTGCAACATTCCGCATCTTACAATACAGAGCTGTATCGTGTATAGCCTCAAACTACTAAAGAAGTGACTAAAGCTGTGTGTTTGTGCAAGCAGCCACATAGCCTACCATAGACGTGTTTGCTTACAGTCCACGCGCCGCACCACCGCTTGGTAATGTCCATGCATGCGTTTTACTCCCTCACAGACAGACAAAACCCCGAATTTTGCAGGCTAAAATCGTATTCCAGCGTTTTCATTTTACTGTTCAAACATTACTGACCATACAACGGCCTGTCATGACCCATTATGAGCCTTTCTTGTAGCCAATGTTCACGATAACATGCTCGGTTGCCATATCTGAGTTGTTGCACACACCACAATAATACAGGTTTGTTCAAAAGTGAAACGAATAGAGGTGCATTTTCATGGAATTTACTGTGCCTGTTTTCATTGACAATGCACTCCTATTAATACATAGGCCGACATAAGCTTCACTTTTGAATAGGCCTACATTTATAATTCCGATAGTTGCATGCCACAAATCATATCTGGCAACCTAAGAATGTATGTAGCCTATAGGCTACGGAGACAATGCATGATTGAATGGGTTATGGACAAAAAAGCCAACATTTTTGAAGCTGTAACATTTTATTGACAATAATGTTAACAATGACAATAAGAAAATTGACAAAGGTATGAACATTGTGCAACTTGACTGTTCCTATATTTGACAACAAAATTGCAATAAAGGCTATGTAAACCTGTGTAAATGTGATTCCATTGCCTAAGGCAACATAAACAGTTGCTTTACTCTTTTATGATTCTGCATTAAATGAACATTCAGTTACTTAGAGTAATGCACACATTGTAACAAGTAATGTTTTTGATAGGCCTATCCAGTTTGTTTACTCGCATATTAAAAAAAAGTATTCTTGATCAGGTGGACTTGTCTGAACATCAGAGAAAATTGCAAATCATGTAAAACACATGATAAGATATCTTTGTCTAAATATAATTAATCTCCAATTATTGATTGTAATATTGAAATGTTCTCTGGGACACCCTGTCCATAGGCACAATTTGAATTCTCCTAAATACGCCTGGTGTTGACATACCTCACTCTTTCTTCATAGTTACTGTATCTCTTTTCCTCGCCCACACCTCTGCTCCCCCTCTCACGTAAAGAGTACTTAAAGTGTCCCTGATCAGGCATGTGCGACTCTTAATGGGGGTGTATAGGCCTAATGGACCCTGTAGGGGGTATAGTCCAGGTAGAATGACATACCAAGCCTAGGAGAGTTGTATTTCAAGCATGATTCATTCCAAGTCCTTAAGTGCCTGTAAGTGATTGAACTTTTGTTTGGAGTTATTTTCAGTGGAAGAAATACTGGTAACGATGAGAAAACAGCTGTACAATCTGCTTTCTGGGCTGAGTCACTCGGTTCCTTATAGAAAATGAGTTTAATAACGTGTGGGACTATTACAGAGCTAATAGACCTCAAGCACATCATGTGCAAATTGACAGCAGATGGGTGTGAACACTGGCGAGGTGACTTCATTTCCCTGAAAGTCATGTCATTTAGACGAAGATGGCAAAAATACACCTAACCTAATCATCAAGCAATTGGACTTGGTGACCTCAACAGCCATGCCATTAATTCTGCAATCATTCCAGTCGAGATAAAGTTGATACTTTTCATATTCATCGAGGACAAAGTATCTTATTTTCCAACTCCAATATACGGACTGCACAAAATGTCATTTTGGTCTCCTTTCTACAGCTTTGTGGTGTGCATGGGGTTATTCAAACTGCCCAATTTTGGAGATAATTAGCCAACAGCTGCCTCTTTGGAGAAGGGTGCTCTTTCAAGCCATCTTCCATTACTCCCGCCCACCCCAACCATACGCTAAAAAGACGTGGGGTTCGGGGTTGGTGATTAATTTAGATGGGGGAGATATTTTTACTGTCTCTCAGTGGAGAGAGGGGGTGAATGAGGCATTTCAAATGTCAAAATCCTATAAGGCCCCTTTTCCCGATCTTTCCTTCCTGTTTGGATGTTAGCATCGTGTTGTCCTGGCAAGTAGTGGCCAATATAGTGTATCATTAAGTAGTCAGATTCTGGCTTTATGTCCAGAATACTGAAAAAAAAACCATGAGAAAATGCTGAAAAGCTGTTTAAAAGTTTAAATCTGAAAAAGAATTAACACAATAATCATTGTTTAAAGGGGAGGTTCGGTTTTTAACACATTTAGCCCCTTTTCTAGAGTGTCTAGGGTGCAATAGAACGATTGACACCAAAATTTAGATGCTTGGTCCTGTCTCGAGTATACGGCTATTTCAGAATCCCCCCTTCCTGCTTCAGACAGGCTAGCTTTGTGCATGTCTGACAATGTTCCCTAAAACCACCTAAAACATTGCTATTTTCAAATATGCTACTCACCTATAAACTTCCGCTGTACGCTTAGCTGTAGACTTTTCACAAGCTGAGCAACTCTTCACGTTCAAACGTACAGCGGAAGTTTATAGGCGGCTGTGAGATGTCGGAGAAAATAGTTCCAGGATTTTCAAAATGCTAAATAAAACACGACAGGAATGGTTTTTCACGACGAGAATTGTTTTGCATGCCCATATAACAGCACTGATGACTCGGTGAGTAGCATATTTGAAAATAGCAATGTTTTAGGTGGTTTTAGGGAACATTGTCAGACATGCACAAAGCTAGCCTGTCTGAAGCAGGAAGTGGGGATTCTGAAATAGCCATATACTCGAGACAGGACCAAGCATCTAAATTTTGGTGTCAATCGTTCTATTGCACCCTAGACACTCTAGAAAAGGGGCTAAATGTGTTAAAAACCGAACCTCCCCTTTAACCTTCACCAATGACGTCACACACCTACAACAATCTTACAATTTAGAGTCATTCAGTTATCAACTCAATTCATCAAATGAATAAATTTCACATTCCAAGGCATGAATATCCACTTGAGGATGAACTTGCCCCCTAGCCTACTTACAAAACAGAAGAACTGTTGATGATGTAAAACCTGAACCTGTCTGCAGCCAGTTCCCCCGGGGGAAAAAACAAACAGCCCCCAGATCAAGCCTCCTAACTGTCCTGAACACCACCATAATCTCTCCCTCTCTCTGATGTTTGCAGTGGGAATGGCACATAAATAATGGCCGGCGGTCTGCAGGTCCTCTTGTGGCCCTTGTCAAAAGCAGAGAGTTTTATCTTCCCATGGCTTTCAAAGGAGATATAAGGTCCCCTTCACATGGATAAATATGGAATCCCATCCTTTGGTGTGCCTGCGTGGGACCTCTCCCATGGGCACCAGCTTATCAGCGGAGCCACCGTGGCCGTGCCACTAGCAGCAGTAGCGCTCAGGGACAATGTCCTCCCCTTAGAGAGCCAATGCTCTGTTTACACTTGCAAACTTTAGTGTGCAGTTAAATACTCTCTGTGTAGTGTTATCAATTATTTACAGAATCCCAGAGCAAAGCACCAGTGCTAGGGCAAACTGTCTGTCTGTATGTGTGTGTGTGTGTGTGTGTGTGTGTGTGTGTGTGTGTGTGTGTGTGTGTGTGTGTGTGTGTGTGTGTGTGTGTGTGTGTGTGTGTGTGTGTGTGTGTGTGTGTGTGTGTGTGTGTGTGTGTGTGACAGAGAAAGAGAGACAGACAGTTGAATGTTGGATGTATTTCCATTTAGTGAGTGTTAAAGTTGTTAAATAAATAGTGTCTATCTAAAGTACACAAATATTCCTATGGGAAAAGGGGATGAGTTGTTTGTGTGCATTAGTGGTAATGAATAATTGGGTTCAAGCTGAATATTCTTGTCTTAACTGTGCAGAAGGAAAATGCCTGTCAATGTCATTGGGCAAGCATTCCAAAGTATTCGTGTAGACTGTGGCAAGAATTTGTCTCACAAAAATAGTAAAAGAATACTTTTTTTTCTAAGAGAAGAAGCCCAAACCACAGGAGTGTCCTTCCCTCAGTTCAGTTTCTTTCGCAAAGCGGCAAACAGTACATACAAAAACAGTGTACCACATGTCCTAAAATGTTTAAAATTTGAAAAAGACTGGAGAGCTATGACCTCCCACAATACATCCAGGCAGTCACAGCAGAGAAGAGAGAGAGAGAGAGATGGCAAGGATGAGTTTGTAGGTGTTGGAGAGAGAGAGAGAGAGAGAGAGAGAGAGAGAGGGGTCTTTCAGAGTGCTGGACCAAGTCTAATCCTGTTTAGTGTCTGGAAAGCTCAGCTACTCTGCCATGTAGCAACCTTGATTTTGCTGAGACAGAGACACCTCACTGAAGAATCACTGTTTTGTGCTCTTTTTGCAGTGCATTTTATTTTATTTTATTTTTTAATCTGTAAGTGCCATATGGTGTTCGTCACTCTCCAACCTTATCAATCCCAGCTCAGAGCACACCTTGCCTCACCAACCCTGAGGGAGTGGATGATCTTTCTGGAAAATTCTCCCTGGACTGACTGATTTTTTTATTTCTTTTTTTCTCCATGGCCCAAGGGGGCAGCATTGTCTGGCTGAGTTGCAGGTGACTTGCACAGAAGATGTGACTCCCTGACCAGGGTGGTTGGAGCAAAGTAGGGAGAGGAAGAGAGGGCTGTAGGGGGGCGGGAGGTTCAAGGTGACCTTCGTAGATCTACCCACACACGCACACACATACACACAGTCTGTGGGTTACGATGGGCAACAGCAGGTGTCCATCAGAACTGTCATTGCTGATGTCTGACCCCGCCTCCCCTACCTGTCTATGCTGTCCACCTGGGCTCCCTCCAGGAGAAAGCGGAGGAGTTTATGACATGAATAATAATATGCAAAACATTATTCTTATCCAAAGCACAGCTTCAAGCAAGTGGTGCTAGACAAAGAGTCAACAACAGCAAGATTATTCAGTAGAATGCCAACTATAATGATAGTGATAAATAAGAACAATGTTTAATACTGCACGTAAAATATCACCCATAAAAATGAACAACTACTGTTAAAAAGGAATGCACTGTATGCCTTTCTAAATTTCCACTGCGATGAATAATCTAATCTTGTGGTCTTCAAAAATTCACATTCCAAAATCCTTGTACCAAATGGTTTAGTTTTCCTCACTACTGTACAGCAGTCAGCAAGCTTGTACAGGGCTATTGTAGAATTACGCCAAACTATCACTTTACGATATAAAAAGGCTATTATTCAAAATATTATTAGGCTAAATTACTGTTCTTATTGTAACTTACAGTATAGATTCTGTAGCCCAATTGTCATAGACCATAACCATGTTAATGTCAATTGTTCACATTCTTTAAAATTAACTAGCTTGGTATAATAGGTTAAGGTAGTGGCAGCTTTACTAGAAAAAGCAAATTATTAACATTTATTTTAAATGAATGTGAATCATAATTTGTCTGCATAAAAAATGTATCATTCATTGTTTCATATTGTGACCACAGTATTGTGAATCATATCATGGGTTGAGTGTATTGTATCCCTACTGCTTAGTGAATCTGTAGTCTCCTAAATTACAACTAGCATGTCATTTGTCATTGACTAGGACTGTATTCACTGCACATAGCACACAAAACACTTGTGATTCTATTATAAGATGCTTTTCTACAAAGAAAATGACCGTGATCTGGGATAGTGCCTTTTGAATGGCCTGCATCTGTGCAATGCAAATGAAATTAGAATGGCAGGAAGTGCAGGCTGTTTGGTGCCCAGCTTATCTTCTCACCCCAGTGTGTCACATTGAGAGAAAAGTCATTAATTTGGAGACAAAGGAGACTTGGCTCACAGGAGAGGCAGCTGGAAATGTCTGTGTGTGTGTGTGTGTGTGTGTGTGTGTGTGTGTGTGTGTGTGTGTGTGTGTGTGTGTGTGTGTGTGTGGATAAAAGGGTAAAGGGCTCTGTCCAGCCATGTGGGAACGATTGATAGTTACAATTCACAGCTTTAGACTTCAGTTGAAAAAATATGGCAAATGTGTATCTTTCTCCAGTGAAATGAGTGGGGTGAAATGCCATGGTGGGTGGCATTTAGCCAGTGACTGACATATTGGCCTAGTGTGTTCCCAGCAACCTGGGTCAGAGAATAAAAGAAAACTCAAAGAAGGTTTGATATAGAGCATTTTTGATTTGATTACGCATACCTACATATACTGTACTGTATCCAGTCTTGTGTCATACATGGCAGGGTCAAAGTTCAAGATAATAACATATGAAGTTGCTCTGTCGGAGCAAACGTGAATAGTTTCAGTCTGTACAAGTGTGAGTGTCATATTAGGTGACTTCAGTGGTCATCAGTATCCACTAGTATCATCCTGATGCTTCAGCATCATAACACCAGCAATGCCCGTCCCAACTTATTTGGAATGTGACATAAAATGGACATAAAAATGAGCCAATATTTGGCATGACATTTCAAAATGTCTCACTTTCAACATTTTCTAAGTGATATTCTATTGTGAATAAAATATAAGTTTATGACATTTGTAACTTATTGGATTCCTTTTTTATTCACAATTTGTACGATTTGTAGACAATGTATGTCTTTGGCTTTTATTCACACATCCATGAGTAGACAGATGTAATTACAAACTTCATTTCACAGTTGGTTTCAGATATCATCATGATGGTTGCCTAACTGCAAAGGTTTATCCACATAAGAAACCATGGGTGGATAGCTATATCAGATATCCTATAGGCTACTGTACATCATCGAAGTACTGTGCACAAACAGCTGCTTACAATGTTGTACTTCAATCTGATGACATGGCTTTGGTCCTAACATTTAAAATGTGGCATTGATAACTTTATAAATGTAAAGATAGTTACCATATTCCCATATGTCCTTTTCCAAGAATTTGACATATAGGTTAAGTTGATGCAGTACAATATGTTGCATTACATTGATAGTCATGGAAAAGAAGATGATTTTTGTCCATGTGAGAATTATACAGAGGCACTCAAGTCAATAACAAGTACAATGTATTTTGCAATAATAAACCTTCACAAGGACAAAATTGACCTACGTCAAAACCGTAAAAGTATGCATTAAACATCCATATGTGGTCGATGTAAAATTGTTTGTTCTTCCTAAGAGGATAAATGCAACCTGGAAAGCTATAATTTAACTCAAATCAACCGTCACAAGAGTGACATCTCTGCATAGCCATTAGCATATAAAACACTGAGGAAGTTGTGCACTATTTTGCAGGTTAAGCTTGGAGGAAGCCAGTAATGATAATAATGAAAATAAAAACAGTAGCTCTGTCCTCCAGTTTGATCTGTGCAGAGCTGATAATATATGCCAGCACATGCGGATGCAGTATTGATCTCTTTACATCTGTTTGGGCTAAATGAAAAGTGCCCTGTGGGATATGTTGATAAATGTGAGCGGGAATCAACGCTGACAGCATGAGTGGCTCTCGCTGAGAACACTGGCAGACAGCTCGCCACTCTCCACCCAATGATGACATTTGATGTTGTCTCTCAGCAGAGGCGTTATGACACGTACCAAGGTGGAAAATTCAATTTTTTCAAACCAACCTCCTCTATTACACACACACACACACACACACACACACACACACACACACACACACACACACACACACACACACACACACAGAGCCCGATTATAAGCATACAGTCTGCTGGAGGTTGGGTTAGGGTAGCAGGTGTTCTCTCACAGGTGAGAACTGCTGTATGGGGCACATATGATCCAAAACATTTCCAGAAAAGTCTATTGATGAGTTGCACTGTGTGTGCAAAACTGCTCTTTTCATGGCTCTTCCTCTCTGGGATAGCCTGATACTGGCCTTCAGTCTCGCCTTAGTGAAAACAGGGTAGTGTTGAGCAATAGAAACATTTTTGATATAGCTCATCGCTTACAAACGTATAACACAAGTAACAGTTATATATGAAAGAGATATCTAAATTACATCGATTATTCAGATACTGACGTTTATGTTTGTTTGGAATAGTTGAGAAACTACAAACACCGTTGCACGAGGGGATACAGTGTCTTGTCACGTGTTGGTTTCTATGTGAGTGGTTGAGGTAAGATGACAGATAAGTGATTTGTCCACTTCTGTGCAAGGATTTTTGATGCTGTCCAGTCTTTGTATGAAGGGCTATCAGATGTACAGTAGCTTGCAGCATAATGAAACATTTGACGTGAGTGAGGTTAAGATCCGACAGCACTGTGGAACACTTTAGGAACTGAACAATTTGGTTTGGCCCTGCACACCGACAGCGCACTACAAAGAATGCAGTACAAAGCGCAGGAGCCTATGGAATCACCCATGGATGTTCTGAATGGCTTGGACAAAATAGACTTCAATTGTAATCCACAGGTAGCGGCGGCGAGCGGCAGAGTTCGGCACTGGTGTCTGGGGTTGCATTGTAAACAACGGAATAGAATGTTGGAAAGTAAAATGTGTTTTCACTAAAATATCCAGCTGAATCCATAGTATTTTCCGTTTGGGTCTTTCGGCCGCTACAACGCTCTACGGAACCATGAGTAGGCTACATGCTTTGAGGATTCATGAGGAGGACTGGCACAGCACAGAATGCTGAATGCCTGCTGATAAAGTGTATTATATTGATTTCAGTGGCACTGTCTCCTATGCAGGTTCCTCAGACTATTTTCAAGTGTGTCTATACTGTACTGTATGCCGACTGTGTATGTGTGCGTGTATGTGTGTGTGTGCGTGTGTGTGTGTGTGTCCATGTGCTTTCCCCCCCAGTAGCCTGAGTGGACATGGGGTGGCTGGCACCCTCTTGTCCCCCCAGACCAGCGCTGTGGGGCTGAGTAGCACTGATCTCACACTCACATCTCCTCATCTACCCATCCATCCACCTCTCTCTCTCTCTCTCTCTCTCTCTCTCTCTCTCTCTCTCTCTCTCTCTCTCTCTCTCTCTCTCTTTCTCCCTCTCCCTTAATCCACCCCACCCTTAGGTCCACCAGTTGCTATCCGTGCGTGGGGGACCCAGGCCAACTGACCCCCGTGTCTCGCATCAGAGCTTGTCTTCTGAGATCTCCGTCTGCCTGGCCCGGCATGTCTTGGCATGCCCGCTAGCCTGGCACAACAAGCTCATGCTAGGAGATGATGCTGCGCGTGCCATGGGTGTCCGTCTGTCGGCTCCGATAATACCAGTTAAAATTAGTGCTTTTAAGTCACACTGAAGACTGCATAATGTCTGGCGCTTTGTAAGTCATAAGATGCTGGCAAGATAATGTGATGCTAACGACAGATGAATTCTTTAGCATATGAGGTAGCTAATACTGGGAATAATAGCATATTTAATTGTTGTTTTTTGGTTTAGTGTCCAAAACTGAAACGACTACTGAAGATTCAGTAACCATGCAATGTTAAGCATCACAATGATTTTGTCTTTGCTGGATTTGTTGATTTGGAATTTAGAGTTATGCCGCTCATAATTAAATTTTTATTTTATTATTATTAATTTTTTTGGCATGGTTTTGATTTTTGATGAAGTGGTTTGATTATTGTGCTTGCTCCTTGGGGATGTGACTAAGGGTGTGTGAACAAAAGGCTGCTGAGTTATTGGTGCTGTGTGGGTGTTTGGACCCTGGGCCTGCTTCCTCTCCACTTGAGTGAGTGTGCAAAACAAAAAATCTGCATAATTGGACAGCAGAGGCCGGATGGTGCTTACAAGTGAGTTGTAGGCCTGTTTCCAAGCCTGGGCTGCAGGGTGTGCATCTGTCCCAAGGCTGATAGCTCCACTCACACATACACACACACACATGCATGTATAAAGTGCCGTGCATGCACACAGACACACACACGTACAACAAGCAAGCTCCTCAGTGGCCATTTGTTTACTTAATCAGGTGAGGCAGCCACAGGACGCATGCCAACATGACCAGGAAAATACAAGGGGGGTCAGCGAGCAAGGAACGCATGTATGCCGCATATCAGGGGGCTAACAGTTGCCTAAGCCTTCCTGCGTGTTCAATATTTCATGAGGTCCTGTGGCAGATTCACTGCATGCGCGGTACCCAGATGGTGGCGAAGCAGAATCGCTGTCCTCCCCTGCAGTTTTATGTTTTAATCCACAAGGAAACAAATTATCCCTGACAGGTCTCATATTAAGAAGTTGGGCTGAATTGGAGCGATTTTAAAAAGGAGCATTTGTCATCCTGCTGCAGAAAAGAAGGTGTGTTCAAACAGCACTGCATGTCTAAAATGTTACAAGAAGCAGAGGAAGGTCTTGCTTCTTACTTAGTCACACTAATTTATTGTAAAAACCTTCACAATAAGAGTCAGTGTGGTCTGTAGGGCTCTACAGTATAAGCAGCACTATCCTACCCCACATATGCTGACAAGAACATGGGCTTAGTTTTCCCCTAGGTTTGGCTAGGGTCTATACCGTCCATCAAGTGTGTACCTAATAATCATGATAATAACAATGATAATGAGAAATGTAGAAGCTGCCCATTTTGGTAAAATGTTTACTATTTAATTTGAGTATGAGTTGACATATTCTTGCTGCATTTTCAGGCAAAGGAGATGATTTGAATGATGGTTATTTGGAAGCAGCTGAAATGCAGCCAGACATGAAGTCCATTCATTCATATTTAAATAAAGCAGTAAAAGGCATATGAGAGGCCAAGGCTTGCAAGTTATTATGGTAATTCTACTGGCATGCCAAAGGCCTATAATCTTACACAATTAATGTGTCCTAGCTACACAATGTTTAAACTTCTCTAGAGTTCATCTGCAATGTGAATTATTTATAACCAATATTCCCTAAACTCCATCACTCCTTTTTTACAGAAGAAGATATTAAATCATTAATCAAAATCTTCTGATGAGAAGAGATATCTTGCCAATCTTCAAGGACATTTTGTCGTAGATTGGACTCATGCTGCAGGATCTGGGAGATTTAACGTGGGTCCTGCAGCCAGTCGAAGACGACAAGGAAGTTGAGCACTAATCTGTAATCTAATCAGCATATTCATAGAGCTGCTTTGAATTTGGGAAGGTGGAAATGAAGCTAGTGATGTTTTACACGGCTAGTGTGACAGCAAGAGCTTGAAATGGATCAGCTGGACTACAGCACAAGCCTCTTCAAAGGCTTCTTCACCGTGTGCCAACCTTCCAGCCAGAGGGAGAGGGAGAGGGAAGTAGAGGGGAGGTGGGAAGGAGATGAGGTGGAACAAATCAGGATTAATGTTAAAGTTGGTCAACATCAAATAGTTCCTTGCAAATATATACATATATACTGTATATATATATAAATTCACACTTTTTTCCATTTGCCTCTTCTAAATTGTTGAAATATGGAAAATGGGTTGATGAAGAAAACAATGTATGGATGTAGGAGAGAAATTATGATTATATTGTATTACAAATTAATATTTAGAGTAAGTGTTGAGCTGACTTTGTTATTATTAAGATGGTTATTATTAAGATGGTCCATTTTTAGACCAGTGCTCATGTTTTCATATAAATTCCTTCCATCTGCAGTTTCTGGGTGAGATATAGGAAAGATTCATATGCGAGCAGAAAAAAGCAATGGCAATCACATTAGAGTATTCATATTACATAGGTTTCACATTATTGACCACAAGTTCAAATCTTTTGTGGCCCAGACAAAGCCAAATTAATACACCGATATCAGCTTGCTCGGGGACTGCAAATCAGCCACTTCACTAAATCTGATACCTTCACAGTGGTGTTTATTAATGTTTATTCCCTGTAAATATAAATAAATAACATGGGTGGCAGTACTTCATCAGGGCTGTCACAAATCACATCTGTAAGGACGATGCCAGACACCTCATGTTTTAGAGTTTATCTTTGAAAAGGAAGCAATATTTCATGGAATAGTTGCTGCCAGTATGTCCAAGTGTCAGGTAGCCTATGTCTAGACCCTCTTACTGGTCACAAGGCCATACTAATTATGTTTATATCGATTAAAGAACCACAAACAATAAATAATAAAACTTCAAAATTTGCATGATGCAGATTAATAGAGGCTGATTTTTCCAATTCGTTGTTGGAACAATGTTACCCTGCTGCATCGGAGAAACCAAAACTCTGTTTTTCTCCTTCCTGGAATGAATCATTTTCTCAGCAAAAGAACAAATTTTCACCTTTTGACTTTCACTCTTTCTCTGTAATGTCAACGTTTGATGGTCTCATCTCTTAACCTATCATTTGCTCTTGGCATTATATTATTTTGTCCGGTTTTGAAAATACCTGGTTTGTCAAAGCAGTTTAATGTGAATGAATGCTGTGTAATTCCCATGATTGCTCCATTTCCAATGCACTTAAAATACCGACTGTAATCAACCCTGTGAAACTCGTTACCCTCAAGGGTTCAACAAATTCATTTTGAAGGAGGGGGGAAAAAGTAAAAATGTCAAGCAGTTGATATTAATTTCAGGCCGGCGAATGAGAATTATTGATTTTCTATTCTCCATGATCCCTCCCCGGATACAACAGAAATGATCACATAAATCAAGAGCATAATTAGATATAGACCATCTGCAGGCTAAAAAAAGAAAACACAGTTCAAGCTGTGGGTCTGTATGCAGAACCATATGGAACATTCTACTAATGTGAAAAGTGGATCAGAAGTTCAGATAATGGTAAATTATCAGCACATTACATTCAGTCAATTTTCTCATAATTTAGTAAACTACTGTAAAATTATACATATAGTAATAACATGGTTATGACTAATATGTCACTGGCATAAACTGTAGAGTCATTGTCATCATTATGTTAATGTTTACACTCTATGTTATAGGCTACTTCCTGGTTAGGCCTGAATGCTCTCACACAGCCATCATGACCTCTCGAATGTAGATTTGTTTAACTTGTGTACAGCAATTCATTTCAAGAAAGGTAGTCAATGTCAAACAGTTTTACATTAAATCAGATTTTGGTAAATACTGTAAATAGAATAAGATGTTTCTGACAGTCTTCAACTTTAGGCAGAATATTATCTTTATGTAAATAACTTTAGGCTGCTTCGGAGCTACATAAAGACATTTTTCACCGTGTGTGTGTGCATGTGTGTACGAATGGTGGAGTGCACTGCTGTAAGTTTGAAAACAGCTTCATGTAAAAAAATTTCCATCCCATTAGGCTTGAATTAGCAGTACTGAATTAATGAATAGCAATCCAAACAAAAGAGACTAACTGAAACATTGTTATTCTGGAAATATATTTTCCTGTCCAATATTTAGACTATGGCAGGTCAAATTAGACTATAGTCTGCCGCCATGGTTTCATAAATGTATGGGAAATATTGAAAGTGGGTACAAACTTGACCAATCTGTGTTGTGTTGCTTCGATGTGTAGTCGGACAACACAGAGGCTCTCTAAAGGGGGTTCAGGTGACACAGACACAATGCTTCACAAAGGCAACAATAGGTGGGTTTACATGGACACTTCTAATCTGATTATTTAACTCAATATTCCATTTAAGATTGCATTTATGAATGCATCTCCTTGGATACTGTTCTATAGAATGCACATGGAATCTTTCTAATCAGATTAGAAGTGTCCATGTAAACTGGTCTAATGTGACACAGAATAATTCAGGTTAAGCCTGGAACTATGGGAAACATAGTTAGATTAACATTTTAAATCTAAACATGAAAAAACACTATTTGATGATGTTAAAGCTTTGTCAGTTGTATAAAAGCAGTATACCACTCAAGGTTGTGCAGTTGGTCATGATATTGCCACGGCTGTGATTTGCCTACATACTGCAGGAAGCCTTCAGCTTCATGCCAGTAACCATGGTGATACCAACCCCACTTGTTGTCTGCCTAATGCATGTTCTAAATATCCCTTTCCAACAGGAAGTTTGATCAAGCAGAGTATATAATAGACCATCTCTGCCCTAGACTGTATCACCTTCACTGTGTGAGCAACAGATGGTCTCTCCTCACTTGTTTCTGTCTGCCCCATGGCTGACGGACTGCTGCTCTGATTGAAAAGGACACTGATGGATATTCCCAACCTGTCCTCAGTTTCACTCCTGATGGGAATGTCTTCCTCCTGTGGGAGAGAAAGCTAGCATGTTCACACCTTTCAGCTCAGTTAGCATCTGACTGTTAGATTGATATTTCCAGAGCCAGTAAAGGGACTGTGAAGCTATTTCAAAGCTATTTGAAAGGTGTGCCTTCAATGATAAAGCTTCAATTTGACTTTTTAGATGCATTTGGATCAAATGTCTTCTGAATGATTAGTCATAATCAAGCAACGCATAAGGTGTATGAGATAACAGTAACTTAAATCATACTGGCAATAATGATCAAATGTGAAATGTACTTTTTCTGATGTCAGCAAAGACTTGATTCGTGGATGTAACTTGTACTTTGCATTCTGAAGAAATAATGGCCAACAGAGGGTTTCAAAGTCATGCGTAAAGACCTTGAAGGACAACGTCAGTGCCTGGAAAGAAGAATGGCCGTCCCTCGAGCATTCCACTTAGAAAGTGAAAAATGAATTACACCCTGAGTTTAGCAGAGCAGTCTACCTTGAAATCTGCCAACCCATATCTCACATGCACAAAGCAACATATTATATCATAGTACCACTAATCCATAAGGCTGATGTATAGATTGTTGTGAAATTGTATATTTTTACAATAACCAGTAATTAGGCACACATCAATACTTTACATGCTTATATTACCTCAAAACAATGATTCAAAAGTAAGCTGTCAGTGTCAAAATGTCATGATCTGAAGTACCAAATAAATAATAAATACATTAATAACTTATTTTATCTGTCTATGCACAAAGAGAGATTTCAGAAAGCAGCTGGACAGCATGATCAGTAACATCTTACACAGTGCACCAGAGCCCAACTCTGCCACTGCCTGAGGATAAAACAAACAATATTGTGAAAGTTCTCTGCAATGCTGTCGGAACCTGTGTGCAGTAGCTTAAATCTTGTGTCCGTAATCTACGCCATGAACTATTTGTCCCATAATCAAGTTCAGCCCTGAGCCCTGCTGCCAGTTGTTTTTCCAAAGCATTTCCACATGTTATTAACCAAGAGGTAGAACTTTTGAGAGGTCCGCAGGATCAAAGAGGATCTCCAGGGAGAGTTAGCCTCTCTGGGTGAGGAGCAACGGAACAGGCCCAGGAATTTCCACAGAGCGAAAAAGCAGACTTCAAGGTGCACCTTCAAGATCTATACAGTGATATTGACAAGGTCAGCGAATTCCTTTGTAGTTGTAAAGGCCAAAAACATAAACAATGCTTTGAAAAAACCCAAGGACAAAAAGTCATGTAAAATCAGCTTATCCTGTTTCATTGTCTTAGTGTGTCATAGTGCTTCTGCTGCGTCACTGCAAAGTAATAGTTATGGAATAAATGGACATGGCAGAGGCAAAGAACTTCTCAACGGAGAATGCAGAATTAAATTTTTGATCTCAGTGTATGCATTTTCCTAGTGTGGCAACCCCAATTTTATTTTATTTTTATTTTTTTTTTACTTTAACTTAGCATAGAGACGCACATGTGTAAGGTAGCCAGATAGCAACTATTTAGCAACATTACATTCTAGCACCTAATCGGAGTTGCCAGACTAGGAAAATGCATGCACTGAGACCAAAATGCTTTTACCCACATGTAAGTCCAGGTAGGACTGTGAATAACCCAATTTAAAAAGGTGGAATATTCCTTTGAAGAAAAGTGTTAGTTGATGAACAGTATTTTTCAGAGGTTATCATTCACTAGTAACATTTGATTCCATTGGTGCTGGCAAGTCCATAGTCACAATTCAAAAGAACATTTATATGGAACAGTGATTTAACTTTTTCATTACATACTTCTTAGGTATGCTTTATACAGACCCTGTCAGACAATCAGTAAACAGAAGTATCAATATTTTTCTCCAATATCAAGTATAAACGACACTATTTTACAGCATTGCAACAACATATGTCAGGTAGGTTGCAATGTAGTGCAACTAACCATTAAATGAACCATCATTTGAATGAACAATATTATGAAATCTCATAACTTCTTCCAAAACTTCTCAGATTGCTTCAATAGGCACTTAAACTGTCAAGTCCAACTGAGAAAAACAACTGGTTTCAAGATTTCTCTTTTGGTATCGAAAGGTGAACATTTTGTTGTCTGTGAGACATTTGCGGTCATTGGATCTGTCTAATTTTCTTTGGTAATGTCTGTTCATTTTCACTCTAAATGCAAATACACTGTGCTGTGTGCTTTCCCTCTAGCAGATATGGCAATAGATAATCCTCATGGTGCTGTTGTCATTTCTTACTGCTGCTGTTATTGTGGCTAGCCTCTTTTTTGTTTTTCACAGATGGAATCAATTCTTATGTCAGTGCATCATAGCTAATTAGGGTTAGGCTAATCTTGCTGGCGAAATGCCATTTGGAATCTCACTTTATTTTTGTAAATAATACATTGTACTGTTTTCACATGATGTGTTGGGCCACTGAGGATCAAATGTTAAGAAACGTTTCACTCTATTAAAAACAATTTGAAGTATTCTGTGGGCAGTCAGGATAATGTGTTGAAGGAAATAGACTGTGAATGTGTCCGTGCAGATTGTCTGCATACCCATCTCCAATGCTATTACAAACCCAGTCATCTAAAAGGGTCTTTTAAGGTTGATGAAATTCTAGCTGCAGCAAGAAAGACTGAAACAAAAGACACGTTCCATTTTAGAAGAGGTTCTTATAAAGTTCAATTCAATGTCTAATAAAAAAACGGATTTGGCAGTTTTGGGTAGACTGCCTTATCATAACTAACATGAGACAAATCTATAAACTACAAGGGATTAAGATAATACTGTAAAGACGATTACTTCCATAAGTCCTCTCTTTTCTTTTCTGTGAACTGACTGAGACACTAATAATTGCCCTTTTCAGAGTTTCAAAGATATTTGACTTTGACTTTCATATACTGCAGACCGAGAATGGAAAGAGAGAGTGTCATTCGTCAAAGACAGCAGACGCAACGCAGAAATGAATTCACACTTGGATGGGGAAAATGAAGAAATCAGAGAGAATTGTAAAAGCCCAATGTGGTACACTCTTTTCATTACTTAAGGTTATAACAGTGTAAATTAATAGTGCCTTTGGGCAAGTAGGAATAACATTTTTAATAATTAGTTAATAATCTTATAGGGTTTATAGCTATCCACCCCGGGCCACATGAGAATGCCATGTGAGAATGGCCCAATTCTCCAGACAGAAATGCAAAACAATCAAATGCTACTTTCCTCACGCAAGTTTTTGGTCATTGCTTTTCTAAATAACTATTTCCAGATGGAAGCTGCATAGAGCAACATTCATGACTTTTGTTGTCTCTATTGGCAGTTTAAGAAGCTACTTGGGCCTCAACAGGCTGACTGTCTCGTCCACATATTGTGGCTGGTATGAGTCAGTGGCCTCGTCATGGGTGTAAAAATCTCAAATGATGGAAAGCCACAAAGGCATTGAGACCATTGGGTCTTTTTGCTCAGAAGGCCACCCTGCCAAGCCTACAAAAAAATGGACGTTTCCTCATGTTTTTGACCATCACCAATACAGACCTAATGCACTACCACTTAGTTTTGCATTCTTTTCCTGTTGGTAATGATGTATGTCATTGTTGAGTTCAATAGTGACATACCATCCATTTGGTGTATTGTGTTGCGGAAACATGACACAATTCAGTGGTTGAATTGCAGAGGTTTTAGTTTAAAAAGACGGAAAGAAAAAAAAAACACTCAAAACTCGCACATGCACAGTTGGCATGTCATTCTGGATTTCTGGAAACTGCCTTTTGCTTGTTAAATACTTTCCCCATATGAGTCAGGTGTCCAATTATGCTTCCAAATGCCACTTAAAAAATAGCACCCGAACAAATGACAATCGCACCATGTCATGTCAAGTTGACAAGCCAAGAAATGACTCTCAGTGACTTATAGACTGTACATCTAAATCTGAACTGCAACATTTTTTGAGAGGGAAGAAAATGTGTGTAAAGCCACAGATGCTGTCACAAAATGCGGCATGACTTACAACTAACAGTTACTCTAGAACGTGTCTTGATACCCAGTCAACTGCTATCTGGACTGACAATCAGCAGTTCAGCACTGTCAGCATTGAGCTTCAGTGGTGGTTTAGACAGGTTTGAAATTCCACCCAAAATGCCTGTCAGCGCTATATTTTCAGCACCTGATGGCATGCTATGATTGTAAGAGTCTCATAACAAATGCATCCCTATGTGTAAGGCCATATACATGCAGTAGCAGCTGAGTGCTCACACTCAAGCATCTCTCAGACCCTGTTCTGGGTTCCCATCAGGTAGACAGGCACAGATGCTGAAGAAACCTTGACAGATCAGAACAGATTTGATAGATCCAAAGCCAGCTGCAATTGTCCTGAAAACTGCAAAATGGAGTTTTCTTAGAACTATATAAGTGTGTCTAGAACATTTGTCGTAGGTTTTTTGTAGTTGACGGGGTGGCAGGTGCGAACGGCCCCGGCTGCATATGGTGTCTGTCACTGCTAGAGAGTGCCCAGAACTCATCACCTTCCTATCTTGCAACATGACCTTTGCCACCTTTGCAATAACTGGGTTACATGGTGGATTGAAAATTGATGACAAGAGTTACAGTTACTGTATGTGTAAGGTTATGGTCCTAAACTGTG
This sequence comes from Sardinella longiceps, assembly GCA_027497455.2. Lineage (NCBI taxonomy): Eukaryota > Metazoa > Chordata > Actinopteri > Clupeiformes > Clupeidae > Sardinella > Sardinella longiceps. Next base: position 23,923,405 of record JAODXP020000019.1, read on the forward strand.
CTATCACTGAGATTTTATCAAATGAGATATGATACGGTATAAAAATTTCTGAGAGCAGTGATCCTGATGGCTGCACAATACACATACACACAAACACAAACATTCTCTCTCTCTCTCTCTCTCTCTCTCTCTCTCTCTCTCTCTCTCTCTCTCTCACACACACACACACACACACACACACACACACACACACACACACACACACACACACATAAACAACCTCTATCATCAATGTCTGCCATCTACACATGCTTGTGTTTTATCACACCATCATCAACACTTGGAAAGCAGAAATAGCAACAGCAGACATCTAGCAGCACTGGTGCAGAGGAGAAACTTCTCTCACCACAGAGGTGGTGAAAGTGAGCTCCACTTGCTGTTTATACATCCTTTCATCCTTTTAACATGTAATATTCATTATCAGCACCTGTTATTGACATGTATTACACTTTCTCACAATTACTAAAACACCTTTCCGGAAACAATTTTCTCAAAACTGTTAACACAAATCCAATTTTTTAAAGTAGATTCACAAACTACATTCTTTTAGAAATGTTCTCTCTCTCTCTTTCTCTGTCTCTCTCTGATTGTGCGCTATTCATTGCACTGATAACTGAGCCCTTCATCCCTCATGTCCAGTCTCCACAGTTACCCATGAGATAAAACCTTGTAAAGTATGGATCTGCTCTGTGTTTCCTAAGAGCACCCACTATCCACCAGCTGTAGGCCACCACCCGTGCACCTGTGATAAAATTGCACGTAGAGTTTTCATAATGACTTCTTCTACACAATGATCTTCATATACCTGGTATACAAAAGATGAAGGTCATGGGATTGCAAGCAAGAGACAAGAAGAAAGCCAGAGAAAGATGACGTGCTGGAATTGGAGGCGAGGAGGTGGAAAAAAACAGACAAGGAGGCTGAGAAAAGAAGGGTGTGTGTATGTATGAGAGAGAGAGAGAGAGAGAGAGAGACAGACAGAGAGAGAGAGAGAGAGAGAGAGAGAGAGAGAGGAAATGAGGGCAAGAAAGAAAGAAAAGGAGTGAGTGGAAAATGGCTTTCCTTTGTGTAGATTCACTGCCCTGAGAGCACCATAAGGCCATTCTCTGGTCCAGCAAGCACCAACAGAGCACTTCTCCTGCACGAGGCCACAACTGTTTCTCTCCCTCTTCTCCACTCCACTCTTTTTCTTTCTTTTTTTTTCTTTTTTTACCACGGCACGGGCAGTGCATTCAGTCTCCTCAGCAGAAAGCTGCATACAGATTGCAGACTGACATGGACAGATCGGATGTGACATGAATCAGCAGAGCTTCAGCCACTTGACTAACAGTGAGACAGGAGACAGGACTGCAGCAGAGCATCACACTTTCCTCATCCACACTTGACGAGCAGGCGGCAGCCCCTCGCATTTTAGAGGATGCCTGCCTCTGTTTCTTACTAACCCTTCTAGTATTCTGATATTAAGTATTTCCTAGGGCAGCTTGTAAATAAAGTCATTTTCCTTTGGACATTGATCATAAAACTATTTACTTTTTGCAAAAAAAACAAAAACAACAACAGCAACAACAAAAACAAATACAAAAAAATGAAGAATGATTACAGGACTGCACCTTTAAGTTAAAAATAGCTAAGGGAAAAACAACTCTGGGTCTCCGTCAGCGAATCACTTAAACTCTCATCTGTCCAGCTGCAGTAGATGGAGGGACACCCAGGGAGTATCCATTTTACTTTATGAACGCTGGACGCACGGCACTGAACACTGTGCTTGGGGTTTAGCAGCAAGGGATTGTCAACTGAGATGTTGTAATGGAAACCTTAACCCTAAGTTGTTGATTTTCCATCTAGAAACCTGCCAGGAATGGAGCAGATTGTGTGGTTATCTAAAGTGCATGTCTCTTTGGGGATAGATGAGTAACTCCATTTATTCTTCACAGTCCTTGTTAGGCATTCCTGTTCATAGGTGCATAGGACAACCAGGAGGATTCCTAGGGCTAGCCACATGGCTAAATTCAGCAGTTGGGGGAGAAGAGCGTTGGCAAGAGAGGTAACCCAAAGATCACTTGGAGATGGGATGGATTTCGAGATAGACAACCACCACCTCTGCTTCTATACAGTGGGCTATATGGTAGAATGGTGAGTGTGGCCAGCTTTATGAGCTCTCTTAGTTTTTTGTACTTTGAACTGGCCTAATGGGGCTCTAAACCAGTGTTCTCAAACTTTTTGACATCGAGGACCACTTTGCTCAAAAAGTGTTTTTCAGGGACCACCTGCCCTCACGCCCTCGCCACCTAACATGCTGCTATACCTCGCCAAGTCAAATGCATTTTTTAAATACCGGTAGTCATTTATACAGTAGGCACTTCAAATGCTTTAGAGTAATAAACAGTAAATTACAGGTCTGCCTCTTATATTCAGCTAACAATTAGTCTGGTCTTCAAATAATGACACACAGACTAAATATATATATTTTATGGTAATCAACTCGCGGACCACTTGAGCTTACTCGCGGACCACCAGTGGTCCCCGGACCACACTTTGAGAACCACTGCTCTAAACAATGTAATGGAGGTAAACACAGTGATGAAGGGTCAGACTTACATCTCAGAGAGGCTTTTGAAGAAGTGGAGGGCACCAGAATTTAATTCCTGAGCGGGATAACACAGGGTGAGAATACTTCTTCTTCTGTATCATTATGGGCTACTGAGTGTGAGGAGAAACAAATAAAATGATTCAAGGATGGCAGCAATGCATCAAAGGGAAAAATACTGAAAGGGGTGTGAATATTTTCCAGATGCATGGTAATCATTCATCAAACTAAAAATAATTAGGCCTATGACATTCCCAATCAAATGGTTTGGAATGTATGAGATGCATAGGCTGATGACATGTTATATGCTCCCTCCATTCTGTGCATAGATACATAGTATATAATTGTTCACTTAATAATGTATTCTGTTGAGTGGTATAATAGGCGCCTTGAGAATCCACTGGTGTCAGACGGGTAATTACTGTAATTTATCTGATTTGATGAGAGTGGAGGAGTTAGAGGCTGGGCATATAGGGCCAAGGTGCCGCACGCACATCCTCTGCATATCAACTTTCCCTCTTCACCATCGCATCTGTCACTTGCTGGCTCTTACACTTCTGTCTCTGAGCTGTCATGTCTAGCCAACTCTCCCTCTAGCACTATGAATAAGGCCTTCTCTTTTATAGAAGCTTCTGGCTAACGGTGTCTTACCGCTGAAACAGTTTTTCCTCGCTGTTTACCTGCTCCGTCTGGATTCATGGGATGTGAAAAACATCTAATGGAATGGTAAGACAGTTGTTACTGCTTGTATGTGAGATTTCTACATCCAACAGAGAAATGAAGTGGCAAAACAACTGTGCAAATAAATAAATAAATAAATAAATATCTCTTACTGTATAACAGTATGATAGTGTAAGTGTAGGTCCAATTCATTTTGATGGCACAATATAATTAAACAATAATTGTTCTAAGCTGATATGAAATAAAAAATTCAATTATGTGTTTAAATTATAAAAACACATAAAGACTGACGCTGTTGACACAGGAACCACACACTACTCCCCTGTCCTTTACCCTATTAACTCAACCTGCAGCCCATCTTGTAGTTTGAGATTGGTCCCTGCCCTTCTCATGTTAAATCTTCTGCTATGTCCACAACATCAATGGTATTTTTTGCCCTCAGTGGCGGCTTCCAGGCAGCACTGTCTGCAAGGCATACCTTCACCCTGGCCCAGAAAAAAGATGCGCTCCTAGTTGGTGTCAGTCATTGAAGTCAGTGGACCACCAAGCTTTTCACTACAGATTGTGCTATGAATAATTGTATGTGAGACAAATAAAATTTTATTTGATTTGACTGTTGATTTGAATGTGGGTCCATCCATGAAATATTTTTAACAGAGATTCTCCTACCAGTATTCAGACAGCCAAGAAAGGTGTTGCAGTGTTAGTAAACATCACCTGCTTTTCTATCATCACACCTGCCCAGTGACTCTACAAACATGGAGCATTGTGATTCAATCACAGTACTTATAGCTTGTAGCTGCTGAAGCCCTATGGCTTGTGGCTTGACATAATAGGCTACCGGCTGAGCAACGAGCTACCATCAGGGTACGTCTAGAGTTTTAGTGCAACGTTTTTGGCCCTGGATAATTCTGTGATGTTTCACACTATGTGTGGTACAGTGATACAACTAATATATACTGCACACATACTTATCCTGTTAGCAAAGAGGAGCTATTGATTTTTATCTCCCATTAATCTGGTAAACAAAACTCAGCTCCAGCCTACATGCACACACACACACACACACACACACACACACACACACACACACACACACACACACACACACAGAGAGAGAGAGAGAGAGAGAGAGAGAGAGAGAGAGAGAGAGAGAGAGAGAGAGAGACTTTTTACACACACACACACACACACACACACACACACACACACACACACACACACACACACACACACATACAGTAGTTGTTTATTGATTGCACACACCCTGTTCTCCTTCTACACTCCAATAAGTGATTTTTTAGAAATTGCATAATGTCCTCTGCACCTCGTCTGAGATGTATAGTTAAAAGAAAACTGCAGGAAAACATTATCTCATGTCAGTCGCAGCCGCAATGCTTTTTATGAATTTACTATGAAAGTAAGCAAGTATATAAAATTGGACAACTTCCAAACAAATAATAACAGCTTCCATTAATTATAAACTTTCCTGATGAAAAAAACTTTTCTCCTGTCCTTGGCTGCCATACACAAAACTTTGCCTAGAACTTTTTGGTGGTTTTGTTCTCCACAGATATCCTGAATTATTAAAAGATTTGAATCATTTATCGTGCTGGCCATTTCATCCCCAATAATCTCCTTCCCCCTGAAAGTAATCCATCATATGACCCTCTGTATGCCACATTTCACTGCCTGGCTTTTCAGGTACTAGCTAAGGAATAAATGTAGACACTAGAGAGAGGAGACTAGCTAGAAATCCAACCACCAGCTTTATTGGTGCTATAGACTGGCTTTGCCTCTAGCCTGGCCATTGCCTACATATTCTCATCACCCTTCAGTGCTATGTCTACAGGACTCCTGTCCTGTCAGTGCGCTTGATTACACAGGATGCATCCTGTCCTGTCTAATAAGCCAACAGCGGGGGGTGTAGTGTATGCAGCATGAGAATACTACAGGCTATCAGTCAAGGGCTGGTCCGTTTCGAACACCTCCAGCTAGCGATTCCAGACCCACCGTTCGAAGCGAATCGTAGAAGGGGCTACAGTAGCTATTGTTCTCTTTTGAAAAAGCTTGTCCCTATTCTGCTCTATTGCGGACCCCCTAGAACAGGAAGTTGCCAAAATCTTACTTTCACTGTACTGGACCTTCACTCACCCCCAGTGATCTGGGCTCTTCAGCATTGTAGTACTGGTATCACACACACGTCTCATAGTGCACCTTAATGCAAAATGCCTTGCAATCCAACCTTATTTAGCCATACTCCCAAGGCAAATATATGACAAGGTTGTTTTTCTGTCCTGAAAGGAAAATTGTCCCTTTATATAATATGTATTAAGTGAAAACAACAATATAAATACATTGCATGGACACTCAAAAATGATATCCCCATAAACATACAAAACAGGTAACCTGGTTGCCTTGCTAACTCAACAAAATGAACCTTAGTCAATTTGGCAGCAGTGTTAACCACACCATTTGTTTACTCAGAAAAAACGACAATTCTATCTTGTTTGAACAATGGTGAATCTTAGTCATCTTAACTAAAGAGAAAATCAGAGTGGAAGATTTTTTCCACAAAAGCAGTATAAGCAAGTAAAAGTCTTCAAAACCCCCAAAACTTACTGAGGTAGTTAAGAATAATGACAGTGTTAGTAAAATAGGCATTCAAAACCAACAGAGCTTTAGACTACTTTATCAGATCAATTAATTTACTTACTTGTCTGTGCCTCAATGCAACTCCAAAAGACTGAACACAAACACACAGGAAGTGCAAGTATGCGTGTAAAAGTATATCTTATCTTTAATGTGGGAATTTGGTAGGCCTATGTCAAATATGTGTACATGTCAGAGTGGACATGCAGAAGTGCTTTGGAAAGATTGTTGTAAGAAGTGTCTTGTGCAGTCGATTTGTGTGCAAAGACATTCATCTTGCTCAAAACCCTGCTCTGCCAGCTCTTCAGAAGAATAAAAAAGCACAGGTAAAAGAAAGGCATTAACCTCAATATAGACATTTAAGGCCATCAAAGCCTCATGCTTTTCCCTGAGCCTGGCTGTCGCGGTGGCCTTTCAAAAATCCATTATCTCTATCAACTTTTCAAACTTCCCATTTCAGAGGCCATAGCCACTCTCCTAAAGCCCAAGTGAATCATGACAGCTCAGACAGTTCACAGGTTTTTCACAGGAGAAATTATTATTACTATCAAAGTAAACACTTGTTTTGATGTTTGATCTGGTGAATCTTAATGGAAAATAAAATAATCCCTTGGATCTCTAAGCCCTAGGCCTCACATCTTGCCATTAATTCATTTCAAAATGCATGTAAAAAGGCTAAAGCCATAATTCATCAAAACGCTTTTGCTTTCAAATTCTTTTTAAAAAGTAATAACTCTGGGAAGAAAATTTGTCATGCTTTCTGTCATTTATATCTAAAATAAAATTGTGTGACACGGCTGACTATGGCAGGAAATGAAAAGAAGACATGTACAGACATGTATGAACTTTATCACACACTTGCACAATGGACAGGTACATAACATGCTGTGGTGTCCTGATGCATACATCATTATAGCAGAATCTACTCATTAACTGGCTGAAAAATAGTATCATCATTGAAGGTAAAAGTCTGCCCATCATTTTTTTGGTGGTTTAATAAAGTATTCTATCATGTATTTACCAGATGCCAGGAATCTATTGTATATTTCACAACCATACCATGTGTGATTGTAGCCTGATAACATAAAATGTACAGTCTGACCACGATCAATAGACCCTTGAGCGCGACAGCTATAACCAATCAGAGCAACGAATAAGCCAATTCAAACAACTCTAAGCCCACCCAACCAGTCGACTCCCTGTCCACATAGAACATTGTGATTGGCTAAACACCACAACATCTGAATACAACCCAGAGCGTTGGGTAGTATTCTGATGCTGTGGTGTTTAGCCAATCACAAGTGTCATCCTTTTTGCGGGGCGATGCAAGCTGGGTAAATTAACCAATAGGGCATAAGGGACGTCGAGAGAGCCTTCAATTCACTCCACAATGACTCAGCATTTACAATAACCATTATAGTAACTCACAATCTGCTCAAATAACCAAACATTCTTGAATAGTATACCTACTGTGTGCCATATGTGCCTATGTACCCATGCTAGTCTACAGTTCCATTCAGTGGAAGGAACCCACCTGAACTCCAGAAACATAGTGACAGGAAATAGCCTCAAAAAAAGCACAAACACAGATGAGAAAACCAGTCCATGCCTTGATAATATACTTTTTTTTGTTGTTTGTGAGAGAGACTCAATCCCTCTCTTTCTATTTCCATAAAAGTGCTATGATTATGCTCATCTCCATGAGCCCCAACACCACCACTGAGAATGCGTGATGTTCAGCTTGATTATTCTCTGTGCTCCATCACCATCACAAGCCTTCCTTCACTGATTTCAGGTAAGATTTCAAACAGTGACTTGAAAGGCGATTTCTCTTTCTTCCCATAATTCTAGCTGCTGTCTTCCTTGCTCTAACTACACGACCTGCACTTATCCAACACCAGTTTTCCCCCTTGATGATGTGGATATTTTGCCCTCACAGACAATGTTCTGGCAGTTTCAGTTTCTGAAACTTCTGAAGTCTTCTTCTACAGACATTAGCAAATTGAACCGACACATCCCAGCTTGCCCTGTGGCAAAAAAAAAAATGTTAGCAATATGCTACCATGTATTTTTGGAATGAGGAGGACTACATTTGAGTATGTATGTGAGTGTGTGTGTGTGTGTGTGTGTGTGTGTGTGTGTGTGTGTGTGTGTGTGTGTGTGTGTGTGTGTGTGTGTGTGTGTGTGTGTGTGTGTGTGTGTGTGTGTGTGTGTGTGTGTGTGTGGTATTGTTATTATTTTGTATCATTGTGCATGCATAAAATATGCTAAGGTTATGAATAAACAACGCTGGTAACATTTCGATCTGACTTGCATAGTTGACTACAGACATTTGCCTAAAACATATTGGATTTTTTAGACTCTGATTGAACAATAACTTTCCGGTAGTGTGCAAGGGCAAACCACCATGTGTCCTCCATCACCCCCATCACTATTAATCAAATCCAAATCTGTGATACAGTGACTTGAATAGTCAAAGTATTTAAGACAGTGTGGAGGGAAAGGCAGCCTACTCAGAGTGAGTGATCATCTCTCAACTTAAACACGTCTGTTCATAGATGGGACACAGTGGTTACGGATGTCAATGAAGTAGCTCTCTCTCTCTCTCTCTCTCTCTCTCTCTCTCTCTCTCTCTCTCTCTCTCTCTCTCTCTCTCTCTCTTTAAACATTGACAGCCAAACTAATACATGGGTATAAATAAATAATAAAAATATAAATAATAAATAATATACATGTATATAAAAACAGACATACAAACTCTTAGCACTGACCTCCTTGCTTATTCTCTGACACCATGTCCACCTCCATCCATTAACTGTCCTCTCTGCTAGAAAGGCTTTTGTGTGGAGGTTACGTGTAGCCACACTAGCCTCCCTCTCCTGCTCATGTGGGGGAGAACACGGACAAGCCTTTTCAAAATGGATTCTTTGGCTCTGACCCTGAGGCCAAAGGAAAGGCCAACTCCATTGCATGTACAACCTCCATGAAGCAGGGAAGGGGAAATAAAGACGGAATTTTATTCACCATTTGTGTGTTCACACATGCATGTGTGTGTGTGTGTGTGTGTGTGTGTGTGTGTGTGTGTGTGAGAGAGAGAGAGAGAGAGAGAGAGAGAGAGAGAGAGAGAGAGAGAGTGTACTGTATGTGTACGTGTGGGTGTTTCATGGAGGAGCAGCACATTTACTGTATACTCACAAACCATATTAGAGAACTTTTGACTGAACTGCTACTATTTGCATTTTACAGCCCACACCTACCACTTAGCCTTTAATTCAGGACTTTATGTCTTAATTTTATGGAAACACTTTCTATGAAACAAGTATTGAAGTAATAATATCATAAACACACTCATAAAGGATTGTAATACATTCAGAAAGCATTAGAAGTCATGACGTTTGAGTTCATGTTTATCCATTCTCATGACTGTACTCATAAGGCATTATAATGTTATCATTTATTCTCTTAACAACTTGAAATGTCACAAAGCATTATAAAGCTTCAATTTATTAGGCCTAATTGTCCTAATGACAAGACATGTAAAAGTCTTCATGACAAGTAATATTGTTTAGTGTATAGAGAGTCAACACCTGCAGAAGTCAATTGCTTGTAAGTATATTTGACCAATAAAATTGATTCATGTCTCTGATTTTTGTACGTTTCCTTTAGGATGATAACAGAGCAGGCAACTGAAAGCTTGGATGGTTCATGACTGTACAGGAAACACTGTCAGGTGTACACAACCTGGCAGGTGTACACAAGTTTTGGCCGCACCAAGGGAAAGAGCGAATAATTTGAGGCGGAAAGAGTGACAGGGAGAACAAAAGAAGTCCATTATCGCGATGCTACGTCCCCACAGTAGTCTTCACAGTAAAAGCAAATCTTTGCATCTCAGCATCCCCCCTCCTCCTCCTCCTCCCTCATGCTGGGGTTGGTCCTTCTAAGACAATGACGGCTTCAGAAGAAAATAGATTTCACTGGACCTCTCTTCTCTCTCATGGACTCAGCAGCCAGAGTGATGCCCAACAAAAGTAACCGCTGGGAGTTAAAAATTCCAAAGATAAGAGGTGTGTGAGTGAAGTGGGGAATTTATGAGGGTGGATTGTGGCTTGTTTCTATCATTAGTATTAGTGGTGTTTTTTTTACCTAGAATTTTAGATCTGTAAGTAAACATACTCCCGCATTAATGTCCATGTTTATGAGTGAGTGAGTTGCATGAATTGTTTATAAATATATTATTATATTTATAAACCCAGTTATGGTTACCAATCAAAAACTATTCGATGTAATCAAGTAAAAACCATCTGCTCTTACCGATTCCCCAGACGGGGAACTTTGACATTCAACATAGATTAGCATAACAAATTAAATAACAAAACAAAACAGGTTACAACTGATGACACAACTAATGAGTGCAAACAAAAGTCTGGCATTTGCTCACTGAATTTTGTATAACGGATTACTTAACAGCAGGTGTAGAATAGAAATATTGATGCTGTTTACCGAAAAATAATAGATGTTGTTTACAGAGAGGGAGGGAGAAAGAGAGTGAGAGTGTGTGTGTGTGTGTGTGAGAGAGAGAGAGAGAGAGAGAGAGGGAAAGAGAGATTGTATTATCATATTAGCTGTATTTCCCTGTGGATGATGTTGTGCAGCTTTTGCACTGTCTAAACAGCAGCAAGCTCGCTCCTAAGCCCTCTCCCTCCCTCCCTCGCTCCATGCCACACATAAGCACTTTTATCAGGCCTGGCAGCCTTGTGGTGGGAGCAACACATTGCGCAAACGGACTTTGAACATCTCAGTTGGACTCGGCCGTGCCAAGGCAGCTCTCGACGCCACGCTGATCCAGAAGCTGCTTGGCGCCTGAAGTCAGATAGCAAAGCCACACTGGCCTCTGCGGTGGACTGGACTGGACAGGGCTGGACCAGAGTGGAGTGGCTGGACAGACAGACAGTGGGCTAGATCCAGAATCACTGACTACCACGGACATCCACTGTCTTTTTAGACCCTTTATTATATTACATGTATATTCTTTGTTTGTTTATATTTATGGGCCTCTGTTTTGTCACACTGTTTTATTATTAGTAAGATCATGACATGAGATTATGACATGATTTGACTTTCTATAAGGCGAATCACATGTTTTGGTGGTAAAAGCAATGCACTCATCCTGCTTGCAATGACATCTTTGAACCATACAGAGTGTAGGCATTTTGTAAAAGTGCTCTTCAGACCAAACCCCTCTGTCAATTGTTTTGTCATTTTTTTCTGTTGTCAGAAGTTTTTCTCTTTGCTTCTCCCTCACTCTTTTTTTTTTTTTTTGAAACGGAGCATAAGATAAAAGGCTTCACGCAATTTTGAGGAGACAAAAAAGTCCTCTTTCATCTTTCTGCAAATGACAAGAGTTGTTTTTGTCGTCTTTTACCTTTAATCATGCTGAGAATGACAGCTTGGTTAAAACGTAAACAAATCAAATCAATGAGAGCAACACTAACAGTGATCTGTTCAGTTTAAATGAAAACACTAAAATGGAATGTAATATTAATTTCTATGCATGAGTGATATTCAAACACGAACAAAGGAGCAGTTGAAAGCAGTTTGTTGGAAAACATTACAATTATATTGTATAATAATGACAGCTGACATGGATGGATGGCCGAATAGAGATACGTCTAAATATATCGATGGATGGGTGTGCAATCAGACAGACGGAAGATTAACTTCAGAAAGGTTTAGCAAATTTGCAGAATTAGGATAAAGACCACATTTATCATGTTTTTTGAAACTCAAGCTATCAACAGTGTTGGGAGGGTTACTTTTAAAATGTATTTCGTTACAGATTACAGAATACATGCCCCAAAATCTATTTTGTAACGTATTCCGTTACGTTACTCAATATGAGTAACGTATTCTGAATACTTTGGATTACTTTTAATGTTATGCTTTTTTACAACTACATGAATGTAGCAATCACATCCTGCAAATTCTTGTTTGTTTTTATCAACAAATTGGCTGTTTAGCCCCAGTCTCCAATACATACGTTCGCAGTAGATGAGATATTAGGGTTTGTTATCATAATCAAGGACGAGTTATCCTAAAGGGGTTACATGGGCAGTATGGCCTCGGCCACTAGCTGGCTTCAGATTTTGAGATCAGGAAACAACGCTTTTTTTTTATTAATTAGATGAGCTTAAAGTTTGTTTCCTTCTGCATTAACAGGACCGAGCAAAACCAAATAGCATTTTCCCAAACATGAACTTAATTTGGAGGTTTCTGCCACTGAAATGGGCTACTTTCAAGAACTCCAGGCAAAGTGGAGATTTCTATAAACACACGTTTTCAGTCTATGGACAGAATGCGTAAATGTTATTTAGCTAATTTTATTTTGAATTGTGCCAGCTTTATTATTTAGTCCTAGGCCTACTTGCTTATGATTATATGTAACAGGCATATCTGTCTTGCCACTGAGTGGGGTAAATTTCATTTGCTAGGCACAGTTGTGTTACTGACGTCATTGTTAGGAGGATGTTTAATAGCTCTTGTTGCGCTTTGTTTGGCTTAGTTTCCGACAATGGGTGGAATTACCCAAATTAGAGAGGGGTTGGCTAAACACGAGAAACTGTAAAATACCACTGAGTAATCCCTTGATTTTTACAAAGTAACTGTATTTTAAATACCACCCATTTAAGCTGTAACTGTAACTGAATACAGTTACTCATAATTTGTATTCTGAATACAGTATTCCGAATACATGTATTCCGTTACTCCCCAACACTGGCTATCAATAATCAAAGGCCTTAAGCACTGACTGCACTGCAGGGATGAATGAGAGATGAAAGTGGCCAGTTACTTTAAGTCATGCATCACCCTGCTTTGTCTGATGGCAGATATTTTATCATTGCATTGATCTGTGCTAAAGTGACAAGAAAGAGACCTGCTTCTCTCTCTCTCTCTTTCTCTCTCTCTCTCTCTGTGTGCTTGTTATTCTATTCACAGAAATACTCTTAATTGTTATATCAAACTAGTCAAGTTAAATTTAAATACTGCTGTTAAAAGAATTAAGGGAGACATACATAGAACACTTCATGAAAGCCTCCTTATTACCTTTTTTTCTGTACAGTGTAACTGAAACGAGGCCAGATAGGAATTTATTTAGACACTTTGAACTGAGCTAGTTTGAGTTGCTATCCTCTGCCACTTTTCCTTGCTTGAATTTTGCCATGAAAGTTGCCATGAATGACGAGCATTTGCATTCAGATATGTATTCTATATCTCTTGACCAGCCCCCATTTGTTCAACATCAAAGGATATAACTATAGCCAAGGAGAGTCAGAATTCATGTTTAAACATTAGCTACATTTCAGACATCAAACATTAAACAATTTTGCACATTCATTCAACTTAAATGAGATGTAAATGTTATTTTTGTTTTCACTTTTTGCAACAGAAACTCTTCTCCCTAGTAAACACACATTTTAGATCAGTTAGAAGCAGTGTTCCACAGACAGAGGCGTCAGCCGAGGCTAGGACACACACTTTGCTAGTCAAATAACTTGTTATGACAGCAGCAGATGTCTGCATTATGACACAACTAATAACAGCCATCATCCATAACGTTTAGCACTTTTCAAAAACACATTAATAACGTGTGCCACATCTTCCTCTGCCTAATAGCTATACCCCCGCTTGTCTTGGAAATTGTTTTTGAATGCTAGAGAGCCAATCTTCATGCGTCATCTGTTGCCAGACATCAGCTTGTGGAGGCTAAAGTGAAAAGGGGGGCAATTGTAATGGTCCCTAATGGAAACAAATACAGTGATTTAGCAAAAATGACAAATTGAACAGAGAAGGCAGACAGCCAAGTCAACTCATCTCCTCTTATGGCTCCTTTGATGGTGTCCTGGCTGTTCTCAATTCAGTCCTGAAAAAAAAGATGGTGGAAAGCACTCGAGGATACGTGAATAACAGGGTCAAAATATAGACAAGGTAACATAAATGCGCCAGGGGACTTGGCAAGGATTTGCAAGGACGTGCATGTCTGAAAGAATGTGACTACTTTGAGTGTAGGGAGACAGAAACTAGCAGAAAAACTTGGAGGGAAAAAGAGGTAGTCTGTGGAAACATTATTATACATCACCTGTTGTTGTCATGGTGACGTTAATTAAAGGTAATTTTGTCCACAATCTCAATGTAAAGAAAATGGAAGACAAAATTATGTATCCATGGCAGCCAGTCAAAGAGGTTGGCGGTGTCACAGTTCCAGCACCTGAGAACCGTGTGTGTGTGTGTATCTTTGTAGCATGGAGGTGGATGCATATAAATGTTATAAAACTTGAGTTGAGGGGACAAGTTTTTCACACTGATCCCTGGTCAGATTGGAGATAGTGACTGGTCCTCATTTATGCTCCCTTTACAAACAGGAGCCCACCCCATGGACCCACTGTGACTAAATTTATTGAGAAATACATTGAATTTTGCTACACGGGTAAAACAACAACAGGAAAAAAGATCTTCAAGGTCTACAGTCTAATTATATTTGACTGAAATATCTGAAATATTCTCTCTATCCATCTAACAATCAGACCTGAGATACAGAAACACAGTGGTCTGTGTGTGTGTGTGTGTGTGTGTGTGTGTGTGTGTGTGTGTGTGTGTGTGATGCAGATGAGGCTGCAAAGCCAGGTCGTCTGAGGTTGAGCAAGACTAACTAATAGCATTCAGTATGTCATAGTAGAGACAGCAAGGAAGGGAGATGATGTCTACTGTTTGGCCCTGTAGCAGTGAGACACACCAGTCTTCTCTTTTTGACACATGAGCCTTGTGTCTCTGATGCAAATGTGAGGGAATGGAGTCTATTACGCAGTGAAATGAATTCAAGAAGGAGGTATTTGTCTATTTTTTCGACAAGTTGTAAAACAGCAGTCTATGGAAGCGTTAGCGAATGGAGGATAGTGAGTTTAATGCAGTTAATCTGCTGTGAAGCATTTTTGTCTGACTGTGCATATGCTTGTTGATTGCATTTACTCCAGATTTAAAGAATGCCGATCCGTCTGGATCACTTTTTATGCATTCACCCACAACCCCCCCACCCCTGGGATTTGAATGATGAACCTGTCCAATCTCGTGAGCCAAGGACGGGTGTGTGTCGCAAACTGATTTAGGGCACGACGAGCCTACGAGGACGCTGCAAATTGATTCAGTGTCCCTGTCGCGGTGCAGAGGAGCTGAAAACACAGAGAGTGGCGCGTGCCTGCCGACTGCTACACTAATGCAGCGGCCCTCACAGATGTGAGGGTGGGAACAGCGGCCACAGCTCTGCTTGCTTTATCGATCGATCTGGGGGCCACGATCCTTTCCATCGCTCTCGACTGCTCCTCCAGCGAGGCATCGGTACGAGATAGCAAATAAAAGCCGGCAAATCACTCGGACAAGCAAACAGAGATTCAATTTGTCACAATCCTTCAGATCTCAAGGGGGTTCTTTGTTTTCCATGTATTTAATTATAATTTAAATGCACATGGTCTTACTTGTTTTAGTCTTTAGGCACAGGTAACCTAGAAAATTTTGCAGAATTTTGCAAAAAAAAACAATACATAGGCTTATGAGCAGGCTATGTACTATATAATGGGTGGTGGGTGAAAATATTATGACTTCTGCTATGCTTGGGTAATTCAATATAGTGGCATTGCTGTCACTGGATGTCAAAAAATATCGGGGAAAAATCTCCTCAGTTTCTCTTGCTGGTCTATATCATGACATTTTACCCTACGGCTTCAACCTGGCAAATACAGCAGAAGTCCATCAGCAGCACCTAAATAAAAGATGAGATGACATGGAGAAGGGGATGACAAATCTTCCAGGAAATATCCCATCCCACCAGGGAGATGCCGAGGCTGAGGTGTCCACCACTCTCTGCTTATAGGGCCATTTCTTCTTAGTTATCAGATTCAGGAGGTTTAAAAAGTGCATATTTTGCCTTATTGAAAGATACATGCTCAAGGGTATTCACATTTTTTGCTGTTGAATGCAAACTGACCACCTGAAAAACTCTTGTCAAGGCAGTGCCAAAGATAAAGACCATTCCTTCATTGGATCTTCCTTGCTATATAGATAAGGATAAGGAGGATATATAAGGACTAATACACTAGTGGTTGAAAAGGTTCTCTGAACAGCTATATGGGGAAGCGGTTTCCTTTGATGTAAATGCAGAGAACATTGATTGCAGATGAGAATTACAGGATGCCATGATGTGTTTTTCTCCTGCCACTGATGCAAAGCTCCATTTGTGTCTGGGAGGAAAAGTGCTCTTGAGATTTTCATGCTAGGAAACATTTCACAACCATGAAAGCATGCTTAAGGGAGATAAGACTAAAAAGAGTCCAGTTGGGGAAAAAAAAGGTGGAAAGAAACTTGTCATATAATTACAGAAGTGTTTCTCAAACAAAAGCAGTTTAAATGTCAGAATTTCCATGTTGAAATTTCAGTGACAGATTGAACAATTACATTTATGCAAAAAAAAGAAAGAAAGAAGAAAAAAAAAACAGATGAGGGCATTATCACCCCTATCTGGCTGCCAAGCAACAGAGAGCGAAGCAGCCTGCTGTCTCGGCTTGATTCCATTTATTGAATTATTCATTCTGTGATTGTTGGGTCTCTCCACTTCTGCCATGGCTGAAGCCAGATGTGTTGCGTGTGATTTATTCATATGTTTGACTGACCTTCCCTCTCATGGCCCTGATTGAGTGCATTTGAGAGCATTTGGAGCTAATGATTGGCCTTTCAACAGGGGGAGGATGTCCTGTCGGAGTCAGTTTCATATAGATGGATGGTGACCTTTCCTTTGCATGCACCACTTCTCTGCCTTTTTCATTGTCATATGCAGAGTAGAGGCATCAACATATCAAAGGCACATATAATAGCATGTCCTTCTTAGCCATGTATACCACACCCCCACAATCATACTCACTTCAGAGCCAATTAAGTGAACATTGTAAAGACTGATGGATTGTAATCAACATCCTGCGATGAAGAATAAGAATTTCTACAATTACATATTGATTGAACCCAACTCTCAGAACAAAGGTAATACTAAAGGCAGGCTCACAGAAAAATACAGTTTAAATAAAAATTCTGCAAGTGGAAAAATAAAAATAAATGTACTATATCCACATTTCCTCCTTTAGTAGTGAGTGGCCTATCACTCAAGAGCCCGGACTCATTCACTGTTTTTGCTGAAGGCAAAAAAAGAGGGGAAACCAGAAACGCCATCCAACAATTTTACACCCAGTGGTATAGGAACCACATTTTTATCCAGACTCCGTTCACTGTCATCTCTGAAACAGGTTCTTCTATCACCTTGATGTAAAGGCATTGATCAAAGCCCAGGGGAATGTATGCACCAAACTAGACTGCACAAGAGGGGTAAGGAGGGAGGGATGAGGGGCTAAAGGACAGGATAGACAGGCAACTAGGTAGAAAAGCTGCATACATTTTTAATGCAATTTAATATGATTGAAGAAGAGCTAAGAGGTCTGATTCCTGGCTTAAGCTTTAGGCCTATTGACAGTGCAGAGGTACAGTGCATAAAAAGCTCCTTACCATTCATGTGCTGATCAATACAAGAGCAGTGTCTGGTTTCAACCAGACTTACCTGACTAGACTTATTTCACTGTTACTCAAAAATCATCTCAGAGCATGAGTCTGTCCTCACGGTCCACTTGAGAGAAATTTGAGACGAGGTCAGTCATGATGCCTCGACTGAACGATTTGCTGCAAACTTGAGCCTGCCACGAGGAGATAAACTCAGACAACAATGTAAACACGGAGCGAGACCCTCTTCCTGGGGGCGGCCATTCCTCGGAGCCTCCAGCTGGGAATCCTGAGCAGATTGCAGCTCTAATGCAGGTTGATAAATGCAAGGGCCACTGCCTCCCAGGAAGATGTTATCTGATTACGGGGGATGAAACTTCAAAGTGGTGTTGGGCAATTGAAAGGAAAGCAGCTGGTGTCCTAAAAGTTTCCTTACACAGACTTTGAGTAAGTGTGTCATATTTCAGCAGTAGTTGACCAGTTTCCCTTCGATCAAGTGTCATGTACAACGCCACTTCCTTTCAATTCTCACACTTTAGAGGCAGCAGCTCACAGTTTGCTTGTACTGTTTTTATGACCACCTAGTGAGAAGACAAAACACTGTGGTTTAATGGTTTTTGAGATCATAAACTGTGATCAAATTCAATCTTTCTTTTGATGTATTTGAGATCTTTGCCAATTAGCCTGGGGGCCCTGTAAAGCGGACATTAACAGAGCACTACAGTGCCTTTTCATTAGTTTCCCATTAGCCTCTCGTTCACACTGTCGGCACTATTGGTTTTCTCGACGGGGAAATGTGCTGACCCTGCTCCCATCTCATTGGCCACGGCCATCGAGACATTACAAATGGGAGACAGACACCCCACAGTAGTCAAAGACGTCCACGCTTAGCTGAGCTCTCTGAATGGATTGGCTGACCACTGTGTCCGAGTCCACTTGACAAGGCAGAAGGACACAAAGCTGTAGCCAATTAAGACGTGTCTGACATGCAGACCTAGAGAAAAGAGGGATCACCACCTGATTGGTGAATGCACTCAGAGATGCTTATGGATTGGAGGTGAGGAATGATGCAAGGAGATAACCCTGTTGATGAAATATTTAACAAAGCTAAGAAACACCCAGGGTCTCGCTGTCAGTGTATAATGTGATCTGTACACTTTGCTCACATGACTTAATATCTCTAATCTCTGCTACCTTTGTTGTTACAATGCTGATGTGCCCAAGGTAAGTCCAATTACTTCTTCACTGTCCGTATTTAAGCAGTGACAGTAAAAAAGGAATATTGTTTATATTTCAGTGCTTTTTAAATCAGTGAATACAATTTTGAAACAAAACCATCTTTTCCCACTGCATTTCATGGTTGTTTTGACAGTATTCTCAGATCTTCACCTAAATTGGCTCTATAATGCATTTCAACACAGCTTTGGAGATGCAAATATTAAAAGACTGAACTGTGGCAGCTTTTAATTTTTATCTCTCCTCAACTGAGTGTGTTCACGCCCGACCAGTTCTCTGTAGTCATTAAGACCACAGCTACAAATTAGTGTTGCCGCAGCCCCAGACCGCTGGCCGCTTCAGAAAGCGCGAGGCAGGCCATTAGTTCCAGGGTTGAAACCGATGCTCAAAGAAAATTGGACAAATACGTCCCAGACACACAAACAAGAATGAGGCATTGCAATCTCTGCAGCAGGAAAAACAATCGGGCGTCCGCTCTGACAGGTTGCATCGTTAAGGGCACGCCGACTGCTCATTCAACACCACCACTGCAATGTAAGGGTGACAGGAGGGCCAAATACAAGCCGGAGAGAGCATTTCACACAACATCTTAAAGGTAATTTAACGGCACAGCAAATTCAATCTGGTACAAAATCCCAAAACGAAACTGGAAAAAGAGAATCTTTACATTTCAGTGTTGATTCAGGATAGTGGCTTCTTGAAACTGAAATTATATCTTAAAATAAAATACCTTTTTTTTTTTTTTTTTGCTGGAATATAAATGGAAGTGGAAGCTCATTCTTGAACCCATACCCAATCTTTTGAACATGGCCTGACTCAAATAATAATAAACAAGCTTGACAGACAAATACTAAGCCAAATTCTTTAATAAATGGGACACAACACAAACGTCACTTGTAAACTGTCCACATCAATGATTGAGCTTAGCTGCTCACAATTCGGAAAAGTGTTCCGGGAGGGTCGGCTTGGCTGGAACCAAAAAAAAAAAAAAAAGAAAGAAACTGTGGGCAGCTGCAGTCATGTACATTCAAAAATATTTACACCATATTACATATCACCTGCTCTCCCTCCAGAACACAACCTGCTCCTGTGGAAATGCTTCTTCACAACTACAAAAAGAGACATGATTTAGGGCCTGTAACATGTCAGAATATGTCTTGTGTATCGTTCATCTCAAATCATATCATCTGTTTGCACGTCTTGATCGAGAACACCACAGAGATAGTCAGACCAAAAATAATGATGGATTTTTTGGAAGGCATTTCTCCTTCTGGAAAAGGGCAAAAGGAAAAGGAAAAGAAGAGTATACAAAGGGGGGAAAGGTAAAGGAAAAAATGGGATTTGTTGGTGCGCTGTGGTGTTTTTCTTTTTCTCTCCTCTACTGCACAGGGATGGGTTGACAGAAGGGTCACTTGGCAGAGGAAGACCACCTTAGGCACAGAGTGAGGTGGAGAGAAAAATGCAAAGGAAATGAACTAGGGTGAACCGTGTTCCAGGACCCAAGGACGGGAGCATTTAACGCGAGGTATGGAGCAGGCAGAGAGAAGGTGAGAGAGAGAGTGAGGAAGAGGAAGAGTGAGAGAGCGAGAGAGAGAGGCCGAGAACAGTGGATTCTTAGGCTGCCGACCGACGCCGGATGACGAACGCTCCTCTCTGTAGCTGCCCCAAATAAATCCGCATCTTTGTGCTGTCGCTCGTTTTCCTCACCCAGATCTGAAAGCAAATCAAAGGGGAACAGGGTCATGAGACATGCGACACCGCATCAGACAAATGAAGAATTCTCACATAGAAACTGCTGCTAGATATCGTCAGCATTGGGATATCGAGTCATAATGATGGGCAAATTACGTTGCCAATTTGTAAATGAGAAATGTGAAATCCACAGCAGTATATTTTGAAATCCAGGGGCACAGTTTTAATAACAACAGGAACAACCCCACTTCAGTGAGGGATAACTTGTTTTACTACAACATGCTCCTAGCTTCCCTGCTTGCATTGGTCACAGAGAGCCCTACCTCATTAGTGTTAATGGTACCGATGACACAGCTGATCTTGGTGTTCTCCTTGGACTCCAGATAGATGGCCTGGCTCTTATGGTACCTGGGACAGACACAATCACACAAGGGAAGAAGACAAACTATCACAAATACAAGCTACCATAAAAATTCTTAGCAATTGACAAAAAAAAAAAAAAAACACTGTAGCCAGAATGTTGAGCTCAAAATTAACCAACACATCTTATTGCTTGAGTACGAGTCAGACATTTCATGTCTCCGGATATCAAATACATAAATATAGAGCATGGCCAATGGAAGGCATATGATTGGAGAAAGAGGACTGAAAGCAGCATGAACATGTCAAAAATGTGCCTGGAAAATTCACTTAACATATTGTTTGCAACATCACTGGGAACCAACTGTGCATTTACAAGGATACAACGATACAAGAAAAAGTTTGTGGTCATATGCAAATAGTTAGTGTATGTGCAAAAAATGAAAAATTAAAAGGCAGACACCTTGGACAGACCTTCAGCCTGTTATTATTGTTTGTAAAGAGATTTGTATGCCATTTAAAGAGGTAGATTACTGAGAAGAAAACAATAAAACCAGACTGCTGCTTTAATGGAATAATCTGTTTCAAAGCCACCCTGAGAGGCCTTTATAAAAAGGCTCAAGAATAATGACCTACGAGTATCAACTCTGTGCTGTGTTGGCGACATGGTCACCTTGAACCCACATTGGCTTGAGGCCAATTTCCAAGTCCAAATTATGCAGGTAATCTTAAATGCCCCGTGTCAGGCCACTAAGAATACGCAAAGAGACCCATTTCATTTCAAGAGCTGAAGAGCTCCTCTCAAGCCTCCATAATGTGTCTCTCAAGTGCAGACTGTTTGGAACAATCGCACCACACAGATACTGACTGGGGGAGGACACACACCAAACATGACTACAACTGCTCCAGACTCAACCTCCCAAGGGGGGCCATCCCCCTAAATGAGAGAGAGAGAGAGAGAGAGAGAGAGAGAGAGAGAGAGAGAGAGAGAGAGAAAGAGAGAGAGAGAGAGCAAGAGAAAGAAAGAGAGAGCAAAAAAGAGAGAGCAAGAAAGAGGGTGTAAGAGAGAGAGCAAGAGAAAGGGAGCGAAAGAGAGCAAAAGAGAGAGAGAGAGAGAGAGAGAGAGAGAGAGAGTGCAAGAAAGAGTAAGAAAGAGAGAGTGTGTAAGACAGAGAGAAAGACAGAGAGAGAGAGAGAGAGAGAGAGAGAGAGAGAGAGAGAGAGAGAGAGAGAGAGAGAGAGAGAGAGAGAAGAAAATAGAAAATGGCTGCTGTGGAGATGCGAGGCATGTCTCCTGCTTGAGGCCTCGGAGCCCCAACACCCAGCTGTCTGTCTGTCTGTCTCAAGGCAGGTTTTTCTTAATTTTTGCTTTTTTGAGAGTAATCGCACTAAAAGGGAGCCGTGGTGGCGCAATCTACTCGCTGTCTGCCTGTGGCAAGAGCTTCCCGTTGCCCCCACCCAAGTGGGCTAGTCAGCCAGCCAGCAGGTATCCAGCAGTGATATGCAGAAGAGCTCTTCAACTCCACAGCACAGGCTGGAGACGCACTAAAGGAAATCATATTGCCTTCCATTGGAAATAAATAAGGCTTTTTTAAGTCTGTGTCTCCAGCTTCAGCTTCAAAGTAATCACTGTGACGAGTGCCAGGCTTTGCCTTCCATGCCACAGGCTACAGTACACACACACACACACACACACACACACACACACACACACACACACACACACACACACACACACACACGCACAAAAACGCACAAGCGGAAAGACAGCAAATCTGTGGCACATCCCACATCCTATAGGGTTGGTCAATATACTACATTGCATTACAGGGAGGTAAAAACAATCCAAAAACAAAAAAAAAAGAGCAAAAAAAAGAATCCTTGCTACCCATTAGACATTTGAGCTGGAGTGCAAGCTTTGTTTGCATACAATATGAGCCTCTCCTGGGGGCCTTAGTGAGAAACTTCAAAGAGAAATGGTATCACCTAGTGGATGAAGCATGAACTACTGTGGAGGAGGGAACAGAGCGTGGACCAAACAATTCAGGAGACTGTACACTTATACACACATAGTTGTGTGGGGGCATTTAGGATGGTATTCTCCCAAGGTGCTCAAGTCCAAAAAAGTGCCTAGTGCAGGCTAAAAGATTTCTGATCTCAGCGCATGCATTTTCCTAGTCTGGCAACCCCAATATTAGCTTTAGCTTAGTATAGGCGCTGGAATGTAATGTTGCCAAAGAGTTGCTATATGGCTACTTTGCATTCCAGTGTCTATGCTAAGCTAAAACTAAAAAATGGTAAAATTGGAGTTGCCAGACTAAGAAAATGCATGCATTGAGATCAAAATACTTTTACCCACATACAGTATGTAACTCCAGATAAGACTGTGAATAACCCAATTCCATAAAGAGGTGTGATATTCCTTTAAGCCCAGCTGTCTGCCTTGGATAGTCACAACTGCAAACTTGCACCAGGGAACAGAAATAGGGTGATAAGCCATATGTGGTGTTGTACCCCCCTTCATGGTGAAGTTCCCCTTCAAGGATGGCATAGACATACAGACAGATAGGCTTCACCAATAACTACCATCTTTTGTCGTAGTAGAGCTTCCCGTCCTCGATGCGTGCTTCGTATCTTTGGGCAGTGGCCTCCATGGGGGTGGTGGGGAGATGCTCTGGGGAGGAGGGCGAGGCTACACAACAGAGGAGACACACACAGCGTTAAACACACACAGGAAACACACAGTTGTCATCATCATCATTATTATTATTATTATTATTATTATTATTATTATTATTGTAGTAGTAGTAGTAGTAGTAGTAGTAGTAGTAGTAGTCGTCGTAGAAGAAGTAGCTAATGGAATATAGTATAATTCTCTGTTTCATTCTCTCTTCTTAGGTGTTCAAATGTGATATTCAGTCTCTGCTTTATGAAACATGAGTTCAAATGCAATATGACAAGCCCCATTACTGCCTTATGAGGCTGGGCACTGGAATGGTCTTTTTTGGCTCAATTGCGCCCTCTTTGGCAACCACAATTGACCTACAGCTGATTCGTGACATCCAACATGA
The DNA here is from genome assembly GCA_027497455.2 of Sardinella longiceps. Lineage (NCBI taxonomy): Eukaryota > Metazoa > Chordata > Actinopteri > Clupeiformes > Clupeidae > Sardinella > Sardinella longiceps. Next base: position 23,947,270 of record JAODXP020000019.1, read on the forward strand.
TAAGCTTTGACCCAATAAGCCCTTTTTTTGTGGCAATTTTTAAGTTCAAGACTTGGATAGAAAGGAAACACTGCCATGTGTCAAGCTAGCTCTGTGGCCATGCAGGGTAAAACCTCTCCTAATTCAACAAAGCCAAGGTACAAGGTTTTTCTAATAAGGCAAGTTACAATGGACTTCACAAGGCGAAAGTACAAACCCAGCAATAACATTAACAGCATACAAATAAGGCTTTACCAACTGACCAAAATTCTATTGGTGTACATATTTACTAGCGCTTCCTCAAATGCCATAAAATGGATAGAAATCCAATTCCTGCACATTCTACACCTACCACTTCCTACAACTTTCTACCCTAAAAGACACAATAGGATTTTTCCCTGTCGTTTTATAATGTCTGATATCATATGAATGCCTAAAGATAAGAAGAATTTACAATGGGATAATAACAGTATATCTATCCATTTATCTATCATATAGACGTAGTGAAAAAAATATACATGCAGCAGAAGATTCATGAAAGGTTCTTGAGACAGTTGCTTTCATGATAATGCACATAGCTTTCTTTGAACTTGCTGGAGATGCGGAAAAATCAATGTCAAAGTTTTCTTTTCAATGTCAGTCTTCCTACTAACTAATGAGCAGTGACGCTATTTTTAGCCCTGTACACATCCAGACACCATTATGTCACTATTTTCTATCTATATTTCAGTATTGCCAAAAATATATATTATGTGTAAGTTTCAACTCATTTGTTGACTAAATGTATACTACCACATGCCTTTTAAGAGTGGAGAGAGTTAACACCTGCCAAAGTCAAATTCCTTTTATGCAAGTATACTTGCATACAGAACAGATTCTACTGCAATTCTGAATTAGGCTGCTAGACTATGACCACCCCTAAACATACATCATTCTCTGCTTACTACATAGTGCAATTCAGTATCCCTTTTAAGTCTACACTTTGACTTTTTTAGTATAGTGCGTCTGCATGAACATATTTAGACAAGTCTTACCAGGTCGCTTTGGAGACTTCAACTATAAAGAAATAAACAGTCAGTTAGAATAGTAGCCAATTAGCAGTTGTGCAAGAATATTTCCCAAGAATACTCCTACTAAGATAATGATAATGTCTGACAATCAATACAAAATGTGCACCAAGAAAACAAGACATAAGCAGTTATAAAGCGAAATAAAGACATGTTGCCTGTCACACAATTATAGTCACAATGATTTAAATGCTTGTAATCAAATATGTTCTGTCTCACACCCACCTTGTTCAGTGTCCTCAGATCTTCCATAATCTGTTCTTCTGTCAGCAAATAGTTTAACTGAGGTGCAGAGAATTAAGGCTGATACCGTCCAATACAATATGGAGCATGCGTTAGCTGGACCTCTTTCATTTGACACCTTCTAATCAATACCAATGTCAATACAATGCCAACACACACACACACGATATGAAGTTTCAGCACAAACTGATCAAAGGATTATTTTTTTCATCTAAATTTAGTTTAGAGATGAACAGATTGACCGACTGGTGACCAGAATGGTCTGGATTTCACGTGATCAGCAATGACCAATCAGCCAGTCAAAATGAAAATATCCTAACTGCCGGCCACAGCAGTGATCCTCCCAGACCTGCTGAGGTTTGCTAGAGTGTGTGAGACGGCACAATATTCTCTAACACATGCATCGTACACTGAAGACATAGGCTTATACCTTTGCTTTTGCTTGTACCAAAGCTACAAAACAATAAAAGATACATGCTAGGCCTACATACACATGAGCAGCTTTGGGATTTTTTTTGCGTAATTGGGTCATTTAATGTTCACTTGTGTGGCACATTCTATATCAGGGAAAGAGCCCTTTTGCAGGCTGAGGGGAGAAAAGGGAGGCGAATTACAAAGTCTACAAGCTTAAAGCAAGTGGTTAAGTCAGGTACACCGAGAATTAACTGCTCTTTCTACAAAAAGATTAATCCCTTAAGAACAGATAGCCTACAGAAAACACCTACTTGCTGTAGTTTCAGGTAGCATACAATGGAGCCTTGTGAGGTCTTTTTTTTTCTATGTGAACAGGGCCGGAGCAGGATCCAGACAAGATAAGATTTCTTCAAGATTTACTATGGGAGTAGGAAAATAAATACTCTTGTATGCTATTAAGTAGTTAGAAAAAAATGAAATCAGTATTGCAGGTCAAAGCCCATGGAAAATCGCATCGCCTAAGAAAATTGCAGTCGGTTCATCTCTCTGATTGTTAATTGTGGCCTGTCTGTGCTGCCTTAACCGTAGTGCAGTGGGTGGGTGGGAATTCAGACAGGTATTATAAACACAGGGCATGATTTACAATTGCATCAAATATAGCCTGCCTCAATAGCAAAATCACAAAATTGCACTAATATTTGTCCATACCATGTGTCATGGAAAAAGGCAAACACTAGTTATTATTTTGCTGGCCAATTAGTCAAGAAGCAAGCACAATCAAGACTGATTGGGACAATGCTGACTTGATGAAAAGGCAGTGATCAGTGAAATATCCTTTGAATAAAAACAAACAGTAATTAATCTGTGCATGGTTAGAGAGGGTTTCTCAGAATGACTATGTGCCCTGGCAGCAGACCAGCGGGCGAAAGCACAAAAGTCTCCACAAACAGGTGGCCACACGGGTGCGCCGCACATGCCAGTGACGCTCAGTTACAGAAAGCGGACTTCAGGGAACTTACCATGATGCCAACTGCTCCGTTTTGATTTCACATTAAACCGGCCGCAAATCTATATTTCAAAGTTTGGCCAAAGACACAGATCAGCTCTAGGTGTGCACTATTTCCAGTACAACAAAACAATCCAACACCACTGCACCATTCTCTGCTGCCGTTGTAACTGCTGTGCTGGTAGGCAGGTGCCAAAGTGGATGGCTTTGGGCAGAGGCCATACATGTCTTGAGAGGGGGGAAGAATGGGGCATTCAAGGGAGTGACCACTCTAGGTACCTAACCTGCAGCTCTACTTTAACATCAGTGAACCAAATGCAATGGCATGGCAGAGGTGCTATGTGGTAAACACATATGCGGACAACCTTCAACACACAGTGGAACTGGAAAATGGTGGAGAGTAGTCACCACACACCTAGGCCAAGTTCAGCATTCGCATTTTGAGCATGCTGAAACATTTTGCTGCGGTTCCCATTCATCCTGATGGGTGACGTATAAAACATGTTCCAACATTTTGCCATCTTGAACTTGAGGCTAGTTTCAAACGAAGGTCAACCAAACACTAATACCACAGCTTGACCACTATCTTCTAATAGCCAAACACGCTGGTATGGCAACTGTGAGGCATACCACAATGGCGGCCCCCCGTCTCAAGGGGTCTATGATAAGGATATCAGGCGCAGGTTTCCGTCTCTTGTCGGGGATGGGAACTGGGTCGTTGGGCCGTCTCCTGAGCTTGCGGGTCATGATGGGCTTCACCTCCATGGAATCTGCCGAGAGAAAAAGTTTCAGCCTGACTCACGAAAGGTCTCGGAGGCGATGCGTAGAAGCTGAAACAATTAGGGCGATGGCTCTAGCACATCACTGGTTTCAATCTGAGGGTGATAATTGAGAATTTAAAGTTCCCACAAAGCGACTAATCAGACTTAATGCCCCCATGAAAGCAGGCATAGTAATTGGGCATCCCGTTAATTCCGAATGCAATTCTTCAGAAGTGTCGGAAGAGCTCTTCTCACCATCTCTCTCAATCCTCTTTCACTCATTTCAAAAAAATGATTCCACGGACATCAGAGAAAAAATAAATTACATCTTGGTGCTATGTTTCAGATGTTAATCCCCCCCCTCCCCCTTCCTCCATCCCCGTTGTCTTATCATCCAGCCCACCATACTACCCCTCCCCATCTGATTATTCTGTGATTCTTACCGCCCGTGAGTTCCATTGTTAATTTCTCATTCTCAATCATCTTCTTCTTCTCCTCCAGCTCGGCAATTAAGTTCTCCTTTAGCTCAACCTTCTTATCGTCAAATTCCTTCACTGCTGCTTTCCTCTCTTTGATGTAGTTTCTTTCCACCTGCTCGGTCTGTAAGAAAACAGCGCGTGACACACAGAAAGAGATCGCAACGCACAGTACATCAAATGTTTAGTTATATACTGTAAGGTGACTATAGGCACAGTTACGTCAAGGTATAACTTGTGTAGAGCACATACCTCAAGCGTGTAGAACAGATCTGAAAAGCAGAGATGACAATATATTAGGCACTCCAAATAAGGCAATATCCCATTGTCCCTCCTAAATCCTAACTCAGGTCCCTCCACCACAAAACTAAGATTAATTGACTGATTAACTGATTCAAGCCCCTTAAGTTTTTAAAGGTCCTGGTTTATGGTTAGGGAGGCCACTGAATAATGTCACTACAGTTTTTAAAGACTTGCACATGCACACAACAGCTGACTGACCTGCATTGCGAAGTCTCTCCTTGTACTGTTGATCCAGTTTCTTCATCCTCTTCTGATACTCCTGCAATGTGCCTGTGGGCAAGACCCATGTCATCAGCAGGACTGACAAAATCATTACTACACTGATTTAGCATACAGTATAATATCATTTATAGGCTAACATAACAAATTCAAATTCAACAATCGTGCCTGACAACTAAGCGGATGTTCATTGTTCATTGAAGACCAAACACTTGAAAACCACTTAAGATCTACACTACTGGCCCTCATATAGTATTGTTTAATGCTGTATATTTATGTTTAATGCTGATGCTGAAACTGCTTTTGTGGACGGGAAGGGGCTGGGAGATGGAAAAGTATTACCTTCGCCATACATTTAGCTCCTATAAAAAGTCTAACATGTTTGTACCAAACACTTAATATCTGATCATATATTTTCAGTAAGAGTTGTCCTACCTTCCTGAAGCTGCTGTAACTGTCTTTTCAGTGAAGACAATTTGTCTTGATACATCCTGCAGGTGAAGATGGAGAAAAACAAAGACAACTTTGAGAAAGTGACTGGAACATTTCACAATAATTGCCTACCATGATACAATACAAAGTCAAAATCTGGCCGTATACACTAAGGCCATACACTAAGGTAATACGCTCTTTCAAAAATAACATTTGAAATCTGTGAGGTTCTAAAAGAAAATGGCACCGAATGCAGGTGATTTCCACATCACCGCTGCTTAATGCAATGCAGTATTTTACTTTTTCTCCCCTACTGCAATCGGCAAGAGGATGATATACTTACTGCTCTTTTATCTCCATATAGTCATCCTCGTCATGTTTGGCTAGGTCCGTCTCACTGGCATCTTCCGTGTCTACCAATAACAAAACAAAATACAAAACATAAAAATCATGATACCGCATTTTACACAGGGCTGAGTCAATAAAACAGGATTAGTTTCAATTTGGTTTGTACAATCTTCATTCATTCAACTCTGCATTATATCATCACTACTATATCGTATGACTGACCGCAACATTTTGTCTACCCAGTAAACCTCTAGGGACCTATAATTTCTGCATTGAGGAAAATGTGGAAAGTGTATTTCAGTACAATACTTGTTTTGGAACACACACACCACTAACCACTTTATATTGATATCGAATATCGAATAATACAGATTTTACAACAAACGTTTAGGGCTGTTGACCATAGGCAGTTAGCCATTCAGAAGCAGGCAGGGGAGATTCAGTGTCAACCATTCTATTTCGTCTTAGACACCCATAAAAAAGGTTAAAAATGCGTAATACCAGAATATAACTTGAAGGTGTCTACATACTAAGTTATAGGAGTTGACAATTAAATCATTAATGTAAATCGATTTTAGGGAAAGTTAGTTGTGTGCTATGTGAAGAGGCAGAGTACATTAGGAATTGTGTGTGGTACACTGGCTCACTAGAGAAAGATGTGTAAGTGTTTGGATGCAGATGAGCAAATGGATTTAACAAAAAAAAAAAAAGAGATCATGCTAATACAAATGTACCAACATGGTGATAGTAATGTCTCAAATTCATATTTTCATATTTTTTATATTTCAAAAATATTGATTACACCCAGTCCTAGGCCTACATGTCATCATTACAATGTATGCATGTTACTCTTTTGACACCTTCAAGTAAGCATCACCAACAAGCTAGCTCTTTCCAAATGAAACCAAGTGCTCTCCAATGGAAGGGGGACCTCAATAACCACCATCACCGTCTAGCATCACAGTGTTGCATGGCAGTCAGGCACCTGAACGCTCACCTCACACCAACTGGAGTTGGGGAGTAAGGAAAAGAACAAATGTGCCAATTATAGTGGGGGCGTTAATGAATTAGCTAGGTTGGAACACCAAGGCAACCACTTGCACTATGGCACGTGCCATGGGATCTATCAGGACATCTCATCTTCCAGCATACTGTCCACATTACAGAACTGCGGGAACAGTGCCATCTACAGTACTAACCACTCACCAACGCCGCTAGCAACAACAAGTCAGAAGATCTCCCATCCAACCAAGTACCAACCAAGCCCACACTTGCTATTCAGCTAAGGTACCGCTGGTCTGCCTGCTGCATACTCAGCTTTGTAGAGCCAGCCAGACACACATGACCATGACCACCATGCTAAGAAGGTCATTACATTTCAAATTAACATATCAACATTTCACAGGTCACTCCCTCAAATAGTGCCAGTAGGAGCAATGACTGTACTGAACTGTTGCTGGTGGCTCGCACCACCCATCAACTACCTTCTGGCACCTGCCTACTATCTTATGCCATTGGCCTAAGGTCCCATGCACTGTCCTGCACCACCCACGGTATCGTGTGATATGTACCTGATGTGACTGTACTCTACACTGTTGCTGGTCTGCACACTGTCTTGTGCACTGTCCTATGCCTACTGCCCACTGCCTCTTGTTGTTTGTAACAACTGGGAAGCATCACAGGGCAGCAGGCGAGTGGCACAGGACTGTACAGGAGACAGAGTGGCACCCGCAAATGTACAGATGAATGGTATAAGCCACCAGCCACAATACAGTACAGGTTTTTTCTGCTACCTCTCCGGTCTGAAAAACGAACTCTATCCTATGTCAAACTTATCATCTCTAAATCAATTAAGCTGAGTTTGAAATTGCAGCCATAGGCTATAGGTCTAACTTTTGAGACTTAATTTTTTCTCATTTTCTATCGCACTGCTTTGCAACTGTGATTGGTTACGTACCGACATGCTGAACGCTACATAACAAAGTTAACGTTGTTAGCACAAGTCAAGTACCGTTAGCCTAACTCTTGTTTTTCTGAATACAACGGTAACCCACTGTTTGATACAGCCTGCGTATATTGTTTGGAGAAATGCACATTGTTTATTCAACAAATGCGACTAAGAAAAGTTATAACATAAACGTTAGCTGTCTGGCTAGGCAGTCTTGTTTGGCAGCGCATGCTTTACAGATTTGAATAGCATTTCAATACAGAGTTATGTAGGCCTAACAATGAACTGGAGAAAAATATATGATAAGTAAATCCACAGGTCACACACTAAATAAAACAAATCGTTATTTGGGAGAAATTCGGCCACATTTCACTCCTGATACTAGTCGCCTGAAATGCTAACTCGATACCAAGCTAATGTTAACGATTGACATCCCGACGTCATATTGTAACGGGATAGTTAGCGATATCTACGTGGTCGATACCAGCCCTGTAACGTTACTTCGACTTGAAGACTACACATCAATGGTATTATGGAAATACATTACAACACATAATTTAACAGTATTTTTGTATTTTGCAAAACGTTAACTACCTAGCACACCAGCTAACGCTATACGCTACGTCAGAGAATGCTATAGCGTTAGCTGCTAACTAGTCACATAATTAGTTGAGTCTGTTTACCTTCTTCTGAGTCTCTGCCTCTAAAACTTCTGTCATCATCATCATCCACACTATCGAGCTCTTCTTCATCATTGTAATAATCGACCACTGGCGACAACAGAGTTGATGCCATTTGTTTCTTTATCAATCATAAACACCACTTCCACAATAAGATGTGCTTCACAACACAAAACAGCGCTCGAATGTGGGAGGACCCAAGGGTAGTCGAAGTTAGTAGGCTAGCAAGGAGCCTGAAAAATGTTGCCAAAGTAAAAAAAAAAAAAAAAAATGCGTGCAAACGCACACTGAATGCTAAAGAGATGGCATTTACATATTAGAAATGGTCAAACTATGAAAATATTACAGCAGTACATTTGAATGGAGCCATATCAAGTCAACTCTTGTATACCGGGGTGGTACTTGGACTTGGTAAAGTGGTTGGGTAACGTTAATCGATAACGTTACCAACTTTTTGTTGTTGTTGTTGTTGTTGTTGTTGTTGTTTACACGTGTTTATGCAAGATATCATTCAGCTTGGGTTTGCTATAATAATGTTACATGTTTACCACTACGACTTTATATAAAGGACATTATAGAATTATATCGTGGGTATACTGAAAATTGAAATGTGACTGCTGCCACCAGGTTGCATTCTAGGTAATTGTAATGTTTCAGTAAGGTGAGGTAGGCTGTATAGGTAGTGTTATGGTGCTTTTGCAGGGCCCATGCAGTTTTTTTTTTCTGGTAGTGCTATACAGATAAGATATGCAGGCCCTGTGTGGACCAGGGGGGGTTAGGACTCGATGGGTGCAGCCTATTAAGGGACACTACAGGCCTTAAGACTCAGAGGGCTAAGTGAAAAGCTGCCTGTGCGGGGCCAGTAGGGACCAGTGCTTTGCCAATGAGCAAGCGCTCACAGTCACAGTCCCCCTATGTCGGTCCAAAGTGAAGTACTGGGTTAAACCCTCCAGCCCCCATTCCTTCACACAGAATGAATACCAGGGGCGCAGCACCAAATTCTGGCCCCTCTGCACAAGCAGTGGTCATGGGCCCCCCTCACTGCCTAGAATACAATACCAGACTCAACAAGGGCCCTTCCACCTCTGGGGCCCTGGTGATTCAGTCCCCCTTTTCACTCCACTATGACACCCTTGATGAATACCTCACATTCACACACAACAAGCACTAGTCAACACAACAGGAGCTGTTTGTTTCCTCATGGGTTTCATGATTTCCTGTGACATAGATTCAACATACTGCCCACCCCACCACACGCTCCCTGCACCTACAACAGCACACACTATCCCATGTCATCCCAACTCACCATGACCCCTAGAATTTGGATGAGCCCCATGAGCTGTGGATCTCTTCCTTTTGCTTTCCTTGTCCCTGTTGCTCATGAGTGTTCTTGTTGGCCCACCCCCCACCACCTCACTCCACCACCACCACAGTGTGCTGTTCTGTTATCATTGAGATCTACATAAATTGATAGTAATAAACATATTACATTATTTAAAATTTGCATATTAGACAGAAACCTATACATATTTACAGCATAACTGACAGTGTTCTTAGTCGGTTAAGCAAGCAGCCTGCTGATGATGGAGCTGAATGAGTGCATAAATTATTCAATGGCATGGTTACAGGCAAAGGACAACTGGACAATTTTAAGCTTTGGACACTAGATGGCAGTCAAAGTTCACTAATGTCTCTATACTGTTGTCTATTAATACAAACTAATGATTTAGCAATAGGTAAATAATATCCAGGCCATTAATTGTTTAATGGTAATTATTCGCAAAGCTATCTGTAATATGGCCAAGTGACAGAATAATTTAGGATTAACTGGTAATGTTGTAAACGCAGTGTCTGAACACTTTTCATGCAGGTACAAACAATACTTTTTGTTTAAAACAAGTCCCAGCGTAAAATATATTTAATTTATTAAAATCGATTCATGTTATTTTAATGTTAAGAGTCAGTGGTGTAGGTGCGCAGCAGTCCAACCCGTTTTTCGACCTCAAGGCAAAGAGTGCTCAAGGTTCAACCATTCTCGATGAGAACTTATTTCCGTTTGACAGGGTCGTTGGAAGACAGAAGACAAGAGCAGACTGACTCAGGAAGTTAAGAGACAGCAAACTTACTCTGGAGAAAACGCATTTCATTCACAAGTTCTTTTTGGAGGTGGGATGAATATTTTGGATAACGTTAACGTTACTACTAGAAAAAACGTAATGAAGACCACGAAGGGTCGATGCAAATAATGTCGTTAGCACCATGTTTAGGCATTGCAACTTATCGAATGTTATTTTGCGCAACTAACGTTATAAGACTACATCGCGTTAGCCCTTACTATAGCTGATGCAATGTCGAGATTAAAGTTTAAACGCAACTGGTTTTAAAATTAATGAAACATTAGGAAGGGGTAACTGAGCCAGCTAACGTTATCCTGTTAATGGCATGCACATTACACCTGCTAGGGAGTTGGGCAGTTCCTTACGACATTGGTTCTCAAAATCTAGCAAGTATTGTGACCGAAAGCATTCACTTCCTACTAGCTAGCTAGTCAGCCAGTGATAAACCTAACTAACGTTAACCCTGACAAGCTGGTCTGTGGTTTGTCGCTTTGGCAGCTATCGTTTTAACGTTAACGTTAGATATTGTTAAGCTGTGAGTGCTGTGAGACCTGGCTGAAACCGTGCATTGTTATTCAGCCTGTTTAATTTAGTAAACTGGATATTTAATTTTCCCTCGCGACGTGAGGACCGAAGGGGTGAAGGCAACCAAGTTGAGCGCTGTGATGGCATATGTTGGGGCATGTCAGACGATAGTTGAAGGTGCCTGATGGTTTACTAGTTTGGTTCGCTAGCTCTGTCGTCCTCTCAGTGCATGAACCTACATATTTACTGTGTAAACGTTAAATTGTTTTTCTAGCTCAGCTGGCGCTCAGTTGACACAGTGGTATTATTTTACTTTCAGTTACACAGACGCGAAGGCAATGAAGCCACAGGGAGATGAAGCAAAGGGCGGCTGTCATTAAGGTAGGTTAATGTTAACAATCGTGTCGTTATCAAAGCTAATCAGATTGTACAGCAGAATAATGATTGGTATTTACTCTGCTCGTGGTACCTTAACAATATGCTGTCATCTTTCCTCTTAACGGTAAGAAATGTGGGTAACGCTAAAAATGTATTCTTCCTTTCTAGTATGCTCTGTGTAGAGTGTGGTGTAACGTTAAAGCGAATAACGTCGACAGCATAGCGTGTGGTTTCGGAAAAGAAAGAAAAGAAAAAAACGAGAAATCTTTAGCTAGTTTGTAACATTTTGGCGGACATACTAGGAAGATTATTTGATAACGTTACCCGTTTACTGTTTGTGTGACACATAAAATTTCCCTTATATTCATTTGGTGCTTACAATTGTTTGATCGTTGTGTTTAAATTACACGGCTTTACAGCATCAAAGGAGACGAGTTATAAGGCGTGACATTTTTCTTTTACTAGCATTACATTTCACCCATGGCTTGGCTCTTGTGTTCGTCAGTGCGGGGTTTTGAAGCTTCGTCTGCGCGCCTCTTGTGAGAGTGGTTTTCGAAGCCAGAGCGTGAGGACTTGTAGTGAGTGACTGGCCACATTGTATCAGGCAGCGTTGCTGAAATAACATTACTGGCGTTGTGTCGAGGAGCGGCCATGATTTGGCTTACCATTTTGCTTTGGTGTGCATGTGTTGGATTGTTAAATTTGTGGGTTTGAATAAATTGTCGCCTCTGTGAAATTATCATCAATAAGAGGATTTCTGAAAGGCCTTCCTGTCCTCTCACACGCTACTATTGCCAAACAGTTACTTTTCAGGTGTTGATTAGAGGAGCTTGCTGATGTAATGCTTTACATTATAGTATGTTAATAGGTTGGCCTATGTTTTTCAATTCAGACAACGTGCTAGCAGTTACCTGAGCTCTTGGGGAAAAAAATCATCAACATCAGATTCAGCTTACACAGGAAGTAGTAGGAGGACCATGCTGCCTGGGCAATAGGCTACATAAAATGATCATCATTCTCCTGTCATTCTGAATTAGACTGTAAATTAAGTGATAGTAGCCTCTAGTCCAGATATCTACATCATGCCACTGTAATCTAGCCACACTTTTCGAATGCCTGTCTTAGTTGTACCTTGTTTCATACAGAGTTATGAGGTATGATGTGCCTTCTTTCTGGACTTATGTGTAACATGTACTCTACAGTAGAAGTGTGTGTGTGTGTGTGTGTGTGTTGCAGATGGGGTAGTGCATTGGATTCAGTATAGTTTGTGAGGTGTTGGACATACTGTTCCACCTGACATAGGCTACATCTTCCTGAGCTAAACTGTTGAAAAGCAAGGCTTCAACTCAGACTGTGACTACACAAATTTCAGCCCTGCATCAGAGGCAAAGTTTAAACCTCTGCAACAGGCTTAATCACAGCACACTGGCTGCTCGGTAAAGAGCTTTGGGTAATCTTTGTGCGAATAAAGTTTTCAGATTTCAAGCAGGTTTTTTTTTTTATTTTTTTTTATACTCGTTACAGCAGTGATGCTGCACATTTTCCACATAAGGCAAGCCGTGTGAACAGATAAATAAACAGGTCTATAGCACCAGGCCTAAGCAATCAACCTTGCTTTGTGTTTTCTGTAGCCAATCAGGAGAAGAGCTATTCAAAAAAGACCTGATATTTGTCCCAATATTGCCTCCCAGCCTTTGAACACCTGCCCATGGCTGTGCCTTTCTGATGATGCGTTATGCATGGAGCTGGAAATAGAGCAGTGTAGGATGTGTATGAGTAACCCTACCTTTTGTTTACAGCCACAGTCATCTAATTCAGGCGAGTTGGCTGAGTGATTGTATGAGTGAGTGAGTGAGTGGCTTGGAAGGACACCAGCTCTTTATAATTACAGCTGATGACCATGGCCCAAGGACAATACAGTCCATTACACGCGGCCAATCAATGTGTTAGAATGACGGCTAACAACTCCAGGACTTTTGAGGTGGCCATGAGCAGGTTATGGAGAGCATCCTTCTTCAGCGTGTGCTACAGGATCCTTGATGTGCACTATGTTGTGATTGTATAAATGTAACTTCCAGGGGTTTAATGGTCACTTGCACTCTGTTTTGTTTTATTTTTCTTTAATGGAGCAAGCCTAGGTTGTTGTTTTAGCCTCCGGAGTTTGTGGCTGCCAGGTCTGACAACCTGTTGCAACAGGCAGCCCTGCATTCACGTTTCCTCCCCTTTCACTGATCTTGCACAGTCACACATGTAGACACTCACTGACACGCATGCATAACACGCTTAAAACACACACACACACACACACACTCTCTCTCTCTCTCTCTTATATTCCCTTTCTGGGTCTTCCACACTCTCTCTCTTCCCCTCTGTCTTACACATACTGTACCCACACACACACACACACACACACACACACACACACACACACACACACACACACACACATACACACACACACACACACACACACACACACACACTCTCACACACCCCCCCCATAACATCACCTTCAAGTCTCTCCTGAGAGGACCTGAAACTCCCACTCTCGTCTCTGTAACACGTGAGCGCGGCAGAACTTCTGAAAAATATATTAAGAGGGAAAGAATTAGAATGTCAGCGCCGGGCTACGGCAGTGAAGTGGTGTATGACGCAGTTGCAAAGCATATCAAATATTTAAAGCGCTGCTGTCAGGCTTAATGCAGAGTGCTGATCTGCTTTAGCATGCCTAATATAAGAATGCTGTTTCAAATGCCGGGGATGAATTGTGCTTGACTTTCTTATTTCTTTATTTATTTTATATTTTCCCTCTCTCTCTTTCTCTCTCCCCTTCTCTCCCCTGCAAGCTCAGGCGCTCATGCATGCTAGTTTTAATGATGATTCCCAAAGACAAGTCGACCCAGTCTGCAAGAAGAGCCAGGGCTCTGTGAGCCCAGTTAGGTACTCAATGCAGATGTTCGCTAACAAGATTAGCTTGGCGCTATATTTAATTACCAATATTGACTGGCCTCCATGCCACCAGGCTCACAATAGCAGCACTGTACAAAAAGGGTGTGTTAGATCTCACTGCCACGTCTGGCAACACATAGCCTAAGCATTGTGTCAATGGCCTTCAACAGTAGAGACAATTACAATCATGCCATTTAAATCAGGAAAGTATGGACTGACAAGGGGACAACAGGAGAATCTCCATGTTTGTGTAAACATGGCCTAGCGTGACGGCATTGGGGTCAGGGTGTAGCTGACTGTTGAAGATAGCTTGTAGATAGTGACGCAGTAGAAATCTTAAGAGACCAGTACGCTGACACAACTTGGTCATTCTTTGTCAAATGATTAAGGTCTCCGTAGTGTTATGACATTTTAAAGAGGTTTTGTGGCAACTAGAAAAGCGCTCAGAGAGCGCAGACCTCCGCCAAGGCAATGTGGTCACAGACACAATATAAATTACAGATCATGTTCTGGATCACCGATCGCCACCAAAATCGAATTAGTTCTTGCTTGTCCCAATATACACATTGTCTGAAAATGTCATCCAAATCCATGCAGTACTTTTCGAGTTATCCTGATGACAAACAATGACAAACAGACACACAAACAGACAAACCAACACAACCGAAAACATAACCTCCTTGGCGGAGGTAATAATAAAGGACAAATAAAGAGATTACCATAGACATATTAGTATAGCTCCTCGTGCGACTAGACAAGGCCATCAGATAAACCTTAGAAAAGAGGATGTTTAGCCATGTTGCCTACCGCAGTTTGACAGTAGTCTAGTCTTTAGTGTGGTCTACTCATTTGGATTGAGTGTACTGGATGTTATCTAGACATATTGTATTTGCTGAAGTCCTCTTGGTAAAACATCAGACTGTGGCATGGCATCTGTTTTCATGATTAATGCTGTAATAAAAAAACAGGAGCTGAAGTAATGGTTTTTACCAATGACCACTTGTAGGTGCAGCTTAATTTGCTGTATATTATGCTACAAGTATAAGAAGCACTGTGCATCTGTCTTTATGAAGAGGGTTAGGGTAGCCTTGCCTAGAAGCCTACTAAACAATTTGGACCAAGGCATAGCCTAATAATTTGACATTTCACTGCATTTGATACACAAGAAGTATTTTAGATGATTTCTTAGTGCAGTAAATTGCTTCTTACTGTGGTACAGAGTGCAATAAATAGAAAGCATAGGCTTCAGTCTTCTGCATTTCTCAGAATAGGCCTTTAGTTTGTCTCGAAACACTAATATCCTTGCTCTGTAAGGACAGCAACATGGTGATAACATTCCACATTTTATGCCAGCACAGTAATCGTGTTTAGACGTTTGAAGTCCACAGTATTTTATACAGTGACTCTAGGCTATCTAATCTAGCTGTGTGTTTGACGTAGTTAGTGGGCCAGGCTTGTCTATTGTAGAGAGTTATTCCAGTGTTTGCCAATGTCATCCTTACTGGAAAAGGTTGCCCATTAGATTTCACAGACACAGGTCTCTGCAAACACCCAACAGGATGTCTGACTGGTTCTCCTATGTTGCTTTGAGGTGTTGGACCTCTTTTTATTTTACAGACAACTGAATACATTTTCTCTGCATCGTAATGCTATCTGTTTGTCAGGCTGTTGGCTCTGTCTAAATGTAAAGCCTAGCATAACCTAGTTAGACATGCATTTAGATAGTTAGTTAGATCATTTGTCAAAAGAAAATACGACTTTTGACCTAGTTAATTTGGATCAGACAGTGATGCAGTTGAAAGGTGTTGTCATGTAAGATTTTGGTAGAATGTCAAAACAGTCAGGTGATCAGAATTGTATTTCCTGTGGCCAGTTTCGGAAAAGGTTTTGGTACAAAACCACCGCCTACGCTTTGTAGCAGCCGATAACATAATACAGTAATGACCAATATCATAATAACTGCATACAACATTGGATTTACATTGCATTATTGAATTTACATTAATGGCTAGTTAATGAGGTGGCAGTTGGGGACAATGAGGACTATAGATTTGATCAACTAAATTATTGGATAAAGTTTACAGTATTGTCATCATCTCAGATCTGTCAAATTCCTGTTCATCTTCTCAGACCTGTCAAATACCTGCAATAAACTGACTGCACACATACTGGGTTGAATCCTAGGTGATGTATACTCATTGTGGGTGCCTTCATCTTCCACATCCTGTCAAACTCTTTGCTCAGTCTTTGATTGTCAAAATCTTCCTTCTATCTGTCACTTTAGTCTTCTACTATATCTGGTTTGTCAGAGTTGTAACCCATTTGGAATTTGGATCTTCCAACTCATATTCAGCTCTGATGTTCCAATACTTTCCACCATCCTTATACTATGCCTTTCCTGTCAGCCACTTGCATTCAGATGTTACATGTTGGACTGCATCAGATGCTTCCCTACATACCTAGCCCTTGCATGTTAGATCTTGGCCTCTACTGATCTTGTACTCAGGGCTTGCTCTTGTGTTGTCATGATCAGTGGTTAAGAGCTCATGGGGCCCTTTGTTTCTGTGTCCCAGAAACCCTAGATGGAAATTTGCTCACTAAAGACATTTTTGTCTCACCATAGGTGGTGTTCCATCACACATGAGTGGTTGAGGGATGGTTGGATGCGGCCGCCCATGTACCGTTAAACTCTGTTTCTCAAGTTATTCTTAAGTTTAACTGCGTCAAACCAACCTGTTGGAATGATTTACAGAAGTCTTAACGATGATTAACAATGATAACCTCCGATATCTGTTCCCTTTTGTTGATGGCTAGATGTAAGCAAATCTTTTTGCTACCGCTAGGGTACATCTAGAGTTCTAGACTTGGTCAGTGCTGGGTTTGGGGGGAATTATGGGCCTATGGGTTACATGGTCACCAAGTTGCAAATGGCTGGATATTTCTGTGTCCCAATGATGGTCAACCAAAATTTACTTAAACCAAAAACACCTGGTTTTGTTCCAATTTGGAGGAAGTGCCCCCCAGGAACAAAGTCTAAATATGCTTTGCCCTGTGCTGTGGTAGTCTAAATAAATGCACTGATCGATTCAGTGATCAGAGGGAAAACCACAATGAGAGTGTAGGTGTGTTTGTGTATATGGCCACGACTTTAAGCAGTTAAAGTGTTTGGAAGAGACAGTACTAACATCAGATACTAGAAGTGTGACAGTTTACAGCTATTACATTTTTTATTATTCATACAGCCAATAACATAATAGCCATCCAATAACGTAATAACTTATTACATTATTATCTAAAGGTTGTTCCATTGGTCCAGAAATTGTATTACATTATTGCTAAGTTATTACATTATTGGCTTTATTACATAAAAACAAGCCAAACTAGAAAAGCGCTCGGAGAATTCAGACCTCCACCAAGACAATGTGGTCACAGATGGTGTTCTGGATCACCGATCGCCACCAAAATCAAATCAGTTCTTACTTGTCCCAATACACACGTTGTCCGAAAATGTCATCCAAATCCGTGCAGTACTTTTCGAGTTATCTTTTACACAGACAGACAGACGGACAGACAGATAGACAGACACACCGGCGAAAAAAAATAACCTCCTTGGCGGAGGTAATAATTATGTACTACCTTTTTTGGCCATTTCTAAATTATCAATTGCTACATCCTTGTACAATGCCTAGCCTATACTCCAATGCTATGGGGCTATTGTCTTGTATTGCCAACGTTAAAGCATGCCATCATCTCATGTCATGGAATACCTGTAATATTACCATCTGTTTTGGGGTACTCCGAGTGCTCTGGGGGTTCTGTAAGGCCTGTTCTAGTGTTCCACATTCCATCAATTGCAATAATGTATGTCTTTAGATCCCATAAAAATGGCATTGCATGTAGGCCTACAGCTTGGACATTCCTGTTTCTGAGGCACACACAAGAGAAAGTAATCAGATAAAGGTGTGCCTGAGAGGGGGCTACCTCCTTGACGTTTTTTTTTGTTTGATGTGTTAGATCACACTATTAACATAAAATTAATTACCACTCTGGAATAAAAAACATTGATATGATAATTAAAGCTGAGTGATCCACAGCACTGACAGTCATTTGGTTCCCCTGTAAATGCTAAAGATGGACATGGCTGTTTGGCGTGTGATAGCCACCACCATTTTTAATGGCATTCGGCCAGTAGGGTTGCAACAATTAGACAATGTTGATGACATTGACAATAGAAATTTGTCTATCGCTAGTTCACTTGCCCTAACAGTAGGTAGCCACTAGGCCTATGACCGTAAATAGAGTTTAAATAGTCTATAGTCTTCCAACATCAGGATGTAACCTGTTAAAACATGTAGCAACCTTAGAAGAGGAGAATTACAGTACTGTCTGCCATGTTTTGCTTTGGTCCAAAAAGTAGGCCTGTCAATTTAGCACTGGTTTGAATAAAATCCAATTTAATACCCAACTCTACTAAAAAGTAAATTAAATAAATGAGTCATTGACTAATCGAAAAAATGTATGCAGTACCCACAAAGATCTGTTTTTATGCGTGCTTTATATTTATAATACTGCCAAATATTTTGTTACTAATGCGTTGCATCACTTAGTCGGGAGATATTCCACGATAATGACCGCTAAACCGAACGTTATCCCTTACTTAATAGTTAGAAATGTTCCTAGTATTAAAAGAAGATAAAATTTTGTATTTCATCAAATATTCATTGGTAATACCACTAGTATTCTTTAACATAATGAAACACGAAAACAAAAAATGTCAGACATTGCTCTATTTGGCCAGCATTAAACAATATAAAGTAGCAATATTCAATTCTCAACTCCAAGCAAGTTTTGATTTGTCTCTTCATCTGAAATAGTTGTTTGTCTGTTTAAACCCAGAGCAATGTTGCACACTTGTGGCTGGCATTATTTGAAGGCTTAGTGTCCTAAATGTGGAGTCTCCCTTTCAATGCGGCATGGGTGAGGTAGCCGAGGCTATTGTACACATTTGCTCAATTTTGACTTGTGAGTAAATACTACTCATTGTGGTAGTCATTGTCCTGAAAAGTCTGACTTGCTTTGTTCCAAGCTCTCTATAATGGTGGACCTCAACGGTCATGTGGTGTGCAGCCATCATTTAGGAGGGGAGAGAGAGAGAGACCATAGAATTAGAAACAGTGGGCCAGACATTACATTGCAGTGGCCATTGACACTGTGTTCTGCGCCGGAATAGCACAGAAAATAAACTGATGGGGGGTCTTGGTGACATGTGGTCAGCATTGATTGGTCTGTAACAACCAGTTATGGATATAAGGTGCTGTTCCTGTTCATAGTAATAAGTATCATCAGGGTGTAGGTAAGTATTAGTTCTTAAGCCAGACCCTCAAATTTGGCCCGTCAGTAGGCAACCACTCAAGGGTGGTCTCAATGTGTTTTTGGTATGGTGTGCCACCCTAGAAATGGAAATATGACATATCATTGCATATGGGTAGCTTTTTTGTTTTATCAGTATGTTTTATTTCCATTATAGGGACATAGAGGATTTATTACAGATTAATAGGATAAATAATTTCATGCATAGTCATGCAATGCAATGCATAGTCCTCTATTTTATTGAAGTCCTCTGTATTTGCATGCATTGCGTTTCAATGTACAACCATGGGGCTCCAATATGTAGTGTATCCCAAAATTGTTCATGTTAACAACATTCAATTTCATGTTCAGCATAGCCAGACTTTTCACAAAAAAATAGTTTGGTTGGAGAGAAGTTCTTTGAAATGCAAATGCAAGTCACATTTTTCAGAATATAATGGCTCATCTACACAAAAAAAGTTTTGTCTATTATTCTATTAGTTAATGTACCCTATTCCCTCATAATATCCCCATTAACACCCATAAACAGGGTGGTAACACAGAAAAGGTACCATCAATGCAATGCTATCATTTATTGTCTAATTCTAGGGTGGTAGCCTATATCATTCAAAAAATCACTATGCCTTGCTGCCCTCAGATGCTACTGACCAAGCCTCTGGCTTCAGGACTTTATTGATCACTCTGTAATGATTAAATTATGGGTGTAAGATGCAATTTGCACACAAATTGGCATCCATGATATTAGATTAGCGTTAAGCATTATAAAGTGCCTGGCCGACTGTAGTAGGAGTGTATGGCGGCAGTTTGCTTAGCCTGTGTCCTTTTTCCACTGGCTGCCTCTATGGGAGAGGCAGTCCCAGCTGGTTGGCAGGAGGCAGGAGAGTGAGGAACATATAATCATCACAGCCCAGATAGCAGCTGGAGCTGATCTGACCCAGATCAGGGCCACAACCCACACTCTCTCTCTCTCTCTCTCTCTCTCTCTCTCTCTCTCTCTCTCTCTCTCTCTCTCTCTCTCTCTCTCTCTCTCTCTCTCTCTCTCTCTCTCTGAGTGCGTGGCATCTGTGCGTTGCTCAGAGCGGGTCAGAGCCGAGTGGCAGCAGCTGTGGAGGGGAGTAAGCTCCATGTCGTGTTGTGAATCTGACCCTATACTATCTGTCACTATCCAACCATCCCTTCCTACTCACAGTCTTTCTCTCCCTCTCCTGCACCCTCTCTCTGCTTCCTTCTCTTTTCCTCTTCTCCTTTCCTCTTTTTTAGTCACAAATAATCTTCCGTTCGTCGCACCACTACTCTCTCACTGCCTATTGCCACCCTTGATTGCATTCTCTCTCTTTCACACACACTCTCTCACTCACACACACACACAGACCGTAGTCATCCACACACTATAGTCCCATCATCCTGTCACCCTCCACTCCCTTCACACACACACTCTCACACTGCCACCGCCTCCCCCTCCTCCCCCTCCTTGTTCCCATTCATCCTGAGATGAAGAGTTCTATCATGATCACCAGGGGGAAAGTGGCCTTGTCTTCACAGTTAACCTGTCCAAGTTCCATTTTCTGGGGGGTTGTGGGAAGAGAGTGGTGATGATGGTGGTGAAAGAGGAGCGGGCTCTTGCGGCATGTGACATGTTCTCTTTTGTCAGCAGGCTTCTGCTGGGCAGGAGGGTAATGTTGTTGAGTTGGCACTGGCACCACTCTCTGTTTCAATGGAACATGCAAGTGAAAAGTGAGAGAGAGAATTGAGTTGCATTTGATTGAATCAAATTGAATTGAATTGACTAAAGGGATGTATGGACTGATGGGAGAGGGAGGTATGGAGAGGGAGAGATGAGAGCACTGTGTTTAGTGAGTGCAGGCAGTACAAATCCATTAGCTCTATGCTGCTCAGTCTGAGGAGGTGTTGTGTACTTAAACCACTTACAATACACTTGATATTGGCTTACATCTAATTTGTTTTTAATGTGTCAGTTGAATTTTATCTGGAGCATTTAATATGAGTGCAGCAGTATGTGGTTATATATTTTCCCTCTCCTCGATGGGGCCATTGTACATCATACACTTGATTATGAAATACACATTTAACTTTAGTAGTCATCAGTTAGACGTAGCCGACTGTCCGGGTCCACCCTTTCTAGGTGTTGTACACACTTTGACTTGGGCCATGCCTAATGTGTATTTAAACATCGGTTTCTATTTTCCGCTGTGGCCAGGAATGTGGTAGCAGGCTGTGGCCAGGCCACACTTTCGAAGGCATGGCCTATAGGCTAGCGCTCTCCTCTCCTCTGACACAATGTCCTGCTTTCTCACCGCCTCTGACCCTCCTAGTCTGTCACAAACTGAAAGTCATCAGCTGCTTTGCCACAAATCCATGGCATTTTTGACGTGTTGGATTTCCCCAAGCAGGCTTCTTGCTCTCCGGGGACAAGAATGTGCCTCTGCTAATGCTGCTCTGGACTGGGCACACTCCGTAGGTCAGCAGGAGATTTTGTCCCTGATGAGGTTGAAATAGATTTTTCTTTTTCTTTTTTTCTTTCTTTCCTTCTTTCCTCTCCCACACCCTCATTCTTTGTTGTGTTCTTTCAATTATTCTTTTTTACTCTCTCTCTCTCTTTTTTTCTATGCACCATCTTCCCTCACTCATGCATTCTTTTACTCGACTGAACGTCAGACAGCTGTGGGTCTCTCTGCCATGTGGGGAATTTGGGGAAATTTCCCTCCATGCAAAAAGTTTTAGCCTCCCATTATAGACCACGTCTGAGTCCTGACTGTTCCACAGAAAATGCCATCACCACTGCCATTCACCTGGCTCTCATGCATCTGAATAAAATGGACACTTATGTCAGAATGTTGTTCATTGACTTCAGTTCAGCATTCAACACCATCATTCCATAACAGCTGGTAAAGAAACTTTATCAGCTTTGACTGAACACCCCCCTCTCCAACTGGATACTGGACTTCCTGGCAGTCAAGATGGGAAGCAGGACCTCCAGACCCCAGGATTTGTGCTCAGCCCTATCACCTAACCCATGACAGTGTGCAACTACACAAACCACATCATCAAATTTGCTGATGACATAACTATGGTGGGTTTGATAAGCAGAAAAAATTAGGTCCTGTAAAGAGAGGAGGTGATACAGCTCAGCAGCTGGTGCAGTCATCACAACCTGCTTCTCAATTTGGACAAAACAAAGGGACTGATCATTGACTTTAGATGCGCTCCAAGTAAGCATACTCCACTGCCCATAAACAACCTTCCAGTTGTTCAGAGGACAAAGTTTCAAGGCGTTTACATCACAGACGACCTCACATGGACTTGAACATGAACACCACAAACATCACCAAGAATGCCCAATAACATCTCTATAATTTCCTGCCAAAAGGTCACATCCTGACTGCCTTCCTCAGAGGAACCATTGAGAGCATCATTAGCAGTGCCATCACAGTATGGTATGGAAACTGCTCTGAGGGTGCCGGGCAGGTGTCTTGAAGGTATCGTCTCACCTGTCTCAGCTTAGGAAGATGTAGACATACAGTACTTGCAGCAACTGTAGCTAGGAAAGTCGAGCCTGCAGCTGCAGCAGCTACCCGGGAAAGTCCAGTCCCGTCTTCAGTTCAGGGTTTATGCCTTGTTATTTTATAAAACGGAACGAGAAGTGTTGACTGTGAAATCTGAAAACATAGATTTTGTAACAAGAAATACAGCTGTGGTGATAATACGATATCACCAGCTAGTGTTAGCGAGTTAGCAGCCTAGTCTATCGGGATATGCTAACGCTCTGGTTTGGGCTACCCTTCGCCCCACCCACGTCAATTGGGCCAAGGTGGTACTTTTTTTGTATGGAAAAGCGTGTGTACCTGGCTGTGCCAAGCAGAGAAGAAAAGCGGCTTATGGCTACAGAAGTTACTGAGATGATCTGTAATGATGCATAGATCTACAGTTTGGTTACTTGTCATAAACCAGTCACCCAGCCCTTGACTTAAAGGGTAAGCTCTCTGAGTTTCACATTCCCAAAGCCAGACGGTGCTGTCAGAAGAAACAGTGGAATTGATTAGGACAGAGATTTGTCTTCTGTGGATCAAAGCTGCTGCAGCTTTTGTGGAGTGAGACAGAAGCGAAAGGAAAAATGGGAATAATGGGTTCTATTGAGGAATCAAGATGTCTATTGTCATTATACTAGGGGTTTTGCCTCCTCTTCAGTGTAAGAATAAATAGTGAGAGAGGGAGGGAGAGAGAGACTAAAAGTGTGTCTATGAACATGTGAATGAACATATGTTATGCATGTGTTCAGGAGCCAAATCCCAGGAACTTAAAGCGGCATCAGCAGCGGAGTGTACTTTGGGATGCTCTCATGACATTCGCTGAGCCTTTGGTTGTAATGAACAATGGCTTACTTACTTACTCAGCGGCTGGCTGGAAACTGTGCCATCCACCCCCTTCCCCCCCTTCATCCCTCCCTTGCCCCCTGCCTTCCATGCGCGCTCTCTCTCTCTCTCTCTCTCTCTCTCTCTCTCTCTCTCTCTCTCTCTCTCTCTCTCTCTCTCCCTTCTTTATTTTTCCCTCTATCTTTCTTACTTTTTCTCTTTCTCTCCGTCCCCCTTTTCTTGCATTTTCTTTTTTTCCTTCTCCTTCACCCCCCCTTCCCCAGACAGATGTGAATGCAGTGTTGTGCAGTTGAAGGGGCCATGCAGCTGTGCGCCACATTAATTCTGGGAAATGTGATTGTCTGCTAAAGCAAAATAAGGAAAAGGAGGGGAAAGGGTTGGAAGTAAACAAATATGGCCTCTCCCTCCATTTGGCATCATCACCCTCCAGTAGCGTGGCGGCGGCATGGACACACAGACCCACCGAGACAACCCAAAGGGTCGGGAACCATTTCCTGCCTTAGTGGCTGTAAACTCACCCTCTAACTTTCTCTTTCTCCTCTCTCTCTCACTCACTCACTCACTCACTCACTCACTCACTCACTCACTCACACACACACACACACACACTTTTCCTGTTGCCACTGATCAGGGAGAGTCCTTTTTATCACAGAGTCCCTGCTGGTTTAATTGACTCGGCCATCAGAAGTGTGTGTGTGTGTGTGTGTGTGTGTGTGTGTGTGTGTGTGTGTGTGTGTGTGTGTGTGTGTGTGTGTGTAGGCCTTCAGTAGTATGTGTGTGGGAAGAGGGGGAAGGGGCACCGGAGGGAGGGGGTGAAAAAAGCCCTTTTGTTTCACAGCTTCACTCTCATATCATTTTTAGTCGTCCCCCAAGATTTCTGTGCCATACAGTAAAGATTGAGACAATGCATTATTGATCACAGGCAACAAAAGCAGAGGAAGAACTGTGTGTGTGTGTGTGTGTGTGAGAGCGAGCAAGCGTGGGTAGAGAGGTCACTCCATGCAGGAGCACCTCTCCCACAAAGCAGAAGCTAAATCAGACCTCTCTGGGAGCTGTTTTTGGCTGCTTTTTCTGGAGCGCTTGGGTGTAGTGAGTGTGCCTGTGTCTTGATGTGTATGGTAAAATACAGTGTTTGAGCACAATGTTGTTTCAGGGTTGAATTCTGCTTTAAAGTAGCCATTATTTAGGGTTCAGCCCATTCTCTCCCTTAAATAAAACTAGTAGTCAAAAAATAATAATTTAAGAGAAGTCTAATGTCTCCCTACACTAAAATATAAGCTGAATAAATAGGCCTACCAATACATAAATTAATATTTTAACTAAAATATGTTAGGTTGTTCTTCTATTAAATAGGCCAATCAGAGAGGGGCTTTGTATGGTTTACATTGTAGCCTATGTGGCTACTGTTCTGAAGCAGACTAGTTAGCATAATGTGACTTCAAAACGAAGTTTGTTTTGGTACACTGGTATGCCTTTCACTTCACACAAGGCTACTTGATAACATGGATTACTTCAGTGATTTTGATTAAGGTAAGATTGCAAAATCATTCAGCTTTAATGTGTTCAGTAGGTTGCTGACCATACTAGCTAGTTTGAGCTTTGTCTGTTGTATGTTTACGTGCGTGTGTGGCACTGCTGACGTCCTTTATTATGCTGCCTGGCCTCAGCTTTCAGGTGGGTGGGAGGATGATGTGTGTGCGTGTGTGTGTGTGTGAGTGTGCGTGCGTGCGTGCGTGTGTGTCCGTGTGTGTGTGTGTGTGTGTGTGTGTGTGTGTAGACAGCATGTTGAAGTAACTTGACATAGCTAGGGCTCAGTGGTTGTTTGGTACGTGTGAGAGAGTGTGGATGTTTGTGTTGGGATAACTGACCATGGATGCGATTACGTCTGTGTGTGTGTGTGTGTGTGTGTGTGTGTGTGTGTGTGTGTGTGTGTGTGTGATGGGCTAACTGGCCATGGCTGGGACTGTGTGTGTGTGTGTGAGTTTGTGTGATGGGCTAACTGGCCATGTCTGGGAGTGTGTTTGTGTGTGTGCGATGGGGTAACTGGCTGGTACTGTGTGTGTGATGGGCTAACTAGCTATGGCTAGGACTGTGTGTGTGCTGGGCTAACTGACAATGGCTGGGACTGTGTGTGTGTGTGTTTGTCTGCTGTACTAACTGCCCATGGCTGGGACTGTGTGTGTGTGTGTGCTGTACTAACTGACCATGGCTGGGCCTGTGTGTGTGTGTGTGTGTGTGTGTGTGTGATGGGCTAACTGGCCATGGCTGGGACTGCGTGTGCAGTGATGGTTTTTGGGGGAGTGATGAGTCAGGCATAGGTGTTGACAGCTGAGTCCGCTCGAGCCTTCAGCCACTACGGTGAGGTAGGAGCTCCCAGAGGGTCGAGCTGGGCAGATGACAGGACGCACAATGGGCTCCTGATGAGACACACACACACACACACACACAGTGAAATGATGTGAGGTGATGTGACATGACGTGACAAGGTGTCTCTGTGAGATGCCAGAGGGAGGGTCAGGGGGTGGAGTAAGCTGAGAGTTACCTTGGTATGTGTATGTGAGTGAGTGTGTGCATTAGATTATTCTGTGGATTTTGTGTGTGTGTGTATTCCTGAATACATGTATGACATCTCTGTGTGCCTGTATGCATGAGTTCATATCCTAATTTTTCTGTGTGTGTGTGTGTGTGTGTGTGTGTGTGTGTGTGTGTTGCGTGTGTGTTTTACATGTGCATGTCTATGAGTGAGTGAATGATGGCTCATTATTTCCACTGCTGAATAGTGTAACTGTGTGTCAGTGGCTCTGCTGAGACACGCTTTGGAAAGCCGGTCCGATTTTCCCATTTCATTTATTTATTTCGACAGTGACAGATTTAGAAGAGGAGCGGGACGTTGCAGCTGGGGAGGGAGAAGCTTCATTCCCAAGCTTGAATTAATTCCCAAATTAATTGAGGGCAGACTTTAGATGGATAAAAGCTCAAATCCTGCCTCCGTTCCCCCACGGGTCCGCTCCCTGTGTAAACTCTGGCAATGATGTGCATAATTTATGCTGTCAGTGTACATTATGAGACCTGGATGGGGTGGGGTGGGGGTGGCGGCGGGGTAGATTTGGGGAAGAGGGGGTGTTATGGCATGGAGACGCAGGAGTATGCATGAGGGAGATGACTCAGTGTCCTACATGTTTCCTTCACTGAGGGGATTCCTCTGCTCCGCTTCCCTCTGCCATCTGCAGGGGTTTTAAAGCATTAGCATGCACCTGATTGGTTACTTTGTTTTGCCTTCAGCTCTTTGTTTGTTTGTTTGTTTGTTTGTGCATTTCAAATGTGGCAGGAGGCAAGAGGGATCCTCACGTTTTTTGAGTGTGTTTTTATTTTTTTCTTCTTCTTCATCATTAACAGCAATGCAACTCAAAGTTGCAAAGTGTGCCCCTCTTGCTATTTTTTCCCAAGTGATGACGCACAGGGCTTGAAATCGGCCACCCTCCTACCTAAAGGCTTCAGTGGCTGAACTAAAGAAGAGGGCTTCCGTGCTACTGTACACTAACAGGAAGTGGGAGACATTGAGGCTCGGCTGCCTCATTGATGGCAGTGTTGTGATTTCTTTCTTGCTTCGCTTTTTTTTCGTTGTCTATATTTTGTTTGAAGTTCTGTTGTGAAGCGTTCATTACAGTAATCTGTGGGAAAAAAGATGATGTAAATATATGTGTGTGTGTGTGTGTGTGTGTGTGTGTGTGTGTGTGTGGAGAGAGTTGGAGAGAGGAAGCTCACAGTAGGAGGCTAGAGATCCTACACACTTGCTATTTTAAGTTGAATGGTCTTAGAGGCTAGCTGGCGCGCGCAGGATGATTTTATGGTAATGAAGCCCAAATCCCCCGAGCGCTGCGCGGTCGTGTGCTGACATCATCCACCACCACCACCACCACCACCATCACCACCGCTGCTGCCAGCGTCAGCCGGAACAGCATCTAGTGAGACAGCTCTAGCCTGCTCTCTCTGCTCCCTGCTGTCTGTGTGTCTGTCTGTCTGTCTGTCTGCCTGCCTGCCTGCCTGTGTCTGTCTGTGTGTCCTACTGACTTCCTGCCTTAGAACATGCACAGGACCTCATTTCTCATGTGGTGTGTGTGTGTGTCATGCATTAGTGAACACTCTTGGGTTAACACCATGCATGGAGGTGGCAAAGAAATCGTGACTGTGCAGCTTGTACACACCACACACACACACACACACACACACACACACATAAATACACTTGCTTGCATGCAGATCTTAAATTTACCCAGTTAAATATTTGATGGTGTGAAAGTGCGTGTGTGTGTGTGTGTGTGTGTGTGTGTGTGTGTGTGTTGTAAAGCCCACTTTAGCTCTGCCATTAATCTCCCTCCACTCTCTGATTGGAAAATCCGGTTGGGCTTTAGAGCCGCCTTTCCTCTGAATCTGGAGCACAGTGATGTGTGAGCTCTCTCTCCAGGGAGTGTGTGTGTGTGTGTGTGTGTTTGTGTGTATTTGTGTGTGTGTGTGCGAGCGTGCACATGTGTTTCTGTTGGTGCGGATGCGTATTTGTGTGTGTGTGTGTGTGTGCCTGTGTGTGTGTGTGCCTGTGTGAGCGTGTGAGCGTGCATGCCTCTAGCTTCTGTGAGTGAGGTTTTTTTTTTGGTGTGTGTGTGTGTGAATGCTCTCTGTAAGTGTGTGTTTGGGTGAATGTTGTCTGATTGTGTGTGTGTGTGTGTGTGTGTGTCATGAGTGCCAGCAGAGAGACAGGCCCTCCATTAGGGAGGATCAGCTGTTGAGAGCAGGCTATTTTTATCCCATTACAGGTATACTCGTCTCATATTTAGTGACGTGCCAGTGTGACTGCCAGCCAGGACACTGCAGCCCCACAATACAACAGAAATATGCCTCTTTTCATTTCATAGCATCAGCATTTTAAACACAGCCACCGTCTCTCTGCTCCACAGCTTACACTTCACTCTGCTATATTTGTGTGTGTGTGTGTGTGTGTGTGTGTGTGTGTGTGTGTGTGTGTGTGTGTGTCTGTGGTCAGTGTGGTCAGTGGAGATCAATGCTGTAGATGTGGTGTGAAATTGATAGTGTCATAACGGGGCCTGCAGGGCATGGCTCAGTCAATGGCAATAAAAGTGCAGTGGTTGAGCTGAGGTCATCTCCTATAGGTGATGCGCCCTGGCTGAACTCCACCGGAGCTCTATAGAGAAGTGCTGCTGCTCGCACTCATGTGGCAGATGGCACACTTGGCTCATGCCTCCTTTGGCAGATTCATCAGTGTTTCTCTGATTTACAGTGGAGATATGGGCTCTGAGACATCTCTACATAGGCTACACTCAGGGTTTGAACCAGTTTTAATGAGGTTTTAATTCAAGTTCTCCATGGTATCGACTCTGCACATTCTGTATGGATCCAATGAGTGCATAGTTAATGCACACATGTGCTGAACATCTTAATTTTCAAATCTATGGACGGAGCATCTGTTGACTTGGCTTCCATAAATCAGGAACCTCAGTCTCCCTAAGCTTTCTATGGTTTCAGATTGATTGCATGGATTAAAGATTTCCATCACTATGACGGATTTCCGTCAGTTGTCTCTCATCAGAGATGATGAAGTGAACGAAAAGGGGGAAGGAACATACTGAACTGTCACTTTTATTTTGAACCCTAAAAGAAACTGGGATCTCCTGGAAAGTGTGCTTGTTTGCATGAGCACAGATCCATCCTTAATCACTGATATGAGCAAACACATCCTCAGATGGGCAAGATGAGGTCACCATTTTTATGGTAGCCTAATGACACGCTGTTGGATTTATTTAATAAACAATGATGTTATCCACCACTAACAGTAAACAGGCATGCCAAACGTTCAGCAGTAGACTAACTGTAAACTTCTATCTTTGAGGTCTTGGTAGACCTTATAGCAGAGACTTTATTGTAGGAGGAGACACATCGCTTACTAAATCACTCCATTGGAATGCATGGCAGAGTAGTGTAACGTAAAAATGACAGAGTTCATAAACTGGAAGTCCTGCCTTGCTACAAATATAGTCAATCGTGTTTGTTCGAAGAGGCATGATGGACGCTTACTTTGTTTATTCCTTCCGTCGCAGGCATGTGGCGGACGTTTGCGCAGACACAGTGAGCAAAGTCATAGAATTAAGTCTTAAAAAGCTCTATTTGGGCAACGTCCGCAACGATAAGGACACCATTCAATTCCGATTCAAACAAGGATGGTTGTATTCACTTTTAAGTGAACACAACCAGCTCATCTGAAAATTATTCGTTTAGATAGGGTCTGCACTTACTAATCCCAAATAGCTCCCCTTTGGCGTTTCCAAGATGGCTGCGGAGTGAACAGACTTGCCTTAAAAGGCCTTTGCTTATAGTCATTAAGTTCTATGATTTTTAGCGAAACATGTAACCTGTTTAAAAACGAGCAAGAGATTTGAGAAAATGTGCATTGGATTCAGTTTCCTAGATCTTTACGTGAACGGTATAGGGTAGGTAGTCTAAAAGTGTTGGTGTTAGATGAGGATATTTTATGCTACATCACACATTTAATGATTTGAGAAAATGTGCATTGGTGAGGAGGCATTCAGTTGCCTTGATCTTTACTTGAATGGTATAGAGTAGGCAGTCTAAATGAGTTGCTGTCAGATAATCCAAGGAAAGATCAGAAATCCAATGTGGTACAAGGTATTTTTATGAGCATATTTGTATGCTACATCACACATTTGATGTTCTTACAATATTTAGAGGAGCATAAAGAATCAGTCAGTCAGTTGTGTGTTTGTTGCCATAAAAGTGTGTGAAGTGTGGAAGGTGAGGCAGGGCACAGTTTGCACACTGTTCTGTCTGGCAGGGCGGTCTGCCACGAGACATTCTGAAGGGACTCTGACCTTGGAGCTCCCTGCCCTCCCGTTCCCTACATACTGCGTGCGTTTCACTGGCTGACTGGCTGCTAGCACACACTGCCCAGGAAATGGCAGTCCCATGAAGGGAGGAAATAAAGCAGCCCCGATGCTGGATTGAAAGGGTCCCTTCTGGACTGGCCCTG
>JAODXP020000019.1:23982932-23997932 GCA_027497455.2 Sardinella longiceps
ACTGCCCACCTCAAAACCATCAACATCATCATCCTCGTCCTCGTCATCCTCCTCCTCGTCCTCGTCCTCCTTGGCTCCCAGCTCTGCTGCACAGCAGTGGAGGCAAAAGCAGTCTGGAGATGTACTCAGAAGGAGACGAGAGGAGGAGAAGAAGGAAGAGAAGGAAGAGGAGGATGCACAGATTGTTGAGGGACGGAGGGAGGGAGGCGAGGCAAGGCGGGCTGGTGGGGAAGAGCATTGGCGAGGAGAATAACATGACATCTTGCCCTGAATAATTGATTGCGTAGCTTGTCAACGTGCACGTGTCTACGTGAGTTAGTTAGTTAAAGTGTGTATGTGAGAGAGGGAGGGAGGGAGGCAAGGAAGGAGGGAAGGAGTGAGTGTGTGTACACATTGTTAAGTGTTCTATTCTGGTGTGTACATACAAGGCGCTCCAGATCTTGGCTCGTGCAGTGGCCTATGATTGGACACAGCCTGGGCAACAAGGACGCCACTCACTCCAAGCATTCATCCAAAGCCCTGTCTGTCCACAGGCCCAATCCAAGATTTAAGAACAGCTGTAAACACACAGAGGTTCATGTCTCGTTCGTGCTCCTGAGAGTGCCGCCGCACACATTAAGCATAGTGACATGGAAACACTGTTATTGGGCAGCATTGTCAGACTAATTGACTATATTTAAGTGGTGAGCATAGATTTAGTGAGAGAGATTTTTTTTTCTTTTTTAATCTCACTGTAAATTTGGAATTAATCTAATTTAAAATGGCTCATTTGAATTCTGACGAAGGTATTGTTAATATGCGTGTGCTATCTAAATAATGACTAAAAGTAGGCCTAAGTTTTTGGGGGCGGGTTTCTCAAACGGCGTTTGTCTATGTGTCTTTATTTATCGCCCAAAAAGAGTCTCACGTTACGTTATAATGGCCCACCACATCTATATTTATTTAATTGGATTAATGATAATGCTGCATGAAGGTGATGATTATAGCGGTGCTTGAGAGTAACCACAGTGATCTTTAGCAGCAGCAGTGGCAGGAGGCTTATGTAGCAGTTGTGTGCATAGCAGTAGTGTTGCTAGTGTGGGTGGCCCTAACAGCTGATGTGGACACTAGTGACCTACCTTCAGGTGCATCAGTCATTTGAGCACAGATGCTGTGTGGCTTAGAGGTAAACATGAGGACACAGGGTTTGGGATCCATCAGGACGTGTCCGTGTGTGTGTGTGTGTGTGTGTGTGTGTGTGTTTGTGACTTTCCTGTTGGCTGTGATTCACTCCAAATGACAGTGGCTTTTTTTTCTCTCTCTCTCTCTCTCTGCAGGCTTTTTCAGCATCTCTTCATCATCTCCAGACATGAGGTTGAACACTGGGCTGTAGAGACACAAGCTTGACCTGAAGAGCAACGTCACTTCTTTTTAAAGGTGCGTCTTTGTCTCTGTAAGCATTTGTGTGGGTGAATGTATGTGTGTGTGTGTGTGTGTGTGTGTGTGTGTAGTGCTGCACAGGAGTGTTTGTGTAAAAGAGGCACTTCTGCATAGCTCTGCACTGGCCTGGCTTGCATGCCTCCTGAGCTCCAATGCTGTGGAAAATGGGTCCTTTGCCTCATAAGGCTGCTCTAAATATGAGCTGTTGCCTCATGAAGCAGTCATTTGGAATCACCGAGAGAGCGAGAGATGGCGGGAGAGAGAGAGGCAGAGAGACCGAGCGAGAGAAAGCGGGAGAGATAGGCCAGCTTTTTCTTGCCATGGCTTGCTCTAGTTTTGAGCGTAACGCCATGAGCAATGTTGGCTGCTGAGTCACACCAAGCAAGACAGCCGTTGAAGCAAAGCACTCTGGGATATGACATGGGGGAGGTGCATTTTTTCCCCTCCCTCTTAACCACCCCCCCCCCACCCCCCTCTTTTTATATATATATATATATATATTTGAGGTGCTGTAACATTTTGGTCTGTGGATTCTCTGAGCTCTAGTCTTCTAGCCTTCATCAGTGCATTTTATCATTCCTGATGTAAATTTTACTGTCATTCCATCGCACGGTTCCATTGGTCAATTAACATCACACATGTCTTATAATATAGTACACATGACCCCAATTCCAGACGTTCATACGTAAGTGGTATGATGCAGGCTGTGAACCTACAGTACATCCCCCAACACAAGCGCCACACACACACACACACACACACACACACACACACACACACACACACACACACACACACACACACACACACACACGTTCCCACAGTACACACACATACTGTCAGAGACGCTCCACCTTGCTAGTGGCCATCACCTTGGATTAGCCAAGATGTGTGTGAAGTGCTGTGATATCAACGTGATGGCTGGCCCTCGGAATCCAAAGCTGTTAGTTCCCACCCCTCCCCCTCTCCCCACAACTGCAGCATCACCAGAGCTTGCTTGGAGTGAATGAAATATTAATCCGTGGTTGGTGTGCAGCGCACGTCAGAGTCTGATCGCCCAAGCCTTAACCCCCCCACCCCCACCCCCACCCCCCTTTCTCTTGGCACATCTTTCTTTTGAGCACACGCTGATCATGTGACTATGTCCAGCTATCTGGTTGATATCTACTGTAGTAAGAATTTCCACATTGGTGCTTGTGTGTCAAGTTTTTGTAAGTCTTGATCCAGACATCTCTCTCTTTTTTTTCCCTCTCTCTCTCTTTCTGCCTGTCAGTCTCCCTCCTCCCTCTCTCTCTCTCTCTCTCTCTCTCTCTCTCCCCCTCTTTCCTCCCCCTTCCTCTATCTCTCTTACTCAGTGCTGTAGTCCTCTGAAGTGCTGTGCTTTTCTTCCTTCTCCTCCACCAGTAGAGGAGTTCAAATGTTCAAATGTAGTGTCCTTCAAGACAACAATCTGCTCTACTCTACTGGATTTGGGAGTTTTAGTGTGTGTGTGTGTGTGTGTGTGTGTGTGTGTGTGTGTGTGTGTCTGTGCATGCATGCACACGTGTGAATATGCTTTACCCACACCAGCCCTATACATTATGTACCAGCCTGATGGCCAATGCCTTTACACCCACACCCATGAGAACTAGCCATGGACATATGTGCACACTCTCTCAGAAACACACACACACACACACTCACACAAGGAAAACCACACAGGCACATGGGGGGTGGGGGCGTGAGGAATGGGGCGTGACTGTGATCACTCTAATGAGCGCACACACACACACACACACACACACACACACACACACACGCATGCTTACATTAACATCACCACCAACCCACCCCTCTCTTAATCTGGCTAAGCCGCTTCCTTCCTTGAGCATTCTGAATGAGCACATTGCAAGCCACTGTGCATATACTACTTGTTTTCCCTCCAATGTTTGACGCAGCGTGCAGCAGGCTTGTGTGTGTGTGTGTGTGTGTGTGTGTGTGTGTGTGTGTGTGTGTATGTGTGTGTGGAGGGGGTGCTGGTTATGAAACAGTTGGGAAAGGAGCGGATTACAGGAGGTTATTGGAGAAGGGTGTGTGTGTGTGTGTGTGTGAGGGGGGCCGGGGGGTAGAGTGGGGCAAGTGTGAGGAGTGCTTGATGAAGGGGTTTAATTGATCCAGGAATGGCGTCTGGAGCTGTAGAAGGTGTTGTGAAGACGTACAGTACGTGTTGGGATGGAGGCGGAGGCTGAGATGGAGGGGAAGTGGTAGAAGGGGTTGCTCTGAGGCAGGGCTGAGGGGGTAAGGCAAAGGACAGAGGGGTTGAGGAGCAGGCGTAGAGGGAGGGTCTGGGGGGCCGGTTGGGGGTGTTTTTGGGGAGCAGAGGGCACAGCCACGTGGCTGTGATGAGCTGTTACAACCTGTTGTTGGAGCGTTGCATCATTCCCACGCTCCGAAAGGGGAGAGGAGAAGAAGAAGGAGGAGGAGAAGAGAGAGTGCAGGGAAGCAAACGAAGGGAGATGGAGTAAGTGAGAGAGAGGCGCGTGTGTGTGTGTGTGTGTGTGTGTGTGTGCGTGCGTGAGCGACTGTGTGGGTGAGATGAGGGGTCCCCTGAGTGATCATGTGACTTATTCATTTGCTCCATTTTTAACATCAACCTTCCTCATCTTCTCTCCAGCTCTCTTTCCTTTCATCTTTCTCTCTTTCTTTCCATCACTGTGACATTCAGTCGTGCACACTTAGACACACATTTCAGATCTGAAATTAATTCTTGGACTACAACATGCCCCCCCCCCCCCCTTTGGATGAAGCCCAGCTGCTTTGCCTTTGTCTGTCTCTTCTTCTCTCTTTCTCTTTCTTTCTTTCCCTCTCATTCCCCCCCCCCCCCCCCCTCGTTTTCTCTTTTTTCCCTCTACAGCTTGAGTGCAGGGGTCTCTCTCTCTCTCTGTCTGTCTGTCTGTCTGCCTGTCTGCCTGTCTGTCTGCCTGTCTGTGTGTCTGGTGTGTTTGTTGTGTGTGGAAATGTGGGCATATCTAGCTTGAGTGCAGAGGCTTACGTCAGGCTTGATTTGAAGCTTGAGCACAAGGCCACGGCTCAACAGGAAAGAACAGACTGGGATGATGCAATGCGGAGACACGCGCACTGGGCTTCATCCTGTTGCCTCGTTATACACACACACACACACACACACACACACACACACATATACACGCAAACACTGGCTGGCTGGTTTTGGCCCAGTACAGGTCCAGTTCTGGCTGTAGGTCACTGAGGGGACTTCTAGGTTCGCTTTACAGACCAACATGATTCTGATTATCTGTAACAAAAGTGGACATTAAGGCAGGGTAATAATTCAATGCTTCCAACGTGTGTGTGTGTGCGTGTGTGTGTGTGTGTGTGTGTGTGTGTGTGTGTGTGTGTGTGTGTGCGTGCGTGTGTGTGTGTGTGTAAAAGAAAAGGTATAGGTTTTGACAACATGGACTGAAATGCTCAACGTTGTTACTTCAGACGTGTTGTGCATCTCCACTCTGAAAGTGTAATGAAGCAAAAAGACAAATTCATTCTTGCTTTTCCCAGTTGTGAACGCTAGTCCAGGGAATCGGGGCCAGGTCTGTTTTGCAGTCAGCTGCCACTGGAGCTAGTCCAGCCAAATACACCCCCACCCCCAACCCTCCACACACACACACACACACACACACACACATACACACATATACACACCACAGCAGGGGGTAAACATGGATGCTGCATCTGTTTCGCCATTCACTCAGTTTGTGAGTGGAGTTGCTCAGATAGACAGTCAGGCAGACAGACAGAGGAGCGCAAATCCCGCTGTGCTCCATCAACAGTGGGGCGTCACTACATAACGGAAAAAATGAAGGCAAATTTGGAGCTCAGTCTGTGGGAGGCGGTTGTCTGTGATAGCCCCTCCACCAACACACACACACACACAAACATATATATACACACACACACACACACACAGCCAAGATTTAAATTGTATTTTGCCTCAAGAATTGTGCAATGGCACAAAACAGTGATGTTATTGGATAAATTTGTCTTACTTTACGATCCCAATAAAGCATTTCAATGTGTGGCTGCTGTTTTTATCCCCATGCCAGGTGCAGACCATTTTGTATTCAGAGCTGGTGACTAAATCTAGCACGCTATTGACATACGTGGCGATTGCTGGGCCAGGGGTCTATCATTTGCATTCTTTGATAACCTCACCACGTCTGGAGATGGGGACGGGGGGATTTGTATTCCTTCCCTCGTAACCCCTTTCTAATTGGGGTGAATATCTGTAAACTGGACCATCTCCGAGAAAAAGCATTGATACCGCACCTTAGCACTGATACCTGCTTAGCTATAGTGCCTTTGTTCAGATGAAGGTCATGGTTGGGCTTGTCTGCGTGGTTTTGGACGTCGTCTAATACTTTTAGAATGGGCTGAAATAGTAATGTCAAACGCCTGAGCACTGCACTTTTCTGATATCTCCTGAAGTTAGCATGCAAATGGAATAGCACTCGGTCAGCTGTCCTGTACCAATCCATTCTAGCACGTGACAGCACAGTATGAAATACAGTGCTAGTGTTTTAGATGTGAAGCCAAAAGTATCCCACTGGAGAACTGCTGGCAGTACAAATAGCAGCTTTAGCATCTAGCGTATCTGTTGTTTCATCACAATCTTATTTAGTAGTCTTTGTTGTGTGTACATTTAGTAGCCTTTATTTAGTAATCTTTGGTGTGTGTACATTTGTGTATGGCAGCCAAGAAACAGTGCAGTGATTGGCAGGCTGTATATTGCATGACTGAACATGACTAGCCCATCTCTGCATAGTGGAAGGACTGCTGTTGAAGCTGGCCATTGATTGGAACACTAGACAGTCGTTTGGAATGAGGGGAATCTCATGAGGGGTTGGGGCGGGTGTGGGGGTGTTGAGATGTGTAATTGATTTTCAATGTTTACCATGTAATTAAGCTGTCATGGTTCTGTGCATGTGTGCTAGCATTTGTGACATTATGTGTGTGTCCTTAACGTGTTTCTGGCCTCTGTATGTGTGCTCGTGTGTGTGTGGCCGGGTGTCTGTGTGTGTGTGTGAGAGAGAGAGAGAAGTTCATGCATGCATGGGTTAAAATGTGCAATTAGTCATGGTACCTTCAGTGGTCTCCAAGTTGCCTACCAGCCACATTAAGTGGGTCCTTCATCTCTCCCAGGCTCATGAAATACCCATGTTCTCTCCAACACTCTATTGAAAACCTTTATTATGGAAGCCTTGGACAATGAGGATGCATGGGAGGTTTTTTGTTTGTTTGTTTCGCATTAGGTGATAGGATAGCAAAAAAGGAAACATGTAAAGGTTTTGTGTATTTTAAAAGCATCAATTTTTTATTTATTTATTTTTTTTTTTACATTCAAATTGTACAGTGAAATGCTTGATTTATAATATGCCTTGATCTTGATTGTATGTTTGTGTGCATGGTTGTGGGTGTGAGAGACCTGGGGCCTCATGGACTAAGAGTTGCGCAGGAATCATACTAAATCCAGACGTCCAGAGAAAACCTGAATACAAACAAAATATTCAGATGTATGAAACTGTGCATATGACCATTCCATGCAGTCATTCTTTTTGCATCCAAATCAACATGGTAGCAACATGATATCAGTCATGTCAGCCAATGTTTTGGAATTTTACAAAATATTCTCGCTACATCTGTAAATAAGCTTCAACTGTTGTTTACTGCTTGCTCACTTATTTTAGCAACTTCAAAGTTGAAATTGGCATTAATCCACATTTCAAGATATGGGTTCAAGAAGGCCTTTACATCTCAACTAATCAACTAATGTTGATGAGTTGTACTGCCTCAAATGTGCCGCCAACTGACCATACGCCTGAAATAAAATTGGCGTGGGGAAAACGCACATTCTCATTCACATTCTCATTCTCATTCACATTCTCAAGGTACTTTTAGTACATCTGACTGTAAGCGTGAAAGATGCCGTATGCACTATTTTTGTACGTTTGCAACTTTAGTAGGTGAGGCCCCAAGTCCATGGACCACTGTCCCTCAGCCACACAAACTAGCAAGCACACATTCATAGGCACCTAACACTAACACTAGCCTTTTTCCTCCTTAGGCCGCTTGGTAGACATGCACATGTCATGTACAGTCACTCTTGACAGCACACACACACACACACACAGTCATCTGCGCAGACCTGGGAACAACTACACATCCACAAACACACAGACACATATAGACACATGCTGTAACTGTCACATAGGCCACATGCTCAGTCGCTGTCACACACACTCACCCACACATGCTGTGGTTTTGGAGACGAGAGAGAGAGAGTCACCCCTGAGAGAAAAGGTGGGGGTGAGAGGAAGAGACAATAACAGGCGGAAGGAGGGTTGCTGTTGCTCGTCTGGCAGTGTTCTCACGTGCAAGCAGCAGGGCTTGACTCACGCCTTCCTTCCCCAGTTCCATCTGATGACCAGTGTGCCCGCTACCTTCTCTTCAGCGTGCCACAGAGCAAGCACACAGTCAAAGACAGAAATACACACATACACAGGTTAAAGTCAGTCATGCACACACACACACACACACACACACACACACACACACAAAAGCAGCCACAGGCACACTCCACAAAGACAGAACACACACTCGAGCACGCACCCACACAGCCGCACATTCTCCACTGAAAAGACAGTCACATAGTGAAAAGTACACACAAACACTTGAAAGCACACACACACACACACACACACACACACACACACACACACACACACACACAGACAAACACAATTTCCAATAGCAAGCAGACAGTGAGAAGGCTGCACATGACTCTACAGTCATGTCTTCTCCACCCACGGCCATGTGCTCACACACTCGCTCTCACAAAAACACACGCTCTTTCCAACACCTGCTCAAACACCTGCTCTGTGCACTTTCTCACCAACCAGTCCGTCCATTCATTCATTCATTCATTCATTCACCCTTGCATCCATCTATCCATCCATCCATCCACCCACAATGCACTGACTTACTCAGTCACTCTATAGAAAACTCACTTGTTCATTTACTCTCCCTCACACACACACACACACACACACACACACACACACACACACACACACACACACACACACACATAGACTCAAACCCAGCCGCTTCATTTGCTCTCACAAACAGGGCTCAAGCAGGCTGGCCTCTACTCACACACATGCGCTTCATACACACCAACTCTCATATTCAGCCTCCCTACAACATGGCAGCACTTGCAAGTGAAGGGCCCCTAGTCAGGAAGCCGGCCGTTACTCATCTAGAAAGCGTCCAACAGCAGGTCTCTGCCTCAACTACAAATGGCTGACTGCTTGCTTGTATGAAGGCACAGATGGCAGCATAAGATCCATTTGCAAGCCCCCCTCCTTGGACCTCCAGTAACGGCCCTCTCTGGGCTTTGAGAGAGGTTTTTTATTTATTTTATTTATTTTTTTTGGAAGGTGGCAATAAAGATTTTTAGAGGTAAAGTGCCAAAGTTAATGACTACTAGCCAGCAACAATCAAACAACTGGCACTGAGCTACAGTACATTTCTAAGGTCACCATTAGTCCTACTGATTCAATTGGAGTCACACAGCTCACTTAGCCATAATATCTTCTGCCTTCCCACCCTGTGTTTGCTCCTCTACTGGGCTATCCGTTAGCAGATGGAGTTGGAGAGTGCTCATGGTTGATTCTTTTCAAAAGCAGTTTTTCTCTGACCATCGTCACCTTCTGCTTACTCTTGAGGGTGCTGCCCTTTAGCCCTGTGAAGGTCCTGCTTTGGCTAGAGCCGTTGTCTGTGGTTGTGGCTCCATTTAAATCAATATAATGAAGTTTTAAATTGACTGAGCTGGCAGTCCCTGTGGTTTTATCATCTCAATGTCACGCTGTTGTCAATGGAGATTTTGAATGTGGAATGTTTGCCTGTTTCATTACCAGCATTCATCTCAAGTTAAGTGTGTTTGATGTCCTGTTTTTTGGAGGCGAAGCTGCTCAGAGAATTTGGGTCTCATCTGATGCATCAAAAATACTGTAGCAGATAACCCAGAGAATGGCACATGCAGTTTACTTGGATTACTCAAAGGAAAAAAGTAGTCTGTGTGCGTGTGCGTGTGTGTGTGTGTGTGTGTGTACATGTACATGATGCATCTGTATTCAAAAATACTGTAACCCAGAGAATGTACATGGGTGTGTGATTGCACACTTGGTTATTTATGTAAAGCACTTGAATAGCCTGTGTCCTTGAGAGTGTTCATATTAATTAGTGTTGCCCCCTCTTTTCCTTCTCTGTCTGTAGGTATTGAATAAATGCCAGGCCTGTCAATGAAGGAGAAAAGCGAGCGGGTCCCAACGATTCCATCTTACCCATAATGCCATCGTCCACGCGAAAAGGAACAGTGAAGGATCCCGAGTTCGCCGATCTCTTCTTCAAAGAAGACCCCGAAGATGTGTTCTGCGACCTCCACGAAATCGGCCATGGGAGTTTCGGGGCAGTCTACTTTGTGAGTTTTCCAGATCTGGTTTCTTTTGTTTCCATGTACTAAAATTAGGGCAGCACTGGGCTTTGTCCTGCCCTACTCACCATAGTTTTGACCACAAGTAACGGAAGAATCCAAAATTGGCACAACCTTACTTGATCACAGTAAGCACTGTTTGACCACCCAGAAGTGGGCAGACTATTTGATCCTCCTGCAGTCCACAGTGTATTGCACCCACCCAGGGCAGTCTGTTATATCCATCCTGGGAAGTGTACTGTATGACACCCACCCTGGGCAGTGTAAGACCTGCCCGCCGCACCGGATAGAGTTTCATACAGCATCCTTTGGCGTTCTTTGAACTGATGATTTATTAAATGGTGTGTACCGGCAATGAATGGATTCTATAAACAACATTTAATGAATGAACTGGCAGTACAGGAGGAGATGTAACTGAATCCTGATTCAGCAAGTGGCTAGCGCTAACAGCTACTGTAGTAGCGTTTAGCCTCCATCCTGTGAGCATGCTTTGGTAGATATGGGGGAGCGGTGGCAGTGGCGCTGCCTAAGACATGCTGAGGCCTGGTTGCACACTCTACTGCAGATATGCTCACACTGCTAAATCCATCTACTCTTAACAGAGTTAAACCTCAAAATCTTCCACACATATTGAGCCTGTGTCCCCCATAAAGTTTGTAAAGAATCCAGTGTTTATAGTCTGACACTCGGAAGGCAGAGGTTGCTTTTCACCACCTGCTGTGGCCACAGTTTCACCCCAAACCTCTTCCTGGCACAGGCTGACCCTGACCTACATCTCTCTGTGACACAGTTCTCTTGACGCGGTTGAACCTGACTTTATCTGCTTGACCTTGACCCTCTTGATTCCCCCTTGAGTTATCCCGCCATCTTGTGCTTGAGCTAAGTGCACCCTGATTCCAGTGTCTGATGCATTTTTTTCCCCATAATCTCAAGACTAATAATTCTCGGCTGCTCGGCCGTTGCTAAATCTGCAGCGAGGCCTGAATCCCTGGTGTTAAATCCCCCCCTTGGCCAGCCACCCCCCTCCTCACACAGACACACACACACACACACACACACACACACAAATTCACACAGACACTTTCTCCACTCAACTCCCATTCCTCTCTCTTCCCTGCAGGCCTCTCCAGATGTAAGGCTCTGGAAGAGAGAGAGAGAGCGTGAGAGGGGGGGGGGGGTGTAGGAGATGGAGGGCTGAACAGAGGGGGTAGGGAAATAAATAAATAGATGTTCCTCTTAAGACAGCTGTTCTACTCTTAGTTGGGGGTTGGTTGGCTAGTGGGTGTGTGGGGGATGAGGGAGAGGCCGTGGCGTGGCGTGGCGTGGTTGTGTCAGCAACATCAGCATCGACGGGCAGAGGCAGTGCTAGGCCGAGACAGCTGGTGGGTAGCGTGCCAGTCAGCCTGCATCGCTGGAGAGGAAGCAGTGAGAGCACAGAGGGATCTCAACATGCCGCAGTAGCTCCCTCTACTAGTACTACTATTACACACACACACACACACACACACACACACACACACACACACACACACACACACACACACACACACACACACACACCCCTACCTTCACAGACACACACGTCTGTGTGCAGGAATGCATGTGTGCTTGCACTCCCATACAGTGCAGATACAGACAGAGTGAGTTTAGTGAGCAGTGCTCTGACCTCCTGCCAGCATCCCAGCTGTGCTGGCGTTGTCCTTTCTCATTCTGTACTTGTAGTGCTGGTGACTGGGGAAAGCCCATGATCACACTTTAGAAACAAATGGAACAACTCTGCACATCTGTCATGTCATGCACAAGTCATGACTAAGTGTTGGACACGGGGAAAGTAAACTGGCAAGATAGACTTGGATAATACCTGCACCTTTTGCTGCTTTTTAACATTTAAGCCAGATGCACCCATATCAACCCACCTACACTGTTGTAGTGTGTCTACCCCAGTCCGACCCACAGTGTTGGCTGTAGTCTGAAAGCATTGTCAGCTTTTGGGCAAGAATGGCCTTGTAGGTTGATGTGTGTCTGGAACCTCTCATTGGTTAGAAGTGGCCTTCATACTGCTTCAGACACTCAATAAAAGTAGATGTAAAGTCTGTAGATGAAATAAATATTCTCTAATGGTGTCCTATTGCATGTTTTTCTCCCTCAGGCCCGGAACTCCTACACCAGTGAGGTGGTGGCCATTAAGAAGATGTCCTACAATGGCAAACAGACCACAGAGGTCAGTGTGCACTGCAATAGGAATGGACCATATTGGAGCCATATAACATTGTCATTTCTCATTTATATAGTTGTGAAACTGTGAGCTCTGTCTTGGCATTAATGATGGATTTATAGATAAGATGGCATGTTATTTTTGACTGGAAGGTGGGTAGCATGCATATTTCAAGAGAACAGATATTTGGAATGCAGAGTTGACACTGCAGACCCGGACAGACGGTTCACTGAGTTGAAGGGTTTGACATTTTGTGTTTGCATGGCTCTCTTGACTTTAAGTTGTTATGACATGTGGCTGGGAACTTTTTTTCATCTTGTCTTTGCTGTTATTATTACCAAGAATAGTATAACATATATCATTTGTTTCGTTTTAAATCTATCATTCATGTTGAGTTTTAATATGAACGGTCTAGAAATCACTATTGAAGCTGCAAGAGCTATAAGTAGACCTAGTATGTCGGATGTTTTATTAAAGGTAGAGAAGGAGATGTTTTCCTGGAGCACTTTTTACTATATTATATTGTGTGGCATTCACTTCACACGTGATTAATTAAATGCTCTCTCACAAAAATCCACAAGAAGGTTAGTCACCTATGGAACGAACAAGATAGAAAAAGCACCACCTAATCATTTTGAATTGTGATAGGTCTGTCAAAATTCTACTGCCATATGTCCCTCTCCCAGCTTTGCCATACACAGCGACCTTCTTGTAATCTGGAGGCAAGCCTCTGGGGAACGTCTAAAGAGATGTATTTTCAAATTCAGCTGCTCGAACGTTTTTCTACGATCTCCCACACTACCTCTAATGGTGTTGACTGTTGGCATTGTCTGTAATTGTTATCACTTAGACTTGAATAGATTAAGCTAAACCCTTTTTCTCAAGCTGTGTGTTCATTATTCAGGACAGGTGTTGTTTGTGTTGAACATTGTAGGCCAGGTCAGAGTCCATGACACTTGTTTATTGGCCATCAGCCAGATAAGCCACTAATGCCACAGTTAATTGACCTTACTTCCCTCTCTCCTTTGTCCTCTGAAGAAATGGCAGGACATCATCAAAGAGGTGAAGTTTCTGGAACAGCTGAGACATCCCAACACCATAGAATACAAAGGCTGCTACTTAAAGGACAACACTGCCTGGGTCAGTCTCTCTTGTGGCCACTTTGCACTGCATCCTGTCATACCATTAACCAGACAATACCTCAGTAGGATTAGCCTTCCCTAAAGAGGCGCTCATTGTCTTTTGTCTCCTTTCAAGATCCCTGTTGTGGTTTAGTAATCAGAAATGCTTTGTGTTTTATTTATTCTTAGACAGAACGTCTGACATGATTTTCATGCAGATGTGAAAAATGATTAAAAAAATTAAAAAATGATTGAGAATTTTTGTCTAAATGAGGCTTTTAATTGCTCAAATGAGATTTTGCAAGAAATAAGACATCAAAGTTTATTGCTTTCAAAGTTTAATATTGCTTATTGCGTTAATATTGCTTGATATTGTTTCTTCTTTTGCTTTCTTCTCTCTTTTCTTGTGTCCTCCTGAATGCTTCCCTATTTCAGTTAGTTATGGAGTACTGTTTGGGCTCTGCTT
The DNA here is from genome assembly GCA_027497455.2 of Sardinella longiceps. NCBI lineage: Eukaryota > Metazoa > Chordata > Actinopteri > Clupeiformes > Clupeidae > Sardinella > Sardinella longiceps. Next base: position 23,996,699 of record JAODXP020000019.1, read on the forward strand.
CAGACCTGCTAGAAGGTGAGTTGAGACCACTAAAACACAAACACTCACACAGAGCCCAGTGCATTCACATGAGGGATTTGTAAACTATTGGTTTTCTTTGGTGTTCTAGCCACGGAGATCTGAGTCTGAGTTCATGTGTAGTAAGATGGAAATGAAGGGGGGTTAGAATTAGGGCGATATGGTTAGGATGTATAGATAGAACAGCTCATAAAGCACAGGGGACATCACTCAAAGCTATTTCAACAGACTGACAAAGCCAGTTGTCGTCTGAATGGCATTGAGTGACTAGATAGTGATCAACTTCAGGGACACTGATTGTTGTAGCCTGTCCTTTTGTATTTGTCAGTCATGGTTGCATGGCTAGAATGTGTTTTGATAACATGCAGTCTTGTCCTCCTCACCCTTTTTCCATGGCCAGTTCATAAGAAGCCACTCCAAGAGGTGGAAATTGCTGCCATAACCCATGGTGCCTTGCTGGGACTAGCTTATCTACATTCCCACAATATGATTCACAGGTGAGACATCCACCTACCCTCACTCGTGCTCCATGATGAGCTCTTTTTTATTTGTTTGTTTGCTTCCTCACATTTATTTACAATATTTCATCATAATAGAATTTGAGAGACCAGTATCTGAGTTTCCACATGGAGATGGGACCAATAACCATAAAGTTTTATGGCACGCAGTGCAATAGTGCTGATTTCTTCCTCATAGCAGGCCTCTGATTCATAGTGTGTTTCTATGATCACCACTGGCAATAGAAGCACAAAGATGCTCTTTAAAAGACTGCTAATAATAAAGATAAACCATCTATCTATGTATTTCTGATTCGGGTCCCTAACGGTGCACTAAATAAATGAATGACAGTAAATCTCTTTTTACATGCAGCCATTATTTGCATAATTGAGTTGTTAATTGCTTTGTGTGTGTGTGTGTGTGTGTGTGTTTGCGCGCGTGCGTGCGTGCGTGTGTGTGTGTGTGTGTGTGTGTGTGTGCGCGTGCGTGCGTGCGTGTGTGCACACATGTTTGTATCTGCCCTTTACTGTATATAGTTCAGATTGTGTTTCTCATAGTGTGAATGGTATCTTGTCGTTGTCAGAGATGTGAAGGCTGGCAACATCCTGCTGACTGAGCCAGGCCAGGTCAAGCTGGCTGACTTCGGCTCGGCCTCCATCTCCTCTCCTGCCAACTCGTTCGTGGGGACGCCATACTGGTCAGTTCCAAACCACTAACC
>JAODXP020000019.1:24000432-24044101 GCA_027497455.2 Sardinella longiceps
CGTGCGTGCGTGCGTGCGTGCGTGCGTGCGTGCGTGCACACCCAACAACTGAACATTATTGTGCACTGATCTGAGTTGCCTGCTGCCATTTCTATCTGGCTGGCTGACAGGCAGAGAGGCCTGTGATTGGTGTAGACACAGGAAGTGACTGTCCTAATCTGTTTGCTTCTTGACTGTCTACAAGTGTGAGCAAGCACATTGGTTAGCACAAGAATGTCAGCGCTGAGCTGTGTTTGTTTGTTTGTTTGTGTCTTTGGTGGTAATCCTATAAATTTGTCCAGGTTAATGGTTGTTCAGTTCAGTACAGTTGATATGGTCATTCACACTCTTGGAGCCACTGAACTAAGCGTGCTGGGCTCTTTATGTGAAAGAGTCTGAGACATATCCACGGTCATGAAAAATTAAATTTTCCAGACCTATACAAATCATGGAATTTTAGTCATAAATTCATTTTTCCTTTAGTCACGAAAAAGTCATTTGGAACGCCGTCGATGAAAATTGGTTGGAACCCAGCATTAAAATCTCCTACGCGAGGGAACACGCTGTGCTTTTGCCTCATCCCATTCTGTGCTGCCCCTCCCTCCCTCCCTCTATGGGGCAAAATGGCTCCTCTGCCCCAGGGCTGCTGACAGACTGCCCTCTTGCCCTCCCCCAGATTGCCCTCCTACACCCACACACCCCCCTCCCCCAAACACAGCCCTCATTACAAGACCACCACCCAGCCCCAGCCCCAGCCCCATTCTCAGCCCTGGCATGGCATGGCATGGTGTGGTATGGCAGCTTTGGGGGCCAGAGAATGAGGTCACTAATCTGGAGTTTAGCATTCAAAGCCTCCCCTCAGGTCCCGCTCCCGCACTTACTGTACTTGCACCTCCTCCTTATTGGACTGTGGGCCAGGGATGGGGGGGGGGGGTGCAGGCGCTTTGCATGGGGGGCTGGGAGGTGCTTATTGGAGGGGGGGTGGGGTGAGGGGTGTCATGGGTGCACAGGTAACCCTACACTCCAAGTAGGACAGGTGTCTGAGGTGCGTAAGCCAGAGGCTTGTCGTGAGCGACAACAAGACATAGATGGAGGCGCTGGATTGAATGAGTCACGTCCGCACTGCTGGGATTGTGTAAATAATTTTCCTCCTTAATATCCCTCCCCTCCCCTCCAAACACACTCACTCCGATTTTTTTTTTTTAGATAGATAATCCTGAAGATTAGTTTTCTTCAAACCCCCAGGGGTCAGGGCCAGCTGCCCATTTGAAAAGCAAGCACCCACTCACTGTGTAAGAGCCCCGGTTGGGTGGAAAGGGGTTGGAGACCCTGAGAGAGGATGGCGACCCCCCTCGGATCCAAAAGAGAGTTGTCCCTTTCTCCTCTCCTCTTCTTATCTCTCTTCCTTTTCTTCTTCCCTTGTTCTTTTTTCTCCACTGTCTGAATGTGTGTCTGCATTAAACACGTGATCTGGAGCAGACTGATCAGGAATAAACTGGACGAGCAGGCAGCAGTGCTCTCTATTACTCGCTGCTCTTCTCACTATCTCTTATCTCTCTACCTCTCCTTCACTCATTCACTCTCTCCCTCTGGCTCTCCATCTCCGTTACCCTATTTTCTCATTCCTTCTTACTCAATCATTCTCTCTTTCTTTACTATCTCTCACTAATTCATTCATTCACACACACTCTCACTCTCTCGCTCTCTCTCTCTCTCTCTCTCTCTCTCTCTCTCACTACTTGTTCTGTTTCAAAAAGAGGGGAGGGGGGTGTGAGTTGAGTTGAGCTGAACTGAAGCATCGACGCCCTCTAGTGTCTGTTGGCCTGCATGCCAGCAGCAGCCGGTGGAGTGGAGTAGGATGGGAGGGAGGGAGGGGGGCGGGGGAGTGACGTAATCCTCAGCACATTCAGAGTAACGCAATGGGGCATGCAGCAGCACATCACAAGATGACGGTCCGATCCGGGCTCCCGTTTCCCGTCTCAGTAGCGTCCACAGAATGTGATCTGGAGCCGAGCTGCGTGGGAAAGGTTAAAGCCCGGTCGCCAGGCTCACACGTGTCTCAAAATGCACCATTAGATTTCTCCCAGTAGACCAGACGAGGACGTTTTTGTGCAGGTATCAGATCAATCATTTCCTCTAGCCGTAGCCACAGAGCATGCTCCGATAATGCTATCTCTGTGCCTGTATGGTCGTTTTTTTTTTCCCTTTTTTTTTCCTTTTTGCCTTTGTCTAACTGCAGAAGGATAAGTCGTAGTTTCTAGTTTTCTTTTCTTTATTTCTGTATATCTCTCGTCCAGTCACCTGCCCAGACACCTGTACAGAATCCCATTGGAAAGGGAAGACAATGACAGTGGCTAACTGAATGTGTCTATCTTTCTGTTTGTCTGTCTCTGTCTCTCTCTCCATCTGCCTGCCTGTCTGTCTGTCTTCTCGCATATTCTCTCTTTCGCTCTGTCTCTCTATCCTTCCCTCTCTTTGTGTGTCTATCTCTCTTTGTCTGTCCTACTCTTTCTGTACCCCCCTCCTCTCTCTTATTCTGTCTCTCTCTTTCTCTCTCTGTTACTGTCATCTCTCTATCTGTCTGTCTGTCCACCTCTCACTGTCTGTCTGTCTGTCTGTCTGTCTGTCTGTCCAGCATGATTTTGTGCGGCGGGAGCGTCCCCCCCGGGTCCTCATCGACCTCATCCAGCGGACCAAGGATGCGGTGCGTGAGCTGGACAACCTGCAGTACCGCAAGATGAAGAAGATCCTCTACCAGGAAAAACACAATGGACCAATGGGAGAATCCCAAGAGGAAGAGGAGGTGAGCCTGGGGGAGGGGAGGGGAGGGAAGGAGGGAGGCTGGTTGTGGGGTGCTGGCGTGTGTGTGTGTGTGTATGTGTGTGTGAGTTGGAGGGTGGGTGCCTCTGTCAAGGAAGTTATGGAAGGCCTGAATCTCTTAACCAGTCCTGCTCCTGTGGGGTAACAAGCACATTATGGTAAGCAGTTGTCAGACTTGCCAAACATCATTCACCAACTTCATCACGCTACACATAACTCCATCGAGCCCCAGATAGGAGTTTTTTAGACATTGCCAGGTTCCCTTGGGTGTTTAGAGGCAGCAAAGAGAAACTAAATCTAACAAAGCTCTTGTGTAGTTGAGCCACACATACATACATCTTCTCACCATGTGGTTACCCACAATGCTGTTCATCTCATCACGCTACACATCTCACACTACTGTGGCGGATGTTTGTATATCCTCTGAAGCTCTTTGGATTATTCATCTAGTTTTCAAATACCTTCACAGATAACATGTCAACTCTTCCATGCATGTTTTAGTAGTGAGTATGCATGTGATGATTTCTCACATTAAAGTTGTCCCTAGATGCACTCTACAGACACCTATAGGAATGTAGTCACGTGGATCATTGTAGTAATATATGATCAGATTCAAAAACGTGAAGGTGTGTAGAAATTTAAAGACAAAAGACAGATGTTGGTGCAGGAATATTCCATGAATGAATAAATGGATGAATGAATCTTTATTACTATACAACCAGGTACAGTGAGATATTGTTTAGAGCAACCATCTGATGCACATATAACAAAATACTTAGATAAATAATAATGCAGCTCCCTAACAGTCGGTACCCCTCCTATTGGGGGATGGGGTGTGTGTGAAATGAACTGTTGGTGGCCCTTAGTCTGTGAGGCGTGTGTCAGGGCCACATGCTTTGTTTTGAGGGAGACGGCGAAGCGTGATAATGCCATTATAGTCCTTTGGCTCGCTGTGTAGGCGCCTAAGACGGATTGACATAGATATCCAGGTGAGTGGTTCTGCCAAAGCGCCACCGTGAGCTAACAGCGGCCCCGGGGCATCTGGTAATTGGGTTAGCGCTAGCTCGGAGGAATTAGCACTGGCTAGCAGGGGCATTAGGGTCATTAAAAGGCCAAACTGAGGGGAAGGGGAAGAGATCAGGACTGCTGTGTTGTTCTAAAGAAAACAAACAAAAAAAATCCCCCTTTGGAATGTGTTTTAGGATTGAATTTGTTGCAGTCTTGGAGACAAACGTTGCATGGTTTATGTGTCAAATTTGCATTCACACTTATTTCCACGCTTATTGTATCACACCATCATGTACTGTATTTTCATGACGGTGTGTCTGGGTTAGTCCCCTGCAATGCCTCACTCAAAGCAACCCGACCTCTCTCTCTCTCTCTCTCTCTCTCTCTCTCTCTCTCTCTCTCTCTCTCTCTCTCTGGCCATCTATCTGTCTCTCTCTCTCTCTGTGGTGGTGTCCAGGATGGCGAGCAGGCCAGCTGTAAGGTGAACAGTCTGGGCAGCAACCACTCCATCCCCAGCACATCTGTCAGCACAGGCAGCCGGAGCAGCAGTGTCAACAGCATCCAGGAGGTCCTGGACGAGAGCCCTGACCTCCCTATGATGCACCCCTACGACAGCACACTGGAGCCTCCCTCACACCCCAAAAAGGTCCGTTTCCACACAACAATTACCTTGCACCCCCCACCCCAAAGGGGTCTGTTTCCATAGTCACACTAAACCACACACACACACACACACACACACACACACACTCTATCCTACCCCAGCATCTTTTGAGGTGACAGGTTTGACCCCCTCAGGGGTCAGTATGCAGTCAAGCGGTGTGTGCTCTATTGTTTTGTGTCATAGCCTGTTATTAGCACTTAGCTTAAGTTGTTTTTAGCACAAATATGAATGCAAGACCGAGTACACACACACGCACACACATACACATACACACATGCACACACTCATACACACACACCAACATGCATGGACATTCCAGGGTATAAACACACACCAACACACATTCCAGTGTGTAAACAATAGCTCCACACAGACATATGTGGTTTCGGCTCTCTTGTGTGGAGGTGTTACTGTCGCCAATGTGCTGCTTGAAAGACAAGCAGTCATGCGTCTCGGCTCAAACTGAAAAGTGTTTGGCATTTCCTCCTTCCTGACTGAACAGACTGTTTCATGTCTGACATGACTAGCGTCTCCTCACCTTCCGTTCACATCTATGGACAGTGACTCCACAACATCTGCATTTCATACGTTTAGTGATGCAACTATTGATAGATGGGTTGGTTAGTTGTCACATCACATAATTGCACATCACATAATTCATCTTAAACAGTTTTGGTAATCAGTGTGTTGTAATTTAAACATACTTCAGTTTCCCATTGTAGCTTCTGAAGCCTGAATACTTTGAACTTAACCTACTCCTCTATCTTTGATATGTTGACAAAACAAGCCATATCAAGACATGATCTTGGGCTCAGGGATCACTGACAATTTTCCACCATTTTGACATTTGTTGTGTAAACAACTATTCAAAATTTGTTTCAGCAAGGAAATGATTGTGAAAGCGAAAGTATTTTTTAAGCCATCTGGAAATAAGTATGAGCAAATACAATTTCACATTATCCACAACCTATGAGCCAAAACAAAACTACCTTGGCTACCTATCAACAGTTTTCCCTTCCAACCCTGTTGCTGTGGGTAGCATGCTACATTTCTTGCGTTGCAAGTGTCTTTGGAGGCTGTCTTTCTGATCCTCCCATAAAGGGAGAGGAAAACCTAACTGTTTGTGCTGCTGTCAGGAGAGGTGTTGGGTCCAGTGGTGCTAATGGCATCTGACTGCAGCCTCTGCGTGCGGCCCTCATCACCTAGGCAAGGGAGCGGGCCGGTGGAGGCGGCAGGCGGGTGCACGTGACACGTGAGCATGCCAGCAGGCCAAACAGGAAATGACATGTCATTGCTCTGGTTCCATGCTGATAAGATCACTTTTCCCCGGTGCCCTCTCCAGCTGTCACCATGCTGGGACTCCCAGGGCTCAGTCACAGGCACTTGACCACACTCATCTATTCTGGGCCTGCAGTTTGGGAGGAATATCCAATGCAAATCTTCCTCATAGATATTGCAGTTGATTATATCATCTATAAATACAATGATTCAGTTGAGTCATCCAGATGTGGCTTTAAATTGGCCCACACCTGATTGGTGAGCATGCCTAATACATGAAAAACGCAGCCATTCTGATGCATTCTGGTGCATGGAGGATACAATGAAAGGGAATCAAGATTAACTGCTGGGACAATAATAAGCCTTGTGACTAAGTGCAGCTTTTGCAGGGAGCTAATTGTGACATTTCAAATTGCAATTTCAGTTCCTCCCCTTTATCACAGGGGCAGCACAGGTGTAGCCAGGCTTGGCCACCATAGTACCTTCACTAAATATTGGGATGTGCTACATTGCTACTGTATGTCCATTGCTGAGGAACTCTCAGAAGGCTTCATATGACTATATTTTTTTGCAACCAATCAGTGTGCAGAAATCCATGCCACCTACTAGCTGCACCTGTGTTCCTCTGTGGTCCATTTGGGAGTTTAGCGTAGCATCCTTTCAAAGGTGTGGGGCTCCAAATGGAACTGAAGAACGTTGTAAGATCCGGCACCACTGTGCCCCTTTAGCAGCAGACTGACTCGATACCCAGAGCTGCCATGAGAGCTCTGACTTTTCGGTCTCGTGAACTTGAATGAGAGAGTAGGCCATCCTAGTATGAGTATAATTGAGATTTGAACAGAGAACAGGTCCAGGAGGTAGTTAATGTCATAGTAAGTTAGCAAATAATGTTTAATTCAAGATATGGATACAAATATGCTTAGTGCAATCGATTTCAAGCATACACAGCAACTCCTGCCGTGATCAGCTTGTAATGAAATTGGCTACACCACATGAGCGTTGTGCTCTTTCCAAAACTTTTTTTTTTTCCTCATAACACAAATAGAACATTTCAGTGACTCATGTAATCTTGTACACAGCCTTACTGTATTGCGTCAGCTGTGAATTAAGGGCTTAAGCTAAAGAACAAATAATGCATGTAGCCCACGTATGAAGGCCCAGTGTTGACTGAACTTGCTGCTACTAAACGAAGGGAGCTGATTGTGAAGGCGGCTACGAGTGTGAGACTCTTTAAAGACTGTATTTCACAGAGCGAGAAATAGAGGGGCTGAGGGTGGCACCATTTTTTGTTGGCTGCCTCAGTAGAGGGGTTTTTGGGGGGCGGAGGGGTAGAGGCATGGAGAGGGCACCGCAGGAGACTGCAGCGCAAACTAGAGGAAGAGCTGCCACATCTGGTCGCAGCTTGGGTCCAACGGATAAATTATTAGCCAGACTTAAAAGGGCGATCGCAGCCACGCTGTGCTGAGGCTCACAGAATAGGGAGAGTGTGTGAGTGAGTTAGTGTCTGTGTGTGTGTGTGAGAGAGAGAGAGAGAGCGAAAGAGAGGGAGAGAAAGACCACTTTGCTTTTGTGTATATATAGCTCCCTGCTGCCTATCTGCTTTTATTGTCTGTGTGTGTGTGTGTGTGTGTGTGTGTGTGTGTGTGTGTGTGTGTGTGTGTGAGAGAGAGAGAGAGAGAGAGAGAGAGAGAGTGTGTGTGTGTGTGTGAGCATAACACTTCTCTGCTGTTGTATATAAATAGCTCCCCACTGCCTGCCTGGTGTTACTCTGCATGTGTGTGTGTGTCTTTGAGTATAAACGAATGAGACGTTTTTGACACACACTTCCCCTCAAGTTTCCATCTGCCCTCTTCTACAGTCTCTGTCTCCTCTTATGTTCCTTCTCCTTGCTGGACAAGCAAACACCAGTGCTACTAATGGATTGCTAACGGCCTCCTCAGTCAAGGAAGTTATTTTAGATGGGATGATGAAATGTAAATAATAAGATTTGATTATGATTAGATGGCCTAGCAGTGTAGATCACTAAGCAGTGAGTGATGGTTTTGTTTGTTTGTTCCCCTTCGCCATCTTTATTAGGATCATCAGTTCATCCGGGATGACGTCACGCACCGCGAGGCACGGGCCGAGGGCCGCCCATCTTCCTCCGACAAGAGCCAGGCCTACAACTACAAGAAATGCGAGCGATTCGCCACCATCAAGTCTGCCTCGCTGGTGAGCCCCACCACAAACCGCCACCTGCACCTTCGCCTATCCTCGTCCATCACCGACCTTACACACTTTCCCCTTTCTTCTCCTCCCTCATCCTTCCATTCTCACTCATCTCTCTATCTCTTCATCTCTCCATCCTTTTTTTCTTTCTTTCCTTTTCCCCACTGTTTTTATTTTTTCCTTCTTCTTCTTGGGGGGGAGGTCCCCCACCACCACCACCACCATCACCACCACTCCTATTCTGTCTGTTGTCAAGGCAACTCGCTCTGGTTAACAAGCTGTTTTCTGCTTCAAACTCCTCCTACTGGCACTGATGGAACCATTTTGATTGTAGCGGCAAGAATCCTTTTCCCAGGCTCAATGGAGTCACTCCACCAGCGGCGCTCTCTCGCTCCCAGCCCTAATCGCCGATCGGACATTGTCCTTTAGGGGCGACATAAACAGCGGACGCGATTCGCAGTCAGTGTTTAAGCTGAACATTCTGCTGGGCCAGAGGTTACGTTTTGTCCACAGTGTAATGAAGTCACACAATGAGGTGCTCAGTATTGTGGTGTGTGTGTGTGTGTGTGTGTGTGTGTGTGTGTGTGTGTGTGTGTGTGTGTGTGTGTGTGTGTGTGTGTGTGTGTGTGCTGATGGCTAAGGAGATGACATCATCCTTACAAGAGGATGGCTCTCATTTTGTTGGAGCGTGAGTGCCCTCTATGGGGAGACAGAGGTGGTGCAGTGTGTCTGAAAAAGCAGGGTCTCATATCTTTAATAGCCCACTGTAAAGGGGCTTTATGGATGACCAGCGGGATGTGGCTGGCAGGCCAGGCGAGCGAGCGAACGGAGGAAAGGTTTTAAATTTTTGCGTCCCCGTCGAATTTGACCCCTTTAAACGGTGGACCTCCTCTCGTTCCTCGAACGATGGCACTTTTCTTTAGCATCTTTTCCTCTTTTGCTGAGAGCTGTCAATCAGCCCCAGCTGTACCGTATGTAGGGTTAAAGCCACTGCAGTCAGTGGGGCGCTGAGAGCTGAGGATGCATTATAAATGGCTCAGGGCAAAAGGACAAACTGCGAAGAAAACTGCAGCAGTCTCATGCTTAAAACATTAGCTTGCGTGCTAACAGATTTCTGCTTATTACAGAAAGGGGGGGTAAATCTCAGCTGCACCGTTACCTTCCCTCGGTGATCACCCAGCTTAGTTGCTTTTCATCTGGATCGGTTCACTCCGAGCTGATTAGCAGTGCAGGGCTTACAGTAGTCATTTCCTCGCCTCACGCTCATTTTACAGAACAACATGCAGCCACGTACAGTACAGCACACCGGCAAGCTTCACAACAGACAGATGTGCATGTTGGTCATTTGGGGTGCTTAATATCCTGCAGAATAACCTTCAACCTGGAAGTGTTTGCCTGTGCCTTTTATTCTTGCCGGAGCTTTTTTTTTTTGCTCCCCTCTCCACCCCCCTCCTCTCCTCTCCTCTCCTTGCCTTGCCTCTCCTTGCCTGCGTGTGGAGAGGAAATCACATGGTATGACTCGGCTAGTTGGGACTCTCGGTTCACACAGCTCGTCGGATTGGTACCATTACAGAAGGGGGTTACTGATTCAAAAGCGATTAGGAAATCTCTCTCCCTCTCTCAGCCTCTTTCTTTCTCTCTCTCTCCCTCTCCCTCTTTCTCCCTCTTTCCTTCCTTCTCTCTCTCTTCCATCTCTCCTCCTGCTCCTGAGAGACTCATGTGACCCCCTTTACGCCGAATGCTACTTAACAGGCAGCGAGAGAGGAAAGGAGGGAACGAGAGATGAGAGGGTGAGCGAGCGAGCGAGAGGGAGGCAGAGAGAGAGAGAGGGAGAGTAAAAAGTGTGTCTGAAAGAAAGAGAAAATACGTGAAAGAGAGGGTGTGAAACGGACAGGCAGAGAGAGAAGAGAGGGATAGAGAGAGAGAGCATTGGAGTGGACATGGCCTGGGAGTCTCGGCCAGTGGGCCTGTGGGCTGCTGCTGCTGCTGCTGCTGCTGGGCAGTGACTGAGAGCACGGCTCCTCTGGCTCTCCAGCGTCGGACTGGACAGGACAGGGCAGGACAGTCGAGTGGCTCTCGCTTGCTCGCTCGCTCCCTGGCTCGGCCAGCCCCAATGTTGGCCCGTCTCTCGCACCTCGGCACCATGCTCGCCCTGCGCGGCTCGGCGGCCGCCTACAAGAAGCTGGGCGACTGCCCCGATCCCGAGAATCCCCTTGCTCAGGTGGGTGGGTGGATGACAGGGCTGTGGGATGTGCTGTGCTGGACTGTACAGGTGATGTTTGTGTGTCTGTGTGTCTGTGTGTGTGTTGCGGTTGTTTGTAGTCCCAGTTGGTTGTGTTTAAAAGTCTACACGGCGTACTTTTCCAACATATCATTGTCTGCTGTGGAGGAGACGGATATTTAACCAGCAGTGTTGGCTGTGTGTTCTTCTGTGTTTGATTAGTGTGCTCTGGGTCGAGCTAGAAACAGATGTGTTGTTTCTCATAGCCCAGGGGTGTCGGGGCAAACACCCCAACCTGTGCACATTTCATTTCATTTCTTACCGCTCTCTCACTGTTCTCAGACCAGACAGTGGTGAACAGTCCTCTCAATCCATCTGTTCACTCTCCCTTCTCATTCGGGCTAGCTACTCCAAAGCCTGTTTCTCACTGCCTGTCTGTGTTGCGCTACAGTTGCATTACCTGTTGATAATCTATTTCAGCAGCAAAGTTAACAGGGCTCATCATCTGCATTGCTTACAAAGATACAAACACACTGCTCCAGCTACTGTTTCAGCCTGAAGTCTATTTCTCATAGCCAGGCTAATGCCATTTAAAGCGTCCGCTCAGTTTCTCATTTACCTCCACTGCTCCGTCAGGGGTCAATCCCTAGCCTTTATAGAGAGAGGGGCTGAAAGCCATGATCTTGAAACTTTCAGTGCATTACATACATCACAACCAAAGAAACGTATGCCAATGGATAGGTTTCAGAGATCTTGCCCAAAGCAAGACAATGTGAAAGTATTTGCTATAAGCTACAGGATACAGGCTATATTTCTCATGTAAAGTAAGGTGAGCAGTTTAAGTGGTTCAAGATGTGTGTAGAAACATAAAAGGCTGTCAGTAGATGCACTCCAGTAGTATTTCTGGTAGTGTTGAACACATGTAGGCAACCATGACACAAAGTAGGCAATGTGAGGCAGGCCTCCGCCTCACCTCTCACGGTCATCCTGCTACGCCCTACTGACCCGTCTCCACTTCCTCACCCGCACTCTCTCACTCTCTGCTGACCCGCCTTCCTCCTCTCAGCCAGTCTCACTCTCTCGTCTGACTCTCATTCTGAGGAGGATCAAATCTCTGCTGACCTGTGTCCATTTTCCCAACCTGTCTCACTCTTTAGCTTGACTCTGTTTCGAAAGTATCTGTTCTCATAAGTCTCCTCTGTGTCATGCTGTCTGTCTCACTCCCCAACACGGATTGAGGTTCCAGCCCTCCATTTTCCTCAGACAGTGAGCCGTCTCACCCCTTTCTCACCCGCGTCTGTCTCTTCTCTCTCCTCCTTGCTGTGGCGTGGCGTTGCAGGTCACCCGTGAGATCCACGAGCATGAGCAGGAGAACGAGCTGCGGGAGCAGATGTCGGGCTACAAGCGCATGCGGCGGCAGCACCAGAAGCAGCTCATCGCCCAGGAGAACAAGCTCAAGACGGAGATGGACGAGCACCGGCTCAAGCTGCAGAAGGAGGTGGAGACGCAGGCCAACAACGCCTTCATCGAGCTGGAGAAGCTGGCCAAGAAGCACGTCATCCACACCGAGAAAGAGGTGAGGGGAAACAAGCCCAGCGGCACAGGGGTCAGGAGGGCTTGACCTTGACCTTAGGGGCTCAAGACATAGATTGCCACTGGATCCAGTGCATTTGCATCCACTGGATCTAGTACATTTGCATCCACTGGATCTAGTGCATTAGCAAGTGCATTAGCATCCACTGGATCTAGTGCATTAGCAAGTGCATTAGCATCCACTGGATCCAATGCATTAGCAGCCAGTAATTTTGACATGCACTCACAGACTAATTTAGGGCTCTGTGATGGGACCAAAATTTTAGATCTTTGTCACTACTATTATCAGTACATCACAGTTATGGTTTAGTTGAAATTCTAATGATAACATAATGATAACATAAAATGCTGAATGCATCATTGATGCTGTTTTTAGAATGGTAACTATTACTATAACATCAAACAGCCTTGTGAATCCGCTTTCACACGAAAAAGTACCCCAACTGTACAGGGTAAAAATGGAACTGCATGTTTCTTTTGTTTTAAACACTTGCTTATTGTCTATAAGCATGGCTTCATCGTTGTGCTGTTCTTTGCTTCCACCTTGTCCATTATTCCACAATACTAAGACACCTCCCCAACATAGTGGTATTACCCCTAACATAGCGGTGTGTCTGCATGTGTGTTTGGTAGGGTGTATTTCTCCACGCTTTCTAATAATATGCAGATATGAAAAGGGTCCCATAAGGTCACAGTGGCGTTTAATTTGCTGACTGCTGATGTCTGGGAGGGAAAGAATCCTCATCTTTCCCTCTTCCCTCTTCTCTCTGTGTCAAATGTGCAAATATCCCCAGGTTCATAGCAGCTAGTTAGTTATTCATTCCACTCCTGCATTGCAATACAGCGAGATGATTGTGCTAGATTAAACCTTTCCACAGGGCTTCCCATGAATACACTGCATGTACTTTCCATTTTTAATTCCCAAATGTATTTAATTCAAGGCAGTGTACTAGGGGTCACCAGGAGGTCAGGAGGATCATGCTTATTTCAAAGGAGGGCACACACAATGTTCCAATAACATCCAAGGATGGCACAGATGAGAAACCATTGTTTGGTTACTGGTATTAACCAATTGCTAGGATGTATTGATGTTTAGTAGCCATGCCAAAGCCATGCATTTTATTTCTTATTGGGAAAGCTTGAAGTGAGTGGATGAACATGTTGTTTGGTTCTGGATCACATGATGAGGGTCAGACTGGGTCTTGCCTCAGTGAGCGTGGGGATCACCTATCAGTAGACAGCAGCTTGCAGAAGTGGGACAGGCAGTCAGCCAAAAGTGATTGGACTATCGTTGTTTACCACCGAGGGTAAGAGGAGGGGGAGTGAGCGAGTGAGGGGCACGGTCGGGGCAAGCTTGCTTTCTCTAGCAAGTCACCGCTAATGGACTTAGCCGTGTCCATGCCACTGTTTGCAACCCCCAGACACTGGATTTAAATGTAATCATGTTAAAGCCTTGCCACTGCCAACTCAATCACTGAGTTTGCCCAGGAATGCATGCCTAACCATTTGTTGTCAATTTGAACAATGTACACTGGCTGATAGTGTTAATCTAATGAAAACTTTTATATTAGTCCTAGGTTTTGATATTAGAAGTTTATGCAGCTTTCAGAAATGCCTGTGTATGTCATATCCATGTGTTGTGGCTAATATAAGTTTGTGTGTGTGTGTGTGTGTGTGTGTGTGTGTGTGTGTGTGTGTGTGTTCATGTTTACTCCATATGCAGATGAAAACAGCTGCTGCTGATGAGAAGAAGTTCCAGCAGCAGATAGTGGCCCAGCAGAAGAAGGAGCTGACCACCTTCTTAGATAACCAGAAAAAGCAGTACAAACTCTGCAAGGAAAAGATTAAAGAGGTATGCTGAAATACACACACACAGTTGCAGTGCAGACAAACACACATACACGCACGCACACACGGCCTAGCCACTGTGTCCCTTTCACACACAGTTTTAATCCGAAGTGCGCAGATCAGAGAAACTGAGACTTGTTAAAGCGTCTTAAAGTTCTCTAAAGCTGACTTTGTCCAATGTGCTGAGCACAGCAGTATGCTACTCAGCCCTGCTGGGCTCTGGTTAATGTGGGAATGCATTTATGACCACCTCCCCAAGCATGCAGTCTGATCACCAGCACATGGCATGAGCACACAGCGCCACCCACTGGAGAGTGTGGAGTATGGTTCATAGTCATGGCCTGAATTGAGTTCACCAATCATCCTCACTTGAACTCACTGCAGATTCTTTTAAAAGCTGTTCAAGCTTACAATACACAATATTCAAGCTTACAATATATGATTTTCAAGCTTGCAATGCATGTCAATGTGGGGAAATAAGACATTTTACAACCAAGTCAAACTCAGTTTTACTTCCTGGTGTCTGCAATGGTTTAGGTTGTGGAATTGAGGAATGTCAGCTTTGTCATCTCCAACACAGCCCTCTTTAAACCCTGATATCTGGCCTGCTTGACATGCCTTCAGTTCCATGTCTCTGTACAAGTAGCCTCTTTGAACAATACACCTGGAAATATGCTGTTTGCATTTATGTCCTCCCCATAGAAGCCACCCTGGATTGTGTCCTTCATTTCAGGGAGCGAAGAGGATACCATGAGCACTGCACAGTGCTTTAATTATTATTTAATTATTAATTAATAATGATTTATTTTTTGAAAGTGTCTTGGTATATTGGCTTGTATATGACCTTGCTCCTGCTGGCCCCCCCAGGAGATGAACGAGGACCACAGCACTCCCAAGAAGGAGAAGCAGGAGCGCCTGTCCAAACACAAGGAGAACATCCAGCACTCCCAGGCCGAGGAGGAGGCCCACCTGCTCAACCAGCAGAGGGTCTACTACGACAGGAACTGCCGCGCCTTCAAGCGCAAGACCATGGTCAAGAGGCACGAGATGGAGCAGGAGCAGATTAGAGAGGTGAGGCACCAGGAGAGATGGGGAAAGAGAGAATGGGAGAACGCCTGTGTTTTGTATGTCTCCTGTTGTTGCTTTGGAAGTGTCCAATTTTATTAGGATGTAATCAGATAAGGAGATATATAGGAATAAGTACAGGGAAAAGCACCTAATCAACACTGCCATACCTTGTTGTAGTTCTGTGGTGACGAGCCTTCAGCACTTGCCTGGCCATGCCTTCATCTCCCCTCAGTGATACGGTTCATCTGGGGTTGGTCCCACTGAGCTCACTCTCTCAGGAGGCATTTTAACCTGACCAGTCAGCAAACAGTGGGAGGAGTTGGGAATGCAGTGGGAGAATACTATCAGTTAAGGCAGGCAAATAGTTAAGGGCTGATCCAATCTATTTCAATTTAAACACCTCCAGCAAGCAGTTGTTTCTCAATGCCCGAATGTCCAGACCCTCTTAAAGAAACAAAAGTGTAGAACGAGTAGCTTGTCTATTACCAGGTTACTTCAGCATCATTTTTTTGGTGTGCCAACAGAAAGCAGGGAAAGTAGAAAAGAAATCTGCAAACTAGGCGACGCAAACAAGGTATGAGAAAATAAGTAATCAGAATCCTGAGGCTCAATAGAAGAGTTTACCCATCATGTCGCCTAATCGGCTCGGGGCGTAAGTAGTGCAGCAATGCGCTAAGCCGCAGATCTGCCCTGTAAGTCTACAGAAGAGCTGGGGAAGTCTTAAGAGGTCTGATGCTCTCACAGGCATCTGACCAAAACCTATCGTCTCACACCAACGTCAACAGTCAACGCAAGCTTTGTCTGCAATTCAATCCTTTCACTGTAAAAGAAAGTGCTGTGTGTGTGTGTGTGTGTGTGTGTGTGTGTGTGTGTGAGAGAGAGAGAGAGAGAGAGAGAGAGAGAGAGAGAGAGAGAGAGAGAGAGAGAGAGAGAGAGAGAGAGAGAGCTCTACAACTTATTTTACAAACTAAACTATACTGTATACTGCTTGGTATAACACTAATGATTTTGATGTTTCCCTTTAGACTTTATAGTCCATAACACAAATACAAAGGCTCTTAATGTCATGCTCATGCTAATCAGAATAATTAGCTCAGCTACTGTCTTCCATTCCACTAATACCTTGTGTTAATTGTCTATGTATGACTCACTCTAAGCCAAATTGTATGTGTCTGTTGGAAAATGAGGAGATTCTTCAGAAGTTGACAAAAGTGTTTTGGAGTTATCATTGATGACCAGACCACAGCAACTACTAAATAATATTTATACATTGTGTGTGTGTGTGTGTGTGTGTGTGTGTGTGTGTGTGTGTCAGGAGCTCAACAAGAAGAAGACTCAGAAGGAGATGGAGCACGCCATGCTGATCCGCCATGACGAGTCCACGCAGGAGCTGGAGCACAGGCAGCTCAAGGCTCTGCAGAAGCTGCGCATGGACCTGATCCGCCAGCAGCACCAACGAGAACTGGAGAACCAGATAGAGTACAACAACCGCCGGGAACGAGAGCTCCACCGCAAGCACGTTCTAGAGCTCCGGCAGCAGCCCAAGAACCTCAAGGTAAGTCTCAGCACCTGGCACGCCAGTGTGGTTCTCTACTTACATGGAAGAAACAATGGGAACATATCACCCCTTGGTAAGACAGATTTCAGGGTTGTGTGGTTTATTATTTCATTGAATAGGCATCGGTGATTAGTTTACCTAACATTCCCTTCCCTTCCCCCCAGGTGTTGGAGCTGCAGATCAAGAAGCAGTTCCAAGACACATGCAAAGTGCAGACCAAGCAGTACAAGGCCCTTCGGCACCACCAGCTGGAGGTGACCCCCAAGAGCGAGCACAAGGCGGTGCTCAAGGCCCTCAAGGACGAGCAGACGCGCAAGCTGGCCATCCTGGCCGAGCAGTACGAGCAGAGCATCAACGAGATGATGGCCTCACAAGCGGTAAGGAGAGCCCTCACTTCCCCACGCACCATGTCCACTCCACACACACAGTCAGTCGGCCAACACAGACCTGAACACACAAGATGCACATGAAAACCTCCTGAAGGAAACCATAACAATATGGCCACAGAGATGTATTGCACCAACATTGCTACAATATTATTAGAGCCTGTTCTTCAGCTGGTCTCTCAAACTACTTGAAAGCTTTTGTAAATAATATTCATGGTAGTGAACATGCCCACGATGGTTAAAGATTTGTTCCAGTCCTCATTTTCCCTCTGTAGCTGATAGTGCTTAATGTTATGGAGTTAAGTAGCCCAGGCCTACTAAAGCAGTTGTAATAATAAAACCATTGTTACTTTGTCTGACTGACACGGAAGGGGCCCTTAATACCACAGAGTGATGGCCTCAGTAATTAGTCTATGTAGTAATTAATGTACACACTGATTAATGTTGGTGTACAGTACATGTCATTCTCAAGAGTCACTGTGTGCGAAATGCTGTGCATGTCTGATGTACTGTACAGTATATGCCTGTGTTTGACTTGTATGTGGTCACTGGGGAATCTGAAGAGCTGGTCTCTCCTCAAATCCAACCAATCATCTCCTGCAGAGAACCTGTTTGTGATGACTGACTGTGTGTGTGTGTGTGTGTGTGTGTGTGTGTGTGTGTGTGTGCGTGTTCGTTCCAGCTGCGTCTGGATGAGGCCCAGGAGGCCGAGTGCCAGGCTCTGAGGCACCAGCTCCAGCAGGAGATGGAGCTGCTCAACGCCTACCAGAGCAAGATCAAGATGCAGACTGAGGCCCAGCATGAGCGCGAGCAGCAGAAACTAGAGCAAAAGGTGTCGCTGCGCAGAGCCCATCTGGAACAGAAGGTATACAACACACACACACACACACACACACACACACACACACACACAAACTCTCCTTTAATACATACACACTTATACACTCTCTGCATGCCCACACATCCCACTAGCATCACACATGTACATACTCTCAGAGGACTTAAACACACATTGTACATAATGTCCACACAGACACATTCTTCCTCAGTATGTGTGCACTCATTCGGACACAGTCATTCACATTCACACTATTTGTGTTTAAGGCTGATGTGAAATCCTCTTTTCCGCATGACAAAGCATTTTCATGGTCATGTAACCCATGTGTGAGGGGTTATTGTGTGCGCTGGGGACCGGCATGTTCATGAGGTGCTTTAGAGCTGCATACATGCCATGCTAATAATGGCTGGAAGTAGTTGTACATGTGCTGACTTCATTACCAGTCCAGGACTACACTTCCTGGTACATGGGGCCATAAATGGGTCACAGGGACCCAAGGTCAAGTCTGACCTGCTGGCATTTCTGGATCCTACCCAACAAGGCGATACCTCCCCACCCCTTCACATCTGTGTGTGTGTGTGTGTGTGTGTGTGTGTGTGTGTGTGTGTGTGTGTGTGTGTGTGTAAAGAAAGAAATAATATAATTTAACTATTCAGTAGAATTATTGCACCCACCCTCAATTTGGATTTTGATACTAAAATGTGGTTAAAAAATGCCATGTGAGCCATTTGAGTAGAACCGTGGATGTGTGGTTTTGTTGTGTTTCAGATTGAAGAGGAGCTGGCCTCCCTTCAAAAGGAGAGGACTGATCGAATCAAACATCTCCTGGAGAGGCAGGAGAGGGAGATTGACACGTTTGACATGGAGAGCGTCCGTCTCGGCGTTGGAAACCTTGGTGCTTTAGATTTCCCCAAGGACGATTACAGATGAGACCAGACTCTGCCATTCTCTCGTAGGGACGACTGCTTGGTTAATGTTAACAACGTACTTTTTTTTCGGTAGTTGTTGTTTTTTGCTACTGACATCACTTTTTGGAAGAGTGCCTGTACTGTCCTCCACCACACCATCAGGGCCCTCCTCTTGTCATGCCACAAGATAATGCTGGATGACTCCCATAGTTATCGTTTCTTACAAAAAAAAAGGAAAAACCAAAAAAAGGAGAAAACAAATAATCGAAAGGAAGACAAAAAAAAAAAAAAAGAATGTCAGTGTTAAATGTTTCTTGTGCAATGATATCACTTTTAGTGCAACACAAAGAAAAACATGAAAGAACAAGCAATACAGAGAAATTCGGTGTTATCATTTAACGACAACAACAAAATCACCTTTCCTCCTTTCTTCTGTCAGTCTGTGCTAAGCAAAGCAGAGCGCCATGCCTCCTGCAATGCAGCCTTATCCTCACACCACTCAAATCTGTATTTGCTATCCGTTCACCAGACGAAAGAAACATTTTTACAAGGGGTTGGGCAATTTGATAGGTTTGCATATAAAGTGTACATATTGATAGATGCATCTCTGACTTGTGGGGTGGGACTCGCTGCATCTCTGCACTTGGCTGTACTATATGATCATTTGTCTGCTGTCGGCAGGTCAATGTGAAACAAAACCATATGTGAATCCCCACTCCTGAGTAGCACAAAGGGCTGAGGTGCGGGACAGTGTATTTTGTGTATAGATGGATTTATGGAGAGCTTTGACTTATTTTCCTATTGTATTTTATCTGGTGTTCAAATCAATTTTTTAAAAGAACTGATGATTCTCTTCTTCCTCCTCCCCCACCCATCCACTTCCACATTCAGTATTTTGGAGTTGAATCATCAATGGAATCTTCACTTGAAATTCCATTGGAAACTGTTTCTCTTTTGTTTTGTTTTCTTTGCTTTTAACCTCATTCTCAAGCTGTGTATTTTCTTACGATTCAAAATCAAATCGGTAAAAAAATGCTTTTATTGCATGCACTTTAAATTTGTTTTCAGGTTAAGAGAAGCATGAATCTGTCAGAGCTTTTAATTATATTTGTAAATAAAGTGCTCACCACAGAAAGTGTTTCAAAGTTTGATTGTATTGGTTTTATTGTATTTAATACATCTCTTAGTACAAGCAATCCAATACAGAGTGAACATGTTAATAAACAAAAGGTTTTTTTTTCTTTCATGATGCTACTGTAGGCATAAATGAAATGAGCTTATTTGAAATGAGAGATGCTTGTTTGTGTTGGAGAAATGGCACGGCCAAAAAAGAAAGGCAGAATACTGTAGGTTATGGGATGCTGCCATGTCTAAGCAGAGTGGTTTTAAGTGCTCTTTGTTCGGAGTGCTTTTTCCTCTATCTACTTTCCAGCCAGCTGCTCATAGAGTTTTGGAACGTAGTCATCCCATTCTGCCTGGTAGCACGAGCCAGCAACAGGGTCTCCCAGCCCGTACTTCTTGCGGAAGGCCTGGATCTTGAACTTTCCCCGGTTGTCGCCAGATCGGTTTGTCAGCACAGCTTCGGAACAGCTGAGTTCACCCGACTGCTCATACACTAGCCACACATAGCGATGAAGACCTGTGGGACAGGACAAAAGCTTCTGATCAGGACTTACACATGACAGCACAAGGCACTGTGCTGTGCACCGACATGCATCTTGACAACTTTGTTTTTATGTATGGTGTGGAACCCACTGACAAAATGAAAATTGACATGTCATCAATTCATACACTCTAAGAATAATTTAGGTGAGGGCCCCTCTGAAATATTGAAGTAAGTACACACTGCTGGGAAAGTCTAATGCAAGAAGATGGTTGGTTTTACTCACACTGAAACCTCAGCATAAAGTGTGTCTGGAAACATTCTTTCAGGGTAGAATGATGCAGCAATTCTAATTTGGCAAAACTGAGCCAAGCATGCTGGAGACTGAATACTTTTGACATTATGAGAATTTACCTACTGCACATCATATTTGATACATGATTTACTTTATCCATCATGTATTACCATTCATCTATTCTAAATGACTTATTTAGCAATGAGACAATGAAAACATTCACGGTCAGGTATCTTGCGATGTGCAAGTGTTGCACTAACAGTATCTTGCTCTTTAGCACACTCTGGTGGTCAGTTTAGGTACTGGAGAGAGCGGCATGTTTTTATTTCATTTTGGAAGACTGGAAGTTGGTCCTGCACACACATGACTGCAATTTTATTAATCAGTACCTATATGGAGTATCATAAATCATACATCCATTATAAATACATGCAGAAAACACGTGTGGGTTACTATACATACTAAAAAGTGACACATTGAGTGTTTACACTTACCTGTTCCTTTTGGGGGGCCAGATCCAACGTAGTCAGACATAACACACCCACTATTGATATCATTTCCCTTCATGTTGACAACAAGAAAATGATGCCATTCCCTGTGATTGAAAGAGTATACATGCATGCAAAACGAAATATTTAGAAACATAACCCACATTTTGTCTGATCGTTTTATCTCAGTTCACAAATGTGTAGGCCTACCTGAACTTGGGATCTTTTCTGCTTGGGGCATCTGGGTCGGTCATGGCCAATGTGTATAATTTACCAGGATCGCAACCATTCCATTCAATTGATGTGGGTCGATTTTGGACCTATACAATAAAATTTCAATTGTTAGCAAATTTATCAGAATCATGGTCTGCAAAGACAGTAAACGTTAGTGACTTGTTCATTCATTGAACTTGCACATGAGAGTGGTATGCGAGGGTTTAAATTAGGTTACAGCTTGCGTCGAGAAAATTCCAGCTCAGTGAAGTTCTACGGTAGGCCCCGTTGCACCACTCTACATAAAATAAACCCAATTTTTAGATGCATCTGTGCCTATAATCCACATGCATCCGTAAAGCCAGGCAGCAGTTGTAACAATGAATAGCAAGCATGTGGTGTTGGACTATCTGTGAATGAGTGTATATAGCTAGCCATGCTAAGTTAGCTTGGAAACGTAACATTTTTAGTGTTAGCTGTCTAACCTAAAAACGATTCAATATCCTGAAATAGCATGCAAGTAACGTTATTGTGGTCACTGAGTTTGAAATCTTCCCTTCAGACAGTTTGTTTTGCAGTTGTATGATTAGCAAACAACCTGGGTTGGTGTGAGGACTTTTCCCAATTCATCTATTTCGAGTGACCCATACTTCACGGCGAGAACTTGTGCTGGTTTTTCGTCGACTTCAGTCAAAGCAAGATCTCCAGTCCACTGCCCTAGGTCCACCGGCATATTTACAGTGTGTTGTCTCTGGCTAGTAGCACACGCCTGCTCTCCGAACTACCTTCGCGTTATGTAAGCAGAAAAGTATGGCAGATTTGGTCCATTCGGTCGGGTGGTTCTGTGTTTTATTTCTGATTGGTCGAATTCTCTGTCAATTCAGAACATTGGAAGGGTGTTCAGATTCAAATAACTGCTTCCCCCTAGTGGTGCACACATGGATGTACAATACTAACTATCTCTGTGCACCTGCTCTTTCAGCCTGGCAAGTGCAACCAATGCTTTTGTGCTCAGTGCGGACAGAAAAAAACGGTGAAATTAGTTCTGTAAAATGAGCAATAGTACTACCTCTGATCACTGCAGAAAGCAGTTGGCCTATGTGGTATGCAGTCCTTGACAAATATCACAGGGGTGAAAGGAGTTTCAATTTCTTAACTGTACTAGAAGTAGTGGGTCTATGTGTTACGTAGGCCCCATGCAGGGGCGTATCAAGCTTTCCAAAAGTGGGGGGGTTCTAAGATGGGGAAGTAAAATAGCCACTGAAATGATCACAGCCAAAATTATTATTAGGCCTATAGTTTCGCGACCAACTGGAATTTCTGTTTTATAATAGGCCTACTAGAGTTGCCATCACATGCAGTAGTCACAAGTAGTATTTGCAAATTTTCTCGGCCATTAGCCTAAAATGTCTTAGACGTAGGTTTATTACAAATGCTGGTCTGGTGGATGAGGAATTGGGCTTTATGAACATCACATTACTAATGTCACAGAACAGGTCTACCAAGCAGTTGTGAATCAAAGGTGTTATAATATTTGATAAGTGGGGTAGACAGACACATAGGGGGGTCAGGGGGGTCCCCCCCAGGAGATTTTGGAATAGTTAGATGTTATTTCCTGCATTCTGGTGCATTTTAACAGGTTATTAGATATTTTTTTTAATGAATGATGTAATCCTGTCCCTACCCCAAACCCAAATTCTGAGCCATACACTAAACTGGTATTTGGTTGATCCAGGGACACTGAGATTCAGCACTGTCATCTATGATTTTTAGAAGTTTCATGGAAAGTATGGGGCAATAGCCTAGGCATAGGCCTACTGAGGATGGTGGCCCTGAGGCCTACATGGAGGAATTTGTTTCACCAATTGAGCGTAGGGTGTCTTAATTCAAGTCTAGCCTACAATCTTTTATTTTTCTTCTGAAAGCCCATGGATCTGGAGGCCTCTGTTCACTCTCACGCACTTTGTTAACTTTGAAATACGTGGCTCCTGTTATCACTGATAGCAGGGGAAAAAGTGAAACTATATTACACTATACAGTATTCCAATGTCTCTAGTGGAAATATTTTCTACATATTTCTACCAAGCAAAAAATTAAGTTGAAATATATGACACTATACAGTATTCAAGTGTCTCTGTGGAAATATTTGGTATTGTTAAAATCTTACAAAAGTGAAGGGGATGGAATTATGTGGGCATGTCAAAACACCCCCATCCCCCCCGTCTGCAACTTATCAAAGCAATGGTAACATTATTAGCGGCCACTGAATTTAATTCAATAATTTAGAATTTAGATGGGCATCTTGTCCCAGATTACCCTCTCTCTAATGACTGCATAGAGTTGTTCATGTAAGTGATAGGGTGGCTGAACAGCTTGGATTATGACATTTACAGTGAGTGTAGAGCATTTCCGACCATTGTTTCTCTCTCTCTGTTTAAAATATAATTTTAATTTCATATAGGTGGGGGGGGATGGATTGATAAAAATGCGAAAGTGGGGATGTCGTATCCCCCCCATCCCCCCCGTTTGAAACGCCCCTGGCCCCATGGAATGTATGGATGTATGGAGAATAATAGCAGCAGACTCCACTCCCCCAACCTGCCCATTTCAGAGCGGGGAGCTGCAATAAAAATTGCTGCAGAGTAAATTCCAGCTTGGCAGAATATCTTGTACCTATAGTTTAGTACTTAGTACCTACAGTATACTATAGTGAGGCATATGTGAGCTTATATAGTGAGTATTCCAGGATGCTGGGAGGTGGGACTTATGCCACTTGAAGCCTATGAGGTCCAACCTCAAAGCGTTCCAGGCAAACAAAGTGACTAATGATTGTAATAGGCTATTATTTGCCTAGAGGCGGTTCCAATATCAGCAATGTGTGCCTCATCATCATGTTTACAATTTCAAGCCTACCCTAAACTTCATTGAGAGATAATATAGCATGATTGTCCTTGTAGAACATATTACGTTATATTACACTATTTAGTACAACTAAATGCTGATAAATACAGTCTGTGGGCACCGCCATTGTTGTGTGATGTCATTCTACTGCATCACGGTGAAGTCGGGGTACATCGAAGTAGTCCCACTTCACAACTAGAATCTCCCACTTCAAGTGGCGTTCCAGTGCACTTTTAGTAGGAGGTCAGAAAAATCCAACCTCCCAGTTTCCTGGAATGCAGCAATACTTTCACCCCTGATGGGGATCAATTAACTTTCAGTCAGAGCACCTGTAAATCAATTAATTAGGATCGCTACTTACATACCATTGTGCATACAAGGAGTACCTCATGGAGCTCAATAAACTTTGAGCCAGTCAAATAGAGCACCTGTAACTGATTAATAAATTGGGCGAAGTAGTTTGTGTTGCACTGTGTACTGGGGCACAGGTAAGTATTCCAAGTAATGGAAATGATTACACTTGTTCATGGCAGCCTCCTGGTTGTCACTGCTGGCTATGGTATACATTTTAGTCAACTGAACCTTATATGCTCCTCATTATAACCGTGTTGCCAGTACCAGTAGACATCCATAGACCTACCCAGCGTCAGGGTTAGTTCCTCTAGAGCAGAGATGGGCAAACTAAGGCCCAGGGGCCACAGGCACCCCTTTGGGCTGTTTAATCCAGCCTTTGGAGCCATCCCAAAATAGAATGATTTCTCCCAAATTGAATTAGATTATTCAATTCAATTCAATTAAATTTTATTTGTAGAGCGCTCAAATACAGTACATCGTCTCGCGGCGCTTTACAGACAGTATGGGAAGCATCCATGAGAATCAGGGGCAAGGAAAACCTCCCTTCGCTTTGTAAATAATTTGTTTTGTACGAAGAAACCTTGGGCAGATCCACGCCTCATGGACTCAGCCTACCTGCCTGGGGCCTAATAAAGTATCCGTAAAGTCTGATGCATAGATTGACCATGGTTAACACAAAACAGTATGAGTACTGATGAGTATGATTATGGGCTGATCTGTCAGATTTGATGTAGTCTTTTCTTGAAATATAAATCAAACGAAAAGAAAAAAGGAAAAAGAAATACAGTACATCAACCCCCATCAGCAGGTTAACTGTTAACTCCTAGGCCATCAGTCAATATCTAAAACTCAATGTGGCCCTTCAGCCATAATAATGCCCACCCCTGCTCTAGGGTCATCTGCTATGTGTCAGGGTCACTCATCATCATTTTTTTTCTTTCTTTCCTTCTGCAGTGACAAAAGAACCTGGTCATGGAAAGGGAGGTAGCCTATTAAGTGTGAGAGCATGTAGCTTACAGGAAAGAACGGCTAGAGGAACTTTCCCTACAGAGGCCAGAGAAGAGGATTATGATGAACAGCAATGTAGGCCTACCACCTTTGAGTCATAGATAGAGTGAGCTAGCGAGTGGCAGAAGGCCCACTTGAGACAATTCCTCAGGTGAACCTGGTGATATCCCTTTAAGAAGGTAAGGCGTGGCCCGATGAATACACCTAAGTTTCCTGGAGCGCATGCGAGAGTAAACAGGTATGGGAGAAAAATCTCATTCTTCTGGTTTCGCTGAAACCAATGGTCGATAATGCAGAGCAACTGACAGAACAGCTCCAGGTCAAGTTATAAACATGAGTTTATTTTCGTTAGGCTTCCTTACCTTTAGTAATTCAGACGTTTAGGCTAGTAGGCTGGATCATCCATCCATCGGAGAGGTCTACGTGAAAGTTAGATAACGTTACTAACGTTATCTGATGATCGTCGAGTATTTTCTGTTTCAAAGGAGGACTAAATCAATAGTGTTGTAAAGGCCTTCGGATCCAACAATGAGATTACCTGCTACGTTTTTCTGTTTTGCATGCTCATATCTAACAGGTAGGTCAAAATGTCAAAGCTCCCACTTTGCTCCTTTTACGCACGTTTTGAATACAGTCTAACCTGTTAACGTTAAACTTCGAAATGATTTTACGGTCATATTACCTTAATTGCAGGCTATTTTTTGTCTTCCAACTAACTCTCTCTCCCTCCCTTCTGAAAGGTGTATTTGTTGAAGGTGGTGCAGGGGATGAACGAGCGCCTCCAAGTTTAATTGGAGAACTGGGTCATAATGTTACTCTTCCCTGCCATGATCTGGCTGCCAATCTTACTCCTGTGTTCACACAGTGGCTAAAAGATGGGAGCGTCTTGCTCAGACGTAACCACACTTCAGAACTAATTTCTACATCAGGTCACTTGACCATATTGGACAATGGGAGCCTGCTTATCACTGGGCTGATGAAAATTGACGAAGGCTCATATGAGTGCCAGTGTACATCAAAGAATACAAGCAAGGTTCACAATCATACAGCGGTGAAACTCCAGATTGTCAGTAAGTTCCCCATACATACATTGTTTAATTGAAAGTAATTTGTTTAGGTTCAGAATTGCTAATAAGACCAGAAGCCCATGATGTTGCTTCCCATAGCTAATGTGTTGCTGAAGACTAGAAAATTCTTAACAGAAGATAGATTGGATATGTCACGCCTGTAATCCTATCTGAAACTGGTTCTTCTGGATTGTTCGCCGTTTTAACCACTGGCTGTGGTGGTTGTTCTCATGGTCTAGGTTGGGATGGGAGAATGGGAGTTTGGTTTGAGATAGCAGAAAAACTGAAATTATTGCTACTTTCTGCCATTATCTACTCTGTGAACTTTACCATGTTTGCAGAATTCAATTTTAGAATGAATTGACAAACAAATTTATTTACTCTATAAATCTGACACGTTCTCTTGTAATATATAAGGCTAATTCCAAGGAAATGTAATGTACAAGCTATAGCCAATACAGAAATGAAGTAGACATTTAATTTCAGTACATTTGTGTAATCTGTATGACGGTGAATGACCTCATGTGTGTGTGTGTTTGTCAATCCAGATGACCCAGGTGACATGACGTTGGTAATCTCACCTGCGGAAAAACTTCCAAATGGAACTCTGTACGTCCCCAATGGCACCATTGTCCATTTCAATTGCTCGACCCCCTCTGTGTCCTACCCATCCCAGACCTTATCTTGGATACTTGAGGGTGCCAATTCAAGCAGGAGCACTTTAGCATCCACCAATGGAACTCTAATACTGTTTGAGGACCTCATTTCACCAGCAAGACAGGGAGAACACATCTGCTCAGTCGAGAATACAGTATCTAAGCAGACAACGGCCAAGGCCATAGAGCTGCTGGTGTACTGTAGGTGATCAGTCTTGGGGTTGCTCCATCCTTTTCCATTAATATATTGGACTGTATATAAGTACTGTATAAGGCAAGTGGTGTTCAGCTCATGTTAATGGGTGTCTGTCCGCTATTTTTTTTAATCCCCATGTAGATCCACCTGAACGAGACCCGGAATGCTCCTGGAGAAAACAGAATGACTCCTCCCTCATCACCTTTACCTGCTGCTGGGAGGGGGGTTACCCTGTCCCCACCTTACAGTGGCAGGACCTGTCCTCCAAGGGGACCGTGTTCAACTCTAGTACCAGTGACTATGTGGAGGTGACGCTCAACAGGAGTATGCTTAGTGATGGTCAGGAGCTAAAGTGCCAAGGGAAGCATGTTGCTTTGAGTGGTGAAGAAAGATCCTGCCAATTTACACTGAGTAAGTCAAAATGTTATATCGTCTTGATCTATTGTCTTACTTTCAGTATGTTGTTTATGCATTGGGATTTTTTAATTGAATTGAAATGAAATACAGTATCAGGGCTCAATGTTTATAACTCAGTGTGTGAATCCAAATGTAGGCCAGCCGGTTTTGTTTTTGAAGATAGAGAATAATCATTTTTAACACTAAGTTCTCCCTTTTAGATACAATACAGGGCACTAATTCATAGATATGAGCCTTGGAAGTCATTGAATTTATTTCACTGATATATCTGATGTGAACTCCCAAGTGTATGACTGTGAGAGTGCATGGATGAATGTGCTTTAAGTGCCTGAAGAAGTGGGAAAGGGCAACAGATGCAGTCCATTTACCATTTACACACTGTTTCAGCAGTGAAGGTAAACCAAGTCTAATCCGTTTATCTTCCCCATAATTGTTTTGCAGAGACTCCGTACCCCGAAGGTGAACCATTGATGACGGTAGTAGAAGGGAGCAATGTAACACTGAGCTGCATTGAGGAGCAATCTCTTCCTCCTGCCAAAACCACATGGCTAAGAACGGTTGGACATCTGGACATAAAGCCTGGCTCCAAATATATCATAACTGAGGATGGGCCCACGTTCAGTCTGACCATAGTGAACATAACCAAAGAGGACGAAGGCACGTATTTCTGCAGAAGTGAGAATCCAGTAGCTGCTCGCGAGTTGGAGATTTACCTTACAGTAAAGCGTGAGTATACATGGTGGGGGGGTAAGAGGGTTGTTTCTCCATGTAATCCCATGTAGATATTTTTCAGATTTTTTGTTAAGTACAAATGGGGAGGAAAATGTGAACCAAAGTATTGCTGCACCACAAAGTACTTTAAGTAATGTGATTTGTCATTATGTTTGTTTTGTAATTGTGTGTCTGAAACAGCATCAGTGTCCTACGCCGGTGGGATTGTAGGCATGTTCTTGTCCATTCTGATTCTTGGAGTTGGGATTTGCATTGGAATGGCTGCATACTCAAACCGCCACAGGATTTGCTTGGGTAGGATGCTTCTGCCTTGTATCTACTATTGCCTTATGTCGGCCTGATTCTGATAGAAATACATTCTCTTAATTTGATGAGGCCACAACATCGATGAATATTGAATATTTAAAGTACTTGTGAGTTAATAAATACTGTATTTATGACTATATCTCTGCATAGTAGTGTAGAATAAATAAATCGGCCTGATTCTGATTACCAAATAGAAATAGATTCCCTTAATATCTCTGCATAGTAGTGTAGAATAAATACCTTGTATAAACCTAACAGCTGCATTAAGTCAATCTAGTGTATTACACTACCAACCTTTTTTAACATATATTTTTCTTATCAATTCTAGGCTACCGGTTTGGGTAAGTAGTCAGTACATCATCTATAACTATGTTGTAATAGGATACCATAACACATATGTCTCCATTGAGTTCGGGAAGTGGGCGTGCGTTCCATTTGTTTGGACCACCATGTTCACGCTTACACACCTGCCACTGCACATTATAATTAGAAACGGTACTTTATTATATAGTTAAACCAGTCAGAAAGATCACTACTTTCAGCATTTTGTGTTGGATTTACCTGTGAAGCCAGTAGTGTGACCCAAAACATGGCAGCGGATTCCAACGATTATTGGTATAACATTTGCCCAATTCTCAAACTCAACTGAACAGTCCAGTTCAGTTTTGATTATTTAGTTCATTTACTGGAACTATTTTGTTTATTTTTGAATCTTTATTAGCTAAGCTCATCAATTCAGACTATGAAGACCAAACTGGAGTTTGATTTGAGTCTTTCAAGAAAAAAGAAAATAAGAAAAATTGTATGCTGCTGCATTACTCTGTTTAAGTCTACACAAACATTCTAGCGCCATCAGATATATAGGTCTACAATAATTAAAAAAAATAAAAAAGGAACGCCTCCTACTGGCCATTCGCTGAATAAAATGGTGTGTTTTAAAGGACTCAAAGTATATTGCAACATAATAAAAAGTTGGAACAATTGACGGGGAGCAGAATTGGGTATGTTCATGCAGACCACATTAGACCACTTGCTTGTGGCTTCCAGGGGGACCTAGCAAGGTGTTAATGGCCAAATTGCTGTTTTAAACCATAGAAAGGCTCAAAATAGCCCCACACGTTGTTTATAGTATATTGACAGTTCCAACATTTAAAATAAAATCAGGCATTGAAAATTTAGTAACTGTACAGATAGCTACTTAACACTTAGCAGGGTGCGGCCGCGGAAGCTACAACTAGCAAGTGGTCTTATCCGGCTTGCATGAACTTGACGAAATTCTGCTCCCTGGCAAACTTTCTAACTTTTCATGATGCTGCAATATCCTTTGGGTCCTTAACACACCAAACTTCTCCTTTAAGGTATAATAAGTTAACACAAGCCATTTTTAATTATTAAAAATTGTTGGAATGTTCTGTGCAAGTTTCATGACAGGGGAGAGGAATGATGTGCTGAATCTGGTGGATTCAGATGATGAAGAGATATTTCAAGATGCAGTGCCTAGGTTGCCCGTCCTGCCCAATGGACACTCTACAACACTGGTAGAGATTCATCGGATACCGTCCTGTAAGTTCAGGCTACTGGAAGCCTATACAACAAGTTAATTATCATCATTCAGTAAATGTGTTCTAATCGTCTCATCAGGTCAAAATGTGAGTGCGTGTGTCCATTATTTTATGCACGGCATTGTTTTGTTTTTAACCAGCAGGCGATCATGAAGACCAAGTAAACGCACAGGGATCTCAAGATAATGCACAGGGATCTCAAGAAACCACACAAGGAGCTCTCGAGGACACACAAGGATCTCTAGAAAACCAACACCCTCTATTTGTGATAGAATAGAAGATCAAAGAAAGTTATATTTTTAATTCTGTAAATATTTGTACGGACATTGTGCCATTATGTCTGAACAATTTGTGAAATGACTGAAGGTCTACTTTTCACCTAACCTTTCTTTTAAACATAGGCCTAAGATTTTTACTTTAGTAGGTAATAGATGGGTGATATGAGTGTAAGGTGAAGTCTCAGGAAAAAAAATGAAACTTTTGTAAAAAAATATATATATTTTATGGAAAAATAAAAATAAAAATAGCATTGTATCTCCTCTGCTTGTCTGATGTCTAAAGAGGCAGCCTTCTCTTATGTCTTATCTAGACTGAGGGGGAGGCCTAACGTGTGAAATATTTTATAATTTATATTTTTTTGTGTTATTGTTGTAATGCTACCACTCATTTTTCACACACCGCTGAATAATTTGGTATTTTTGTAGTATGAAGAACAGGGAACCACACCCACTTCACTCTGACATAACGATTTCCGGTATTTCACGTTGGTTGTCACATGGACAGTGGTGTTGACAAACGAGGGATACACATTTTCTTGCGGATCCGCTGTCATAAATGTCCCGGCACATAATTTCGCAAGTTATTCAGATTTTAGATGACAAATACTGTTGTTTTACGGAGAAATGGGTTTCATGAAATGATACAACCAACAGCCATTCACAAATTAACATCTCAGTGAGT
The DNA here is from genome assembly GCA_027497455.2 of Sardinella longiceps. NCBI lineage: Eukaryota > Metazoa > Chordata > Actinopteri > Clupeiformes > Clupeidae > Sardinella > Sardinella longiceps. Next base: position 24,031,568 of record JAODXP020000019.1, read on the forward strand.
AAGTATCAAGTGTCTGGTATCAACACCGATAAGGATCGTGCTAATGGTTTGTTTAGCATTACATAATCATAGCCTTCTTGATCAGAGGAGTTTAAGATCACTGATTTTTGATTAAACCATGTGCCTGGGTGGTTCTGTTTTATTTACAAGTGCAACCAACAAGACGACGTCATGTGTGACTTGTTTGCTCCAGGCTGTCAGATCGATAACGACACAAAAGGTAATTTGAGGAAATCCTGTGAAGCATGGCCGCTCAGTTGAAAACGTAGGAATGTTGTACATTAGAACGTTGGCGACACTCTTTCATTTGACATGGTGAAGTCTTTAACCTGCGACGTGACATGAATTGTTTGCCATCATGTGGCTACCAGGCATTTCGGATGGATTGGTTGAGCAGCTTAGACCCGTACATCCCCAGAGTTTGAGAGGCACCGCTGGCTGTGAGACCTGGAGTGTGGATTTTTCACCGGGAGGATCTCTTTTCGCTTGGTCAATGGGTTACGGCGTCGTGAAGATTCTTGCATGGCCTCTGCCGAACGAGTATGTTTTTACTGACAAACGTTAGCACAATACCTAGTAGAGAGATACAAGTGTTTTGGACGAAGATGAGAAATGTAATTCAATCGAAATCATTTTATTGCTACATTGTTCTGTTTCAGGGAAGGGGAACCTGCCCTGGATGATCACCTGACCGAGAAAGCCTCAGAGAGGACTCTGAACTGCGGTGACACCGTTTGGGGTTTAGCTTTTGGACCACGTCCAAGAAAACGGCCTGGTGCAACTACCGACCCTAGTGATAGAGACCCTCCAACTGAGGATATCGAGAATCTAGTCCTAGCCACGGGTCTTAGTAAGGGAATTATCAAGATTTGGCGAACATCAACTGGTGAGCTACACATTGAAGCAATTACAAATTGCATTGTTGTCATGTAGCCTACACCCCACTTATAACATTAGTGTTTGTGAAAACATTAACAGTTAATTAGTGGTTTGATTATGGTCAATTAACCCTCTTGGCACTGTTGGATGACATACTATGTGTAATGGCTCTCCACAGGTGAAGCGCTTTATGATCTGAAAGGACACCAATCTGTTGTCAGAGAATTGATCTTCACTCCCAATGGCACATTGACACTTGTTTCTGGCTCTCGTGACAAAACACTAAGAATATGGGATTTAACTACTCCAGGTAACAGTCAGAAAATCATGTCCTTATGTTTTTTTTCAAGGAAACCATTAGTAATTTATTTATATTATGCAATGGATTCAATGAGAGGTGTCTATCTGGATCATTTCAGGAAGAACATGCCACGTGCTGTCAGGCCACAGGGGATGGGTGGTTTGTTGCAGTGTCTCCCCTGATAGTAGCATGATTGCATCGGTCTGCAGCTCAGACAATGTGAGTTATCTACTTCTCCCCAAATACGTTAACCACTGAAAAAAGATATGATACACACACTTAGTGTGTTAGTGTTTGAGTGAAAATTTGAAACTCCTCATTAATCTTGCTATTTCTCTCACTCACACACAATTTGTTTCCTTTGTTCCCTAAACCTGTCCCTCAAACAGAGAGTGTGGTTATGGAGTCTCCGCTCCTACACCTTCATGAAGCACCTGGCTTTCACCAAGCAGAGCGCCATATCGTCCTGCCATTTCTCCCCAGACGGAGCAGTGCTGGCGGTTGGCTCGTACAACTCCGCTGGCTGGAGGGTAGATCTCTGGGACCCATACACCGCTGAACTTCTTGTCACACTCAAGTGAGGGGTCCTTTTATCGTTGTGCACCATTGAGATCGTCTTTTGCTGGTCAAGGTGGAATTGATGAAAGTGATTTAGTGTATTTTTATTGATTTAATCAACCCAGTCTCCCTTGGGCTGTTTTTCTTGTTTACACTGAATTTGAGTAAAAAACATTTTACTCATTATTGTTGAGGTTTCCCAGAATATAACCATATGTTTCACTTTAAGTATTACTTTTAACTAATAACGTCTATTTTAATGTCAAGATGTAGCAAAGTATCTGACAGGCCCTAGATTAACTCATGATGAGCTGGATTGTTTTGGTTGTTGTTTAGGGACTGTTGCAGTTGTGAGCCCTTTATGAATTCCAAGACAATCAAGACACTGTGCTTCTCCCCTGATGGCCTCTGTGTAGCTTTGGTAGCAGACCACAGGTTAGTCAAGTTTCTTCACTTTTGAATGTCAAGAGCAACCCCATTTATGAAAGTGATAGACCATGAGTAACCATAGTATTATTTAAATATTTTATACACATTTTCATATAACCTGCAAATAGGAAATCCTCAAATAAAAAAAATCAATTACTTAAAGAGAATATGTGATATTGAACAGGCATTATAAATGGGACTTAAATAGTCCACTTTGTATGGAACTACCCTCAACTTCATTTTGGCTAAAAAACAGCATTTGCAGCTGAGTTTGCACTGATTCAATTACATGATTACCTCTTTTTTTATCACACTATTAGGGCATTAAGACTCTGGGAGCTGGGTCAGAAGACTTTTGTGATGGAGACAGACCTGACTACCTTCCATAATGAACTATGCTGCACTTTTCATCCACAAGGGGGCATCATTGCCACAGGGTAACTTCTGGCATCCTTTTTCATTTAGCGTTATAATAAAATTATAATAATAGTAACAATAACAACAATATTTCAAGTATAAAAAAAGATATTGATTGTATTAGCCACAGAGCAACATTTCCCACTGCTTCTTTAAATCAGTTATTTTACAGATCAGTTTATTGATGTTTTTCCACAGCACGAGAGATGGTCATGCCAAATTCTGGAGGGCAAGGCCCACAGTCCCTAGCCTTAGCCACTTGAGCCGTGCCGTCCTACGCTTCTCTGTGTCCACCCATCAAATAAATGCCCTTCCAATTCCTCACAAGCTCCTGGAGTTTCTCACCTACAGAGACATCCCCAAGACCCAGAAAACCTTCTGCAGAGCTCACTATAGATGACATGGACACCACTAATTAGCAAAATTTCTATTTATTTCACACTTGTATATATATTTATGCTTTACACTTGTTTGATTGTAAATATTTTGTGAAAAGGTGTAATTCATTTATGGAGTTGTGTGTTCTTGTATGTACCAAGTGCTTGTGTGAAAAGAGTGATGTTTTAAAGTTGACAGCCAATAACCCTCTATGGACATAATAAGAATCAGTTGATTAGTCTGTGTGTGTTTATGAGGCCTCACTGACAACGATATCTCTTACTGCTTGGAAAGCCCCAACCATTGAGCTCAACTGAATCTTCTCACTCGTTCCAGAGGCAAGCCGATACCTTTAAAATAATAAAAAATAAAAATAAAAAACCCTCAGTAAAACACTGAGTTTCAGCAAACTGAGTCACTGTAGTCATTTCAGAAGAGAAGCCATAAAACAATCTACTCACTCAATGTCTGCTAACTTGATGAGCAGGCCCATTCGAATTGTAGGTGGGAAGTCGACTGCAATGAAACAATTCATACTTTGTTGGAAACACAAATACTTTTTTGTCTGTGATGGGTCCCACATGTATTGCCACAAAACAATGATGTCATCTCACTTCAAACAATAGCATAACCTTTTGGATCACTCAAACAATGTCAAAGTATATGTTTGCGCAAGGTGTTTAAATTTTTAACATACCTAAACAAGTTAGACAAGCTACTGGTATAGCATCATATACTATCTGGAGGTGGAGATCACAGGATGATGCCAGACATGTTTGTTTTCTCATCATAGCAAGCATTCCAATGCCTAACATACTTTAGTACATTTTACCCATTTCAGGGAAGTCAGCGGTCATCCTTAAAGTGTAGATTACAATTACAACCGCAAACATTGCCATTTCAATACAATAATCAGGGAAATTAGCCTGTTTGACACACTCATCTGTGAACTCAATTTGATTTCGCTCTTTAGCTTAGTAAAGCTGGTCCACATACAGTACACATGCCAAAATTGACTAAACAGAAAATATTTTGGGAACTGATCTTAATGCCTTAATTTAAAAAATGAGGGAAAAAATTAGGAACTTACGGTATTGTGAATAAATGTTTTTCTTAAAGCAAAAGTTTGGTGTAATTAAAGCATAGCTACATAGCTACAGATAGCGAGTGGAAAGAAAGTATTTGGAACACCACAGACCAAATACGAACACAAAAGCGAACAAGCAGTTTACGCCAAGTCAATGGAACCAACAATCTCACTTTCAGTTTTGAATGTTGTAGGTCCATTGACTCAATGTAAAGTGCTCCTTCGCATTTGGCCCATGTTGTTCCAAATTCTTTCGTTCCACTGGCTTTGTAGTGCAGTCAGCAGGCTCGTGCAACAGGGCTTTTCTTGAATGACACAGAACTTTTGCTTTAAATACGTCCCTCATAACTTTACATATCCCCATGTCAAGTTCTCAGATGTACAGTATTTCCCCTGGCCTTTGGAATTAAATAGTCCCGCATCATCCTGCTGGTACTTATTTATCCATTTCCCATTTCAACAGAAGGATTATGTGCTCCTGAAAATGAATGCTAGGAGAACTACATACTGTACTAGAACAGTATTGCTGTGCTGCGCTATGTTCATTAATTGTAAACCTATGGAGCGCTTGTGTAATGTCTTACCTCTGTGCACAAGTAGATGGACCTCAGTCAAGATGTCATGCAATGCCAGACCTTTCAATGTTTTCAGCTGCAAAATTACTGGGACTAAAGTCAAGGAATCGACTTGCAGTATATCAACCATTTACAAAACCGCAATTATGCAAGTTAAACAGACAGGTATGAACAGTACCATCACCAATGGAATGCAATACTCTCATTTGCACGAATGTCCAATGACAGGGAACCCTGGGTAGGTGAAAACTGTTACATACTTTGGTTACGGTCCCTACTTGCTCCCACTCAGTGGAGTTTGAAGAAGGATACAGTTGTACGCTGCGGTGAAGTCCTTATTCAGTGCCCAGTCCAGAATGTTGGCAATGTCTGATCTGAGTGGGTGTCCCGTACAGGTGTATACCGAATCCTCCGTCACCTTACCATAGGCCATGCTGGTGCTCTGATAAACCAAGCCACTCGTCAGTTTCATCCATTAAGCATAAAGCCTTTGAAATATGTACCGATTGACGAATGAGTGCTTGTGCATGCATGCACACTTTTGCATCTACAGTATAACATGGTGAAAAAATATTCAGGTGTTCACCTGTAAAATGTTCAGGGATCGCCTCATGTCTCCTCCCGACAGCGTCACAACAGCCTTCATGCCATCTGGTGTTATGTCCACACTGTGTGAGAGGAGAAGAACAGAGCACTCAATGAATCAGTGATCAGGGGAAGCATGGGGGTGGGAGTGGGGGGTAGGAGTAGCCTCTTCTTTCATTCATGCTTTGGACTGATAACGGCCCTACTTACATAAAAGGGATCAGAGTACATATCTTTTCTACATATCCCCATATGCTCTCAAGAGCAGTGTATGCATCATAGGCAACATGGTGATATTGTAGTTCAGGTAACCTATTTTTAAAATACCATTCTACTACCATATAGCAAAACCACTAAATATGTTTTAAATTACAGTAAAGTCCTAATATTGTACAACAAACTAATCTGCAATAGCAGATACCTTTTTCATTTTATTAAGAATAGATTGATTCATAGAAGTGTACAATTAATTAATGTAAGTTATGCAAGTTTTGTAATGTAAGTTTTGACTGATATCAAAAGAACACGACACTCTTGAAACCATACAGTGCAAACCAAATTATTATGCATATGCAGTCTTTGATCATTTTGCCTGAATAGTTTATGCAGTGAAAGTGAACACCACTTGTTAATAGTCTAAAATGTATATTGGGCTATATAAATAACCTGGATTTCACTGAAAAAATTGAAGGAAAAGGAAAACAGCATTATTTGCTGAACAGTCTAAATATACGGTTTCAAATTATTATGCTACACATAATGTTTCAAAAACGTTTTATGCTTGGATCATTTTACTAAAAGAACAAAAAACAAAATTTTTACAGATGAAATTACATGGAACTTATCTTTTCAATGCATGTCTGTGGGTGATTTTCATTACCCTGTTGGAGGGTTGATGAACTTAGGGCTTGGATAAGTCGTCAAGTACAGCCACAAATGATGATTCTACCTGAGCTGTGTGAAGCTGGCCCCCCCTCAAACCCAAAATGCTGAAATAACACTGCAGTTCGTTTGTGCTGCGTTTGTGCTGGTTTGTGCTGCAAATATTTTCGTTTGTGCTACTAACACTTTTGAGTAATTTAAAAATACATTTTCGGATATGTGACGTCACGCAGCCCCCTCCACGTCCAAATCACTCCAAACAGTCTCTATCGGGACATGCCTGAGGCTGCCCACCCTCCTCAAACCCAAAATGCTGAAAAAACACTGTTCGTTTGTATTGAAAATGTGTTTCTAAATTACTCAAAAGCTTTAATAGCACAAACAAAAATATTTACAGCACAAACGCAGCACAAACGAACTGCAGTGTTATTTCAGCATTTTGGGTTTGAGGGGGGGCCAGCTTCACACAGGTTTCTACCTGAGCTTACAGTAGCTTTATCAACTTTTCATCAGTGTAATAACCATCATAGAGATGCACTGAAAAGATGATATAAGTGACTCCCATATAATTTTTTAATAATAAAAATAAAAACAGCTATATAGTTTCAGATCTTTACAAGCTATTATGTTTTGAAACAATTATACGGTACGGTAGTAATTTGGAACAGTGCATTTTGAGTGATAATTTTTTCAATAAAATCCAGGTTATTTTTATAGCTCAAAATACTTCACTGTCATTACATAAACTATTCTGGAAAAATGATCAAAGATAACATATGCTTACAGGGCTGATAGTGAGAAAAAATCCTGAGCCTGAACTTTTTCCCATGTCAGGGAGGTGGGCACGGGTGACAGGGTTTTATGTTTGAAACACACTTTTAAAACTCTTGGCCAAGGGAAAATGTAATATCTTCAACTAGGAGACAGTGATGAGCATGCAAGAATCCTGTTACATTATTGTTTGGGGTTATTTATCAATCCCCATGAGTTCCCTACAATTTGAATCCTCTTCACATATCTGGGAACTTTTTTTCCACGATCATGCTGGTAGGCTACGCCTGAAATCAGGCATGGGGCCTGAAGACTATCAGCCCTGTGCATATTAACGTGGACTGCAGTGTATGTAGAGAGGTGCTATTCCAGTGGTCCTCTTCCTGAGGATACCTGGACAAGACAGTAACCCGGCTTTGTAGTGTAGCCCATAGGATTGCTTGTGGACACTCACTTTTCTTGTCTGATGACATGCTCTAGCCTTGGGATCATCTGGTCCTGGGACAGTGGGCCAAAGCGGAAGCGGGTACAGCGGGACTGCAGCGCAGGGATGATCTTCGACAGATAATTACAGATCATGCAGAACCTGGTGTTTTCTGTGAACTTCTCAATGACTACAGGAGAAAAAGTACACTTGTGTTACTTGTGAATGATTAAGCACGTAATAATGGACAATAAAAATAAAAAAAATTGGCGCTAAAAATTAAATTAAAAATTAAAAGCTAAAAGCTATTGTTTCTTTCAAACATACAGTATTTCGCATATAACGCATTGTGTATAAACGCAGGACAGTGTTTTATGCAAGAAAACACAACCATATTAACACCATATTAACTGCCCCTGTTTTAACCTCATAGCAGAAGAAATTTGCAAAATCAATGTATAGCTCGGCTAATAGTCGGGAAATTACGGTAATAAAACAATCAAAATCCCTAAAGGAGCCAGAAAGGGGGCCTCCATACAGTAGCTAAGAATGACCATGGTGGCGGTTAACATTGAAGCCATTTGGTGCACAGCAGGTAGGCCGTGGGCAGCAGATGGTTACCTCTCCTCAGAGCGTTCTGGGCATCCTGGGTCATAGCATCAGCTTCATCCAATATCACCAATTTGAAGCCCTTCCTATAAATTAGATAATGCTAAACTCAATAATAATAATAACAACAATAATAACAATCATAATAATATTAATAATAGCAACAACAACAACAATAATAATAATAATAAAAGTAGAAGAAAAGGCAGGGTCTTACTTGAAGATGGTTCTGGTGCTGGCAAAACTCAGGATGGGCCCTCGAACGACATCAATTCCTCTGTCGTCTGATGCATTAAGCTAGTGACAAAAAGACAAGTTGTCACCAACCACAGACAACCTGCTGTTTCTTAACATTTACTTTCATGATTCACATCACGTGGCTCAGAAAGGCCTGGGGTAATCTGCACATAAGTATAACCCTTAGGATCTGTCAAGGACACTTGCAATGAGGATGCCAATAATAATAATTTTGTATTCATTACTTCTAGTAACTTCTACAATGTGACCAGAAATTCAGAGCTAATGTTAAGGAGAACTCGAGCACACAAACAATAGTTCTGCGAGCTAGCTTGCTTACATTATAAGCACCTAGAAAAAAATAGCCGTCAGGGCAGATACCTTAACAAAAGCCTCATTCTGTCCCTTTCAGTCCTTAGAACATTAGCAGGTTAATCTTGTTCTTTATGCATTTGCCATCTGTATTGAATGCAAGATCCCCTTTGATGCAACAGTTTTTAAACAATTTCCACAGCATGGTGGTGAACTGCAACAATTTGATTGAACAATCTGATTCAGGTGAAGGCACGGGATGGGCAGGTGTGCGAATGGGTTTAAATACTTGGACAGTCCATAGGGGATCAATCTATAGGGGATAAGCAGTGCACATTAATGGTACTCACTGTTCACATAAAATATTGATAGTCTGGGCACAATTTGGACATGTTTGCTGTGTAGAAAGTATACGCCGTTTTTACATTAAGATTATGAGTTATTTTCAGAAGACAATGAATCTATACTGCTACATAAGCTGAACACTTACTACCTTAAGTTGCATCAAAGTTGTATTTCTCTAGTGTTGCGCCATTAGATTATTAGAAAGATTTCAGATCTCTGGCAATGACTAATGCCAGTAAGTGGGCCCCACACAGAACTGTGGGGAAAAATTGCTTACGTTACTTTGTTTATCAATGACCCAGGGGTCTGTTGGTTGTAATGCATTCCCTTTTTTGTTTTTGGGAAACAAAGTTGCTAACTAGCTTATCAATGACCCATGGGTCTGTTTCCCAAAAGCATAACTTAGTTGCTACCTAAACTAGGTTGTTGGTTGTAATGCATTCCCATTTCCCTTTCCCACTACTAAAATGGTTGGCAAGCTTTGGGGAAACGGACAAACCAGAAATTAGTTTGTAAATTTGTGTCTGATCGTATGCCACTGAGTCTTCCTTTAAAATATGTTATGTTACCTCAAGAACCATAGAGTTGAACTCTTTTTCTTTATAAAGTTGCTTTGCACAGGCCAGAATGGTCGATGTTTTCCCTGTCCCAGGAGGTCCATAGAAAAGCAAATGAGGGAGTCGGTCTTCACTTATGAATTTCTGGACTGAAACAAAAACGTTGCAAACTTGTAACTCACATTTTAATAGTTTAGGTGAACTATGAATACGGCAGCTTGGGTCAAACTTACTTGTGGTCAGAATATCTTTGTGGGAGATCAAATCATCAAGTTTCTGAGGTCTGTATTTCTCCACCCTAAGTTGGAAAATTCAACATTCGTTATTTTGGACCGCAGTTTCAAAAAAAAAAAATTCAACATAACGTTAAGTTACTTCATTGTATCGTCTATATGGTTGCTTCGTCACGTTTGTCCCCATCTACAAGGTGATGTTTTTTCTCGTATCAGCACAACTGAGAATAGGTTAATCAAAGTCCATCAACAAGTGTCTCTGGGATATAGCCTAATCTAATTTAGTAATGATGGAACCATACTGTAAACCAGGCCAGGAGTTAAGTTAAACATAACAATTTAGCTGGAAGTAAGTGATTAACATTATGACAAAACTTACGCGTACAAATGCTTAAGGACAGCCTACAGAAAACTAACATCAAAAATGTTAGCAAATCTCTGGAGATAACGTTAACATTTCAGTGGTCGAATGTACACAGCAAAACTCTCACGATAACATTACAGCACATTAATCCAGCATGAATCTAGCTGACGCTAATGCTAACTCAGCATGCAAACGCCATGAAGCTTCCCTCCTATGTTTTGAACAGAGTAGCCTGATATAAGTTACCATACCAGGGTAGATTCCTTGATTCTAATGGTTGCTTGCTGGTTGAAGCCATTTCTGCAAAGTATAACGAAGGTTCTTATAATTGAAGTTTCTCAGCTTAAAGCTATCCCAGTGTTGGCGCGCTTGGTTTGGTTTCCTGATGACGAGAGGCTGTCCTAAACAAGCTTTAATCCAATGAAATAAAGAGAATTCATTGTAGGCGGGCCTTAACGCGGATATGACGCATATGAAGAGTCAAAACAGAGCCCCTTGATGAGCCAGCCCGGGTATGTTCGTGTAGAAAGTCCTGCGCAAGCATAGACTGGCTCCGCATTGCCCATATAATACAGTCAAGGCCCTTTAGCACTAGACAGTTTTAGTGCCAACTTTGCCTTATTTACTCGACTCTACTTTCTTATTACACATTTGTCCATCAGTTCACGAAGTTATTAGGCGCACAGGAACTTTGTGTAGGCCTATGATATGTGTGGGGGTATGTGCGGGTGTGTGTGCAGTGTTGAGAAAGTTCACTTGTTACATGAACTAGTTCAGTTCATAGTTCACAAGTTTTAAAATGAACTAGTTCAATTCATTTTTCAAAATTTTGAACTAAGTTCACTGCTCCAAAAAATGAACTAGTTCAGTTCTTTTTTTTCATGTTGCGAGGCATAGATTTTCTAAATTATTTCCACAGCCCATATTACAACCATGATGGCCAATAGCTCCTATTCAAAATGCATAACAATACAGATGCAACTTCAAAAAATTCCTGCACTGTTACATTCTCATCAGCTGTATTTAAAACAAAACAAGCCTGGGTGGACATGCTACTTAATGTGCGTTCAGACCGAGACCAATTCAGGTGACATGGGCGACGGAAGTAATTGACTTTGTATGGAGACAGGCGATTTGGGCGACAAAGGTGGCAGGTGACTTGGGCGACTATGAAGTTGAACTTAGAATAAACATAAACATAGAATGAAGTTGAACTTCGGTTAACTTTATGAGCTATGATGCGGTTGGGCGATAACCAATAAGAGTGCCAATTTACTGGTGAGATGCCTGTAGAGAAGCAGAATCAAACGTTTGAATGCTAACTTCATGGGCAATTTTGCCGTTTTAATTGCTGTGCTCAAGCGATGTTTCTTGGGAGGTTTCGGCAACTCTTGGCAATTTATTGCTTGCGGTCTGAACGTACAGTAAGGCTATTTATACCAAGCAAAAACATTAAAATAATTTGTAGTGATTTGATGATGAGAGAGAAATAGGCCGTCTATTCAGTTATGTATCTATCTGCATAAATATTAGGCCTACTTGGGAATTCACGTTGCCACTCTGTCTCTGTCTCACCGTCTCTCACTTACGCAAATTATTCCACTCCAAATGAATTCTTACGTGGCAAAGCAAGACTTTATTTCTCTCGACTCGTGGGAGATTTTAGCTTAGATTATTCGGGTGTCCGTGAGCCTCAACAGAAATTATAATGTACTCCAGTTATTCTGTGTAATTCATATTCTGTGTAATTAGGCTAAAAGGTGGTGTGCATTAAGACAACATTGTGTACAACTTGTATTACTATACGACATTTCATAATGTTATATAATCATAATGTGGAGTGCTGAGATACTTCCGGAAAGTAACCGGTACCCCATTGACGTGAATGTTCAACGGGGAAAGCCGGTCTTACATAAATATAAATAAATTCGCCTTTATGACTTATTATTTTGTAGAACGAGATAAGAACTGTTCACTGTTAAATCTGAAGACATAGGTTTTATAACCAGAAAATAAACTTTATTTTAACGTTTGAACGTTATTTTATATGTTTTATATTATATGTGTTATTCGATCTCTACACCTGTTACCCACTTAGCAACCGAATTAGGCTAAACGTTATAAACAGGGACGTCAGCGCTGTTTTAGCTTGCTAGCTACAATGCTAAATTAGCTTAACAGATCGAGCAGGGGAAACTTGCCTGAATTCAAGTCTGGAGTTTATGACTTTTTATTTTGTTAAAAAGAGCAAGTACTACCGATGTAGCAAACAGACGGGTGCCGGTCTACCATGCTTACCATGCTTGCCATTCGGCCAGGTTAGGAAGAGATCTGTCGGTAAAGTTGGTCACAAATTAATAAGTTCAGCATTTTTGTATTGTATAAGAATACGATAAATGCGATAGAAATGACTGTTTCATATGAAAGATCCAGGTTTTGTAACCAGAAAATGTATATTTGGTGAAATAGGATGTATGCTTTTGACTAGTGTTTCGTTGACAACTTTTGGCTTTTGCCACCCGGAAGAGCGTGTGACGTCCTATACCCTTATCAAAATCCACTATGGTTTCCTGTGATTTTTAGGAAAAGCA